>CM068379.1:37559267-37889029 GCA_034770075.1 Aralia elata
TCGAAGAGCTAACATGGGGATATGGTTCGATTCGATCATGCATTTGTAAGGAGAACTTCAATAGTGATTCATGTTAACTCGAGGAAGATGCTTGATATTGCTATTTTGTGTCCTTGAGGGAGTTTGGAAGTTCTATTGATTATTTTCATATTCTTACATACTTTATTATATATATTTCATGTGATTGTGTGAGAATTATGACTATGTTTTGTTTGATACCAAGCTTCTAACTTGGTTAGTTTGGGTGTAGTGATCAGGTTTGTGGATATATCCTTGTTCAAGGGGAGATGCTGGATTTGAGGACAAATCCTTTTGAAGAGGAGGGGAATGATACAATCCTGACCAGGCTCACCATCAAGCGTCATCGACTCAACTCAAGCTTCGAGAGATCATCAAACGAATACAAGAAATTGGGCTAGAATACTAACTCAAAGGATGCTTATACATTGGAGCTCAATTTCATATGAACATCGAGGAGAGGGTTATTCATGTGATTTGGGATTGCTAGATACAATCTATGTAGTAAGACCAAAACAATTGCAAGTCAAGCATACGAGGATAGTGTACGTCATGTTCGAGATATATCCTTTAAATCATTAATGAAGATATGTGAAGAGGACATGCCTAGCTTAGGACAAGAATGAGAGCTACGGAGCGAATTCGGTGCAAGATCCAGTTTGACCAGTGATGAGAGCTCGGGCTAAAACGCTTCAAGGAGGGGATTAACGGATTGATTCAAGAAGTTTTTCGAAAGGATGAAGATTCTAGGATGAAGGCTTTGGAGTTAGGAGTCCAAGATCGTGAACATGTCTACAATTGTGTATTCCAAGTCCAGAATTAGGAACTAGTCAAGAAGGCAAAAAATTCCAGCCAGTCTCGCCCCGCGCTAGTATTTGTGCCTGATTCGCGCAGAGCCCACCACCCCCCACGCTGTTCATACAGGAGTATAAAGCGCGGCCCCGCGCCATTTGTAGCGCGCACCCGCGCCGAGCCGCTTTGACGATCTGCATACCTATGTGCACCCCACGCCATTTCTTTGCACTTTCAAGGCGCGCCCCGCTCCGGTCACGCAACACGAAAGCCGAGGAACGCATTTTTACAGTTTTTATAAGATTTCTTTCCTTAATTTTAGGGATTTCAGTATATTTTCATAATTCTCTAATTGTAATTAGGATATTTTAAGAAAAAATAGGATTTTGATTCCAATATCAATTGTTAATTCCTTAAATGGATTCCTAGGGTTTCATAGTTAGTATAAATATAGTTATATGCTTGTAATTCAAACAACAATTTCAATAAATATTCTGAGTTTATTCATACTTGAGAGTTATTTCTCTACTTTTGGTTCTTTGAGAAGAATTTCTAAGCTAATTTCTTAGTTTTTCTTTTGAGATTCATATTTAACTTATCATATAACAAACCATAGTTGTGTGTGCGCATTATTCTATCACATCATACAATCATAACAGAGAGATTATCGTTTGTTCTTAAACGGGGGGTCTAAAGTGTTGTTGGTGTTCCATCCTACGTGTAATTCAAAATTGCTTGATCGAATTTATCAAGGATTCTCGTCTCCCAAATAGACGTGGGGTTAAGATAATCGAGAGAGTTCCATCAAAGTTGCTTACTAGAAACGATCCAGTGCGACGACCCACCTCACGCAAGCGTGTCGTGGAGGCTATTATTTGGTATCAGAGCTGTGTTATCTAGCTAAGTATACATCTTTATTGATTTCGTAGAAGTTTGTGAGTAAAAAAAAAGAGAATAGAAACATTTTATTATTGCACTTATTTCAATTGTGTTCGTAAGAATTCGATTTCAATTCCGTAATCGAGATTGTTGGTACTCTCTAATTTCATACCGAGCTATATTTGTTCCGTGATAAGTTATTTTTGAATTGATTAGTTCAAACCGAGAATTTTACTAGGTAAATTTGAAAAGAACCTTTTAGAGAGAATAATTCGAAGTAAAAAGGCCGAGTGGAGAGATCATTTGAGGGAAAAAGCCTATTGAGTGATTCACGAGTGAAACCATTAATCAGGCGAAATCGGTAAGGGAGTGGTTGAGGAAATATTTTGCTACTAAACCTCTGTTTTGCAAGAAATATGTCTAACTCAAAGGATAAGGGAATCTTTTGTAAGAACCTTCATTGTTAGCTGATATGAAGTTGATGATGGAAGCCATGAATAAGGAATGGGGTAGGAGGTTGGATATTGGGCAATGGAACAGGTCCATGATCGTTTGGACCAATTAAGCGTTACTCGAGGAGAATCATCTCAAAACCGTCAAGGAACTCATCCAAAAAGGAGTATCACCAGCAAAAGAGAGCTAGGGTGGAAGAAACTAATTTCAAGGACGGAGGATTTAGTGAAGAAAGAGGATCGAGAGTCCGATTTCTTTTATTAACATCGCAGGCAGTGAGGGGAGCTAGAGATAGAGGGCGTTATGATGATAAAAAGGACACACAACTTGGATAGGTATAAAAATGAAAATTCCAACTTTCCCAAGGAAGGAGTGATCCGGAGGCTATCTAGAGTGGGGAAAAAAGAAAGATGGAATCGCGATATTTGACTGTCATAATTATCTCGGGGCTAAAGAAAGTAAAACTTGCCGCCACCAAATTCTCAGCTTATGCTGTTACTTAGTTGGGATCAAGTTGAGCGGATCAGAAACCTGAGGGAAGGAGGTGTGGAGAGCGTCCAATTGAAACTTGGGAATATATGAAGGCTTAGTTGATGAAAAGGTAGTTCGTTCCAGATTACTATCACCAAAAGATAGTTAAGGAGTTTGCCAAAGCTTTGAAACAAGGTAGTCGGAAGCATCGAGGATTATATACACAGAATATGGAGATGTTTGATGGCTAGAGCACAATATAAATGAGGATAGTGAATCAACCATGGCCAGATTTTCAGACGGGACCTAAATTGGTGAGATTGTAAACTTAGTAGAACAATAACCATTACGTGGGTATTGGAGGATATGGTACACATGGCTATCAAGATTGAGAAACAAACTTAAGAGGAGAGGAAGCCAGCTGTTCTCGTATACCCCTAATTCGGGATCATCATGGAAGTCTAATGCGGGGACGGCGAGAGGAGAAACCACGCTGTTAGTCAAGGCCCAAGGTGGTGTTTTAAAACAGACACGGGACTAACCGGTGGGACACAAGGTAAAAACTGGAACTACATTCTTTTTAGTCGTTAATCGTGTTATTAAATGTTTTTAAATGTCAAGGCAAGGGTCATTAATGCGAGTCATTGTCCAGATTCCAACGGACAATGTTTGTTTAATTGATTTGGTGAAAATTAGAGAACGAGGAGGAAGAAGCCAGTGATACTGGTTCTATGCCAACCTATGTAGTGGAGATATAAGACAGGGAAGTGGCCAATATTGGGAGAAGTTTTGGTGACTGAGAAGAGTGCTTAGTGCACAAGTGATGGAAGGATAAGCACTCGGGTGTGCAGGCGAAAATTTATTTTTACTAGGTGCCTTGTGAATGGGAAAAATTTTGCATGGGTTGTCGTGTTTGATGGGCGCGTTAGTTTGACTCGAATGATGGTGAAATTAAGGTTATGGTAGAGGAAATTTGGGCTTTCCACAACCAAATACATCTTCAAAACCCGTATCGATTGGCAATGGCTCAAACGATAATAATGAGATTAAAGTGACTAAACAGCGTGTTGGTGCACATTTACCATTGGGAAGTATGTGAATGGAAATTTTGTTGCGAATGTGGTTCCAAGGCAATGCGGGAACCACATATTGTTTTGGTCAACTGTGGCAATTTTGACAGGCGTGTGATTGCATGATGGCTTTACAAGATGGGGGAAATAGATTCTTCTTTGTTTCACAATAAAAGGGAGGGTTACTTTTATGTCCTAATGTTTCCGGGGGGGGGGGCCCCATCAACAGCGTGCCGGTATTGAGGATCAAATTCATCCTGTAGAGAAGATCATGAAAAATGGAAAATAGAGTGAAAAAAAAGGAAGAGTAATGGAAGGTAAATTAAAGAGGAAAAAAACACAATGAGGGGAAAAAATATGAAGGGAAAAAGAATAGAGGAGAAGAAAAAAAAGATGAGGAGTCCGAGAAAAACAAATATCTATGCACAAAAAAGTCGATGTGAGGCGAGCTTTAGGATGCTAAACAGCCGATATGATGTATACTTCGGTAATAAAGGAGGGCGCTCTTTGAATATCTTAACGTGAATGATCCTTCCTTTGCCCTAGTTGTTGTTTCATTCATCTCTTTACCTTGCAAGATTATAAGGATGTGTTTTCCGAAGGAGCTTCACACAAGGCTTACTGTTGGAGGCCACCCTAATCCGTTTGTTGCATACGCAAACACAAGTTTATGGTGCTCACGATTTCATCAACACCATTAATCTAAGCTAATAAACATGCTTAATAAATAAATTAATAATGATTACAGTAGTATGCTGGGGTTGAATAAAATCCCAAGTGTTACATAACCTGAATTAAACTTAAACTTAAACTTCAGGCCGTTTATCCACTTCAATAACATCAGGTGCGGAGGGATATCTATCATGTTTAATAGAATTATTAACTCTCAAAGTCTTCATCTTAGCTTTTCCATTATCCTTGCCCGAGCCCTCTGCCTTCTTCACCCTTAACTGTAAAGTTAAAGCATGTATGAGCAAAAATTGGCCCCAACAAGTATATTAAAATAATATTGGTAAAGATTATCTAGAGTTAAAATCATTTTGTCGTTTTGGACGTTTCTCTATCTAACCGAAAGAATAATCATGAAGTTATGTTGTCGGAATATTGAATACAAGCGTTTTTCAGGAATTTTCATTAGCCTATACCTAAAAGGGTTACAGAAGAAACCGAACATTGTTTTTAATTCATTCGAAAACCATCAGAAAAGCTTTGATCAATCAAAATAGTTGTTAGAAGCATTCCTCACTCAAGTTCTCCAGGTGATCTGCCTTTCGTATCCTACATTATGCACAAGTATGATATTTAAAACGCGTGGGGGTAAAGCCGTAATTGGTGAAAACTAAATATGCCCGAACCATCAGTCCTTACCCCGTTATTCCAGGTTGTTTCATCTTTGTATTCATGCTGGGACCGCAACCAAATAACAATTTGGGGATTGGGTAAACTTTAAGTTGCTTGTACAATGAATTTGCGAATCATTCAAATGGATTATCATTACGCCATCGTTAGTATCTAGCCGGACGGACAAAAGTGCCAGGAAGGCTTTTCAAAGTAATAAGTATCATAAGTAGATAAAATTTATGTGCAATTTGAACTTGAATGTCATCAATACATTAAAACTTGAACAAGAATATGAAATCGATATGAGAAATATAACTTGCAAATGGAGAACTTTGTAAAACAAAAATTTCCCAATTTAGGAAACTGGCTTTCATAGAGACAAAAATGAATTGAGAATAAAATTAACTTTGGCCTTTTCGAGTAGTTTATGATTAAATGCTTAACTTTACTAGCAAATTATGTGAGCAACATTATTCTATACACTCCCTGTAGCTAGATTCTGGTGCTCACGTGAAAGCTAAAACAACTATAAAATATTCAATAAAATATGATCTGCTATATATCCACGGTTCAAAAACCAATATCTTTCCATAACAGGTACTAATTCCGGCCAGAACGTTTTTTGTCTGTGTTTGGGTTTCCCTCACTTGGATGTATAGTATTCTGATTTAAGAGAATAACCTGCTTT
Source organism: Aralia elata (assembly GCA_034770075.1). Lineage (NCBI taxonomy): Eukaryota > Viridiplantae > Streptophyta > Magnoliopsida > Apiales > Araliaceae > Aralia > Aralia elata. The sequence goes on from CM068379.1 coordinate 37,564,980, forward strand.
CATATTATATATTCTCTTATCTATCTGAGCTTTCAAAGTATTTAAATGATATATATGACTTGTCCATCAGAACTGAGGGGCGCCATTCCGGTTTAAAGATGGCACCGTTACCGTCGCTCATTAAGGTGTAACCCTAGTGCTTATAGGACTTATCAACATCATTTATAATACCCCCATTCAGATGATATATGTTCGTTATGTTTATAGATACTGTATTAAAATTAGTACAACTATTGCTAAATTAAAATTAATATCAGAGTATAACACAATCGGATGAAAATAAGGATCATAATTATATTACCATATTTTTTTGGTTCGGGATTATTACATTGTTCTCAGTACTAAGTTATTACAACAAATGCCTTTAAAGACCTTAGATTATTTCAAATATGCAGTTTACTATAAAAACTAGTAAGCATGCCCTTTTCTTTTATCTGTCCCAGACTGTGCCAGGGATTTATCATTTAAAGCTACAAAAGAAGATATGCGCAAAGATTGAGCTACAAAATGCTCCAGCAAGTTGTATTTAACCAAATTGTTAAACATCAGTGTGTTTGATTTGAAAAGATGTCAGGTGTATGTATAATTGATACTGAGGGTGCTGTACCGTAACCATATATTTCAAATTTTGTTACTGTCAGTCTTCCAAATGACTTAGAACCTTTTGGAGTGTCGGAATTATATGCTTAGGTGATCAGCCCTCACCAATATCCCTAGGAGTATGCATATCATTCTACCCTTTTTGGTCAATTCATTTACTTGCACACTTTAAATCCTAATAGATGTCATACCGAATAGCATTTTGGACCTTGACACAATAATTTAAGCTCCTAACATATTAATAAAATGATTTCATTTCTTAAGTTATGCTAAACAAGTGAGTAATAACTATAACTTCACAATAATTGATGAGCAAGGGACATAAAATGAATTAGCTTAATATAAACGTTGATTAAAAGTTTGGACCATTTGACTCTTAACGTAGTTCGTTTTAAATTAAGACATGTTGGTAAAGTACGTTTAGTATCTACGTTCTAGCCAATATAATAAGAGTTAGCACACTTAATATATAAATCAATGTAGTCAACGCTAAATATTAGGACAAGTTTCATTAAGGGTTCCGAACGTTGATACGGTAATCTCTCGGTCGCGTCCTTAATGGCCTAAACACATACAGATTGTTTCTGATAAACTTTCATTTGGAAGCTTAATTTTTAGGTGCTAAATAATTTTATTATTTTTTATATTACTTTTAGAAGCTTTAATTATCATTTTTTAAAATAATTTTTTTTAAGATTGGAAGTATTTTTAAAATATTTTTTACAAGCTTAGGAATATTTTTATTCACTGATTATTAATTATCATTTTGAATATTTTTAAAAACATTTTAATATGTTATTTAAATAATTTATTTATCATTTAGAATATTATTTAAAAGCCTAAAATATTATCTTAAATAATGTATTTATCATTTATAATTATTTTTAGAAAGATAGAAATATTATTTTAAATGATTTATTTTATCATTAATAATATTTTTAGAATATATTTTATCATTATAATAATTTAATTGAGTTACTTATAGTAATTTTCAAAACTTAATTTAATATTTAAAATGATTTTATTATCATTTTAAAGTATAATTCTTTTTATATATACTTTAATATATTATTTAAATGATTTTATTTATCATTAATAATATTTACATATTTAATTATTTTATTTAATATGATTATATATAATAATTTTATTTACCTTTATATCATTTTTTAAATAATTAATATTAATTATTAAATGATTTAATATCATTTTTAAATAATTAATGTAATTATTAAATGATTTATTATAATAATTTATTATTATTTAATTAAATAATAATTCAGGAAATATTATTAAAAATATTAAAAATATATTTTCTATAATTAAAATGATTTTTCGAATTTTTAAAAATAAATTATTAATTATTAATAATTATTTAATAATTATTTATTAATTTTATAATTATATTTAATTAATTTTTATTTTATTTTTTATTAAAAAATCCGTCGCTCTAAAGGGGCTTTAGCGACGGTCTGCATGTATGCATAGTTATCTGGGTTTGCTTATGCATTTCGTCGCTAAAGGTGTTCTTCATGTAAGAACACTTGAGTCAATGTCCAAACAGTGAACTTTTGACCTCATAAATTAATTCCAACTTGGTTTGATGTTTATGTTTGATTTTTGTTTGATTGTTTAAACCTTAGCATGGCAGAGTTTATAACGACATTAATCAAATTTCATCTCAAAATCTATATCATATCATGCTCTAAATTAGATGGGTTCAAACTACCGTGGTTCAAACTGTTCTTGAGTTTCTAGGTAACCCAGAAAAAGAAACTCAGTTAGTCATAACAGTCAACATGGTTTGACCATTAATAACTTTGGTTATGCGTTTGCTAAATGTGTTTTGATTGCTTCAAGATTGTAGTTTTACATATCAAATAACATGTTTTTAAATCAAGAAATAACATATTAAATATCATCTAGGGCATGATCTGGTGTTAATCAAAGGTCTTGTCTAAGAACACTGTCAGGGGGGGGGGAAAAGTTTGTTCTTCATGTTTCTGGGTTACCCAGGTAAACAGGTTTTCATGGTCAGTCATAATGGGTTTTTGACCATTAATAACTTTCATCCTAGAGATAATTTATCCATTCTACATGTCGGATCTTAAAGCTAAACATTGGCAAATGCTTACTGATTCATGCTTTTTAAAACACATCATAACAATACATTTTGAGACGATCAAAAGCTCTGGACAAACTTAGCTTTCTTTGTCAGACTGTTCTTGACTGCCAAGAACACAGTCTTGCTATTATGGCTTTATTTTTCATATCTAGATGTTATGCTTAAACATGTTTTTAACTGCCCAGGATTCACTTAATTACATGTTAATATAGGTATTCCTAAACAACTAAAAACAGAACATCAAATTTCCATCTTAAAGATTTAGCAATTACAAATTTTAGGTTTATTGCACCCCCTTTTCTTCAAATTTTGATTTCTGGCTTTTTGATTCTGGGCTCTTGTGGTTGCAGGAGGCTTGTTATCGGCTGGTAATATAAGTGTTTTAGGTTGTGTAAAATTCGTGTAGGTTATATTGTGACGCCCCCAAATCCGGGTCAACTGAGCCACGGACCTGGTTCGCCACTATCTAAAACAAGAATTATACAATCGATAACTTAAAGCGGAATAAAGGAATATTTACATTGATATAACATAAATAAACCTGTCCCAAGTCTCAAAACCAATACTAATACAAAACATAACATAATACAAAAGGGTAAATATGTCTTAATACAAACGGTAATTCTAGAACAACAAAATACAACTACTCCGTAGCTTTCTCCTTTCCCTTATCTTTTCCTGAGCTCTCGCCACGTGCCGCACTAACTGAAATGTTTTAAGGAAAGCAAGGGTGAGCAACAAATTGCCCCGCAAGTATAATAGCAGTGAATAATCACATGAATAACTTTATAGCTCTCAGGAGTAAAAATTTAGCTAACACAAGGAAATAAACAACTTCTTTCATCACCGTTATAGTGGCCACTAAGGACCGAAGGATTTCTGAAGTATTCAAGGATTTCAAAATTCCCAAAGAAGGGAACTATTCAATACTGAGGGTGCACCAAAGCACAGAACTCTATTCTAGAACTACTGGAAATTCATCCGATAATCCACAAAACTGGTACAATAGGTGATCAGCCTAAAATACCTGGCGTTATGCATAAGCCTTACATTTTCCATTTACGCGCGTGTCGGTTTCCCGACGTTTATACAATTTCCCCTGCTGTGAGGGTTGTTCCACTCAGCTTTACATGGGAGTCCAGACCAAAACAATTTGATCGGACAATTTTACTTAACAATAATAATAGTTGGAGGACTTTAACCTCGCTTTAGTAACCAAATCAATAAGTGTCTAGCTGAAACAATTAGCCTTGACATAGCTTTTAAACAGCCTATGGAATAAAGAACTTTAAGGTTCAACAACATGCATGATAGCATTTAAAAATATCTTGAATGAATAAAAATTCATAATCTTTGGAATCACACAATATATAACATTGCATGAAATGGGCTTTCATTGCAATACTTGAATAGAAGTATGAATACTAGCACATTAATTGCTAAATTGATAAGTAATTTGAACGGAGTCAAGAAGCTCAATAAGCTTGCTCAATAAATAATATTTGCTCGATAGATAAATGAATTCGGACACTTGCCCAATAAATGAATCGAGTAAGGAAACCTCGCACAATTAAATAGGAGTTGTATGAGTTAGGAAACTTGCCTTGTACGTGCGTTAATACTTGACGTTAATCGTCCGTCAACAAAATATCCTACATAGTTTATTAAAATCGTCATAAATATTTGTCACAAAAGAACTAGGTTCATTACAGTCATCACATCATTAAAATACATTGATTGCCACTACGCTTACCCAGTCGGGGGTCGGGGGGCAGCGCCCCCTGGAAATCCAAGCGTAATTTGTAATCCGTTAATTCAATTTACGCCTTAGGACAACATCGTTTAGTTCGACACGGGTATAAATTAAGCACATAAAGCTTTAACAAGATATAAGCGTTTTTAATCATTTTGTACAAAAATATAAGTTTTTAGACTCGCGGGAAAAATTTTACTGGGTCCGACCCGATCCGGCCCGACCCGACCCAGTCCGGCGACCCGACCCGACCGGCCCGACCAGTCGCCATGCTATGTAGCAGTTGCAGTAAGTAGCGAACTGCTGTTCCTGCAAGCAGCGACACAGTCATACCTTGCCTTGCTCCAGCTGCTATATCTCACCCTCTCCCCCTACACTCGATCAATTTCATCCCTTACGGACTCTATGGATTCCTAAGACACAAGGCTACAACATATCACAAATTCAAGACGACCCATAATCATTAACATGACCAAATCCTGAGCTAAAACATAAACTGCATGCTCTGTTTTTCGCAACCATGAAATATCTCACACAAATGGCTACTGTGACTTCATTTTAGCATCATTTTAGTTCATTCAAATTGGTATATCTTCACAACTGATAGAAGTACAATATTCCAATAACAAACAATCAAAATAATCACACCATCAAGGCTTTACAGTCCTCTAACAGTCCGAATGTCCAAAAGTCCAAAAATGTCCAAAGTTCATCCTTTAAGCCAAGGTTCGGATCTTTACTTGTTTTTGTTCCACTTTGAGGGTGTTTATGGTTTATATAGCTTCTTAAGAACCTCCATGATAGATTCAACACAACCAATCAACAAAAAAATTAGCAAAAAAAATCCAACCCTCAAGCATGTAAGCGTAAAAAAAAAAAAACTCATGAAAGCTTCAAGTGGAGAAGAAATGGTTGTGGTTCATGGTTACCTTCTTGTTGCTAGCTTCGTGTAGGGTGAAATGGTTGCTAGAGTGCTGCTCTCCTTCCTCTTGGTGCCCTTCTCTCCTTTCTCCTCCTTCCTTGCTTTTCTTCTTCTTCCCGTAGCTTGCTTATTCTTCTTCTATATTTCCCTCTCTCTCTCTCTAACGTAGCTCTCTGTAACTCTCTCCTTACTTGCAAATGGGAAGTATGCTGATGGTTTGAAGGAGAAAGAAGATGAGCTGATGGGAGGTTTAAGGTGGCTTCGGAAGGAATGTTTTGATATGCAGAAAATGGGATGCCCGAGCTCTTGAAAATGAATTTGAGGAGCATGCTTTGTGAAGTTAACATTCCCATATATGGTGTACTGTGCATGTTTATTCTTTTCCCCCCAATTGGCTCTCAATATACACGTGGCCTCCCCCAATTGGTTTGAGGCTTAAATGTCTCACCAATTAATTCGAATATACAGATAAATATACCCGAATATTCCCACTTTTGTACCAAATTTGGTAAATAACTCTACCCAAAATTATAATGGGTACTCCCATAAATTATTGGAACACGCAAAAATATTTATTATGGGATTTGTCCATTTATTCGGAACACCCATAATATACATTTCGGATACAGATTAAATCACGTATCAACCCCAATAAAATTTCTGACACTTGGAAAAATTATTCCTCAGCATATATGCCTCATCTAAATTAATAAAAATCGAAATAGACGAAAAAGTTTGGGTGTGAATAGTGCTCGTGAATAGTGCCTCGGGAAGCGGGTCCCGCTAATAGTGATTTTATGAATTTTTGCAAAATCGATATATTCACTCTAACGACACAACAACACATAAAATTTAACATATGCACATTTTCTAGGCTGTAACACAATTCTAAACACGTATTATAGATTAATATAAAAAAAAAAATAATAATAATAATAATTCATTTTATTCATACATAACTCGGGTTACAAGGAAATCTAAAATTCCCGATCGTTACATTCTCCCCCCCTTATAAGGATTCTGTCCCCAGAATCACCGTACAAGGTTAAACAAAAAGTTGAGGGTAATTCTCCTTCATCTTATCTTCCAATTCCCATGTAGCCTCCTCAGCATTGTGGTTCCGCCAAACTACCTTCACAGAAGGTATAACCTTATTTCTTAATACTTGCTCCTTCCTATCAATTATCTGAATAGGAATTTCTTCGTACGTAAGATCCTTCTCTAAATGAACGGGCTCATAGGATATCACGTGTTTGTAATCGGGTTTGTATGGTCGTAACACTGAGACGTGAAACACGTTGTGGACATGCTCCAGTTCAGGAGGCAAGGCTACCTCATACGCCACTTCACCCACTCTTCTCAATACTTCGAACGGTCCTACGAACCTTGGGCTCAACTTTCCCTTCTTCCCAAAACGTATCTTCCCTTTCCAGGGAGACACTTTCAGAAACACGTAGTTGCCGACATCGAAGTCTCTCGTCTGGCGATGTTGATCAGCATACTTCTTTTGTCGGTCTTGGGCTGCAACTAGTCTTGCCCTGATCACCTTGACCACTTCGGCTGTCTGTTGCACCAACTCTGGTCCCAACAGTCTTCGTTCGCCGACCTCATCCCAACTTAACGGTGTTCTGCACTTCCTCCCGTAGAGGGCTTCATACGGTGGCATACCGATACTTGCATGATAGCTGTTGTTATAAGCGAATTCCACAAGTGGTAAGTGGTCATCCCAATTCCCTTTGAAATCCATCACACAAGCTCTAAGCATGTCTTCTAGCGTCTGTATCGTTCGTTCGCTCTGTCCGTCAGTTTGAGGATGGTAAGCAGTACTTAGTCGCAACTGTGTTCCCATTCTCTCTTGCAAGCTTCTCCAAAAATTTGATGTGAAGCGTGGATCTCGATCTGAGACAATTGACACTGGCACTCCATGTCGCGAAACAATCTCCTTTATATACAACTTGGCTAACTGGTTTAAATTGAATCGGATTTTTATCGGTAGAAAGTGTGCTGATTTTGTCAATCGGTCTACGATAACCCAAATGGCATCACAACCTTTTTGTGTAACTGGAAGTCCTACCACGAAATCCATGGTGATGTGCTCCCATTTCCATTCTGGTATATTTAGTGGCTGAAGTAACCCACTCGGTCTCTGATGTTCCGCTTTGACCTGTTGACAGGTGAGACACTTGCTGACGCACTCTGCTACGTCCCGCTTCATGTTGGGCCACCAAAAATATTGACGAAGATCCCGATACATTTTTGTGCTTCCTGGGTGAACAGAATATGCTGAATTATGTGCTTCATGTAAGATCTCATCTCTTAATTCAGTCACGGCCGGCACCCACACTCGTTCCTCGTATCTTAAGATACCATCTTTATCCATTCGAAATTTCTCTTCCTCATTTTCTGCGATCCTTTTCTGTATCCTTTCACATTCTTCATCCTTTTCCTGTGCTTCTTTCACTTTGTCGAGTAATGTCGGACGAGCCTCAATTACGAATAACCTCTCTGCCGCCTCTGTCGGACTTTTCACCTCGATCTCCAGTCTCGCCATTTCCCGTATTAGCTCCCCGTGAGTTGTCAACATGCATAATTTCTCATTCCCCTTTCTGCTCAATGCATCTGCTACTATGTTTGCCTTCCCTGGGTGATAAAGAATTTCACAGTCATAATCTTTGATTAATTCCAACCACCTCCTCTGTCGCATGTTTAGCTCCTTTTGTGTGAAAATATATTTCAGACTCTTATGGTCCGTGTATATCTCACATTTCTCCCCATAAAGGTAGTGTCTCCAAATCTTCAATGCAAAAAAAACGACAGCCGCTAACTCCAAGTCATGGGTAGGGTATCGCTTCTCATAATCCTTCAATTGTCGTGACGCATACGCAATAACCTTGCCGTGTTGCATTAACACACAGCCAAGACCCTTATGTGATGCATCACTATACACTACAAAACCTCCCGTATCGTCTGGTAAGGACAATACAGGCGCCTCGCTTAACCGCTTTTTCAATTCCTGAAAACTGTCTTCGCACTTTTCAGACCACACAAATTTCACCGTCTTCCTCGTTAGATTGGTCAATGGGGTTGCTATTTTGGAAAAATCTTGGATAAATCTTCGATAGTACCCGGCTAACCCTAAGAAACTTCGTACTTCTGTCGGTGTCTTCGGTTGCTCCCAGTTACTAACTGCCTCCACCTTCGCAGGGTCCACTGAGATACCGTCCTTGTCGATCATATGCCCTAAAAATTGTACCTTTTCCATCCAGAATTCGCACTTAGAAAATTTCGCGTATAACTTTTCCCTTCTCAGTGTCTCCAGTACTTCGCTCAGATGTTCGGCGTGCTCTTCTTCGGTCTTTGAATAAATCAAAATGTCATCGATGAAAACTACTACGAACTTATCTAAGTACGGCTTCAGAATTCGGTTCATCAAGTCCATGAATGCTGCCGGTGCGTTAGTCAAACCGAAAGACATCACCAAAAACTCGTAGTGACCATATCTTGTCCGAAACGCAGTTTTAGGTACATCTTCCTTCCTTACTTTTAGCTGATGATACCCGGTCCTCAAATCTATCTTCGAGAAGTGTCTGGCTCCCTTTAGTTGATCGAACAAGTCGTCGATTCGTGGCAATGGGTACTTATTCTTGATCGTTGATTTGTTCAACTCCCGATAGTCGATACAGAGTCTCATTGATCCGTCCTTCTTCTTGACAAACAAAACGGGTGCTCCCCATGGGGACACACTTGGCTGAATATACCCATTGTCCAGCAGTTCTTGAAGTTGTATCAACAATTCCTTCATCTCTACCGGCGCCATACGATACGGAGCCTTCGAAATTGGTGCAGTCCCCGGCGCTAAGTCTATCGCAAATTCAATTTCCCTGTCTGGCGGAAGACCGGGTAAATCACTTGGAAACACATCTGGAAACTCTCTTACTACCGGTATATTTTTAATATCCACACCTTCTTTCTTCGTATCTAAAATATAGGCTAAATAACCTTCACAACCTTTCTTTAACAATTTCCTGGCCTGCATCATCGTAAGACAACATGAACGTCTTAGCGATGTGCCACCATAAAATATTACCCTCGACCGGTTCGGGGTCCGAAGGTTCACACTTTTCTTCTGACAGTCAATGATTGCCGCATGCTCGTACAACCAGTCCATTCCCAATATTACATCGAACTCTCCCAACCTTATTGGGATCAAATCCACGCGAAAATTAAATCCCCTAATCTCAGCGTAACAATTACGAAGAATGAACTGTACAGGAATTACCTCATTATTCGCAATTTCTATGCTCAAAGGATTTTCTAACCGTTCTTGGGGTAAATTTAACCGCTTAACAAAATTTTCAGACACAAAAGAACAGGTAGCACCCGAATCGAATAATACACAAGCATTTATATTATTGATTGGGATAATACCTGACACCACGTCCTTAGCAATCACTGCATCCTGGACAGTCATGTTGAATGTTCGGGCAGGGGTGCGGTTCGGCAGAGTCGGACTCCCAATCATCAGTTTGCTGCCTCCTCCTCGGTTGCCGCTTCCACCACTGCTTCCCTTCTTCGGACAGTCTCTGAACTGATGCTCCATTGACCCACAAGAATAGCATCCACGATTCTTCTTTGGGTTTGGGCAATGCGGTGCTATATGCCCTTCCTGGTTGCAGTTGTAGCAGACATTACGTCCCTTCCAGCACTCACCCTTGTGATTTTTCCCACATTTTGAACACGCTTCAATCTTCTTCTTAAATCCTCCCTGACTATTCCCTGCCTGATGAGTGTTGGCACTGTTGTTGCTGTTGTTACCACCGTCCCATTTTCTCTTTCCCGAATTGCTTCCACCGCTACTGCCACCTCCACGGTAGTCCCCTCCACTCTTCTTATTTTTCTTGTGTTGATTTAGGGCCTCAATCCCTCCTTCGGCGATGATGGCTTTTTCCAGCAGCGCACTAAAAGTCTCGATCTGGAGGACAGCTACCTTATTATACAACCACGGTTTCAGCCCTTGTTCGAACCTTTGCGTCTTCAACTCTTCAGTACTTACGTGAAGCGGTGCAAAACGCGCAAGTTCATTGAATTTGGCGGCGTACTGAGCCACCGTCATGTCTCCCTGCTTGAGCTCTAGGAATTTCACCACCATTTGCCTTTCCATGCTTTTTGGGAAATAGTTCTCGAAGAATAATTCCTTAAACTTGTCCCATGATATCACTCCTTCGCCTGCTCGTTGTTGGTTAGCCTCCCACCAATAATTTGCTTCTCCTTTCATCATATACGTGGCAAATACTGTTTTCTGGTCATCCCTCACGCGTGCAATGACGAAAGCCTTTTCCATTTCCTTCACCCAAGACTGGGCTTCAATCGGATCAGTTGTTCCCTTAAACTCTGGGGGTCCAACGCTCTTGAAGTCTTTGAAATTTGTTATGGGTGCTACCGGGGGATGGGGATCCACGGGTCCCGTATTTCTCCCTTGGGTCATTCTCTCCAGTATATCCGCTAACCGTTGCATGGGGTCCACCGGAACTCTTTGATTATTAACCGATCCCTCGGGTGTTGGTGGTGGGGCTCGTATGTTACGTCTAGGTGGCATTCTCTGCTTAACGTAAGAAAATTTAATGTCATCATTTCATTATGAGTACTACAAGTAGACAACATATATAGTAATAACGATTGCATTTAGTGCTAACAACTATTACAACATACATGACTATGCTATAGCGTACTACTATAGATGTCATCAAACGTTCCTTGATACAACAAAATGGTGAGGGGTTCACCGACATACTCCCCTAAAATAAGCATACAAGTTACAGTCTTACAATACTATCCCACACATGCAGCAAAATGTTGGGATTAACATAAACAAGATTACAAACTGCTAGGCACATAAGTTAAGCAACCTATCCGAGCATACCGCGCTCCACAGCGTTGTCATACTCCCTATGACCCATATGGATCATCAAGCCTCGACTCAGGGTGTGACGAGTCTGTCCCTCTTCAGTTGGGTAGTGGTACACACCATCTATCCACCTGCCCATAGCCGAGTGAAAAGCATATCCCATCCGGTTCATCTTTCTCTTACCCCTCCTCACTTCACCCTCCAGGTCATCAGCTCGTTCTACGGCATCATCCCGTTGTTCCTTGATCCGGACACGGTTTGCCACCTCCCTACCTAACTGGTTCTTCAAAATCTCATTATCCATTCGCAAATTAACTCCCCGATGCTCTGACTGCTCCAACTTTCCTGCCAATTCTGCATTCCTCGCCAAGAGGTGATGCAGCATGACTGCCAATTGTGTGGACGCCCCTAGATGCCCTTGCACATCCGTCTCTAATTCCTGGATCTGGTTCTTACCCTCCTGGACCTCGCCTTCTAGTCCCTGAATCCTGGCCCGTTGCTCTCGGGCTTCACTCTCCAACTCATGGATCCTATTTGCTTGTTCGAGAACGCGGTCAGTACGTTCGTCCAACATCTCCATCAAAAATGTGGTGTCAATAGGGGGCACCTCCTCCCATTCCTCTTCTGGGTCCTCCTCCGGGTCAGACTCCAACTCGGGTTCCTCCTCAGCAGGGGCAATAGCTAGAATAGGCTCAACCATCAGCAGTGTCTCGGACACCACATGGATGTCACGTGGCTCCTCTTCTGCGACTCTACTAGGTTCTCCTGTGTTTGACATCCTACAAGCACAACCACAAACAAGCAAACTCTTATTAGTCTTTCAACAAAATATAAGTTCATTGTATGGAATGAAGATATATCTTATATCACTACAAGCTCTCTAAGATAAATCTTTGTCACGTAAAACTCTACAAGAGTTTTGTCTGCTCTTATTCTCTATACACTTCCTAGGGTTATAGCCTAAAGACCTCTCTCTAAAGGTTTATAACCTAAGGCTTTGATACCAACCTGTGACGCCCCCAAATCCGGGTCACCTGAGCCACGGACCTGGTTCGCCACTATCTAAAACAAGAATTATACAATCGATAACTTAAAGCGGAATAAAGGAATATTTACATTGATATAACATAAATAAACCTGTCCCAAGTCTCAAAACCAATACTAATACAAAACATAACATAATACAAAAGGGTAAATATGTCTTAATACAAACGGTAATTCTAGAACAACAAAATACAACTACTCCGTAGCTTTCTCCTTTCCCTTATCTTTTCCTGAGCTCTCGCCACGTGCCGCACTAACTGAAATGTTTTAAGGAAAGCAAGGGTGAGCAACAAATTGCCCCGCAAGTATAATAGCAGTGAATAATCACATGAATAACTTTATAGCTCTCAGGAGTAAAAATTTAGCTAACACAAGGAAATAAACAACTTCTTTCATCACCGTTATAGTGGCCACTAAGGACCGAAGGATTTCTGAAGTATTCAAGGATTTCAAAGTTTCCCAAAGAAGGGAACTATTCAATACTGAGGGTGCACCAAGGCACAGAACTCTATTCTAGAATTACTGGAAATTCATCCGATAATCCACAAAACTGGTACAATAGGTGATCAGCCTAAAATACCTGGCGTTATGCATAAGCCTTACATTTTCCATTTACGCGCGTGTCGGTTTCCCGACGTTTATACAATTTCCCCTGCTGTGAGGGTTGTTCCACTCAGCTTTACATGGGAGTCCAGACCAAAACAATTTGATCGGACAATTTTACTTAACAATAATAATAGTTGGAGGACTTTAACCTCGCTTTAGTAACCAAATCAATAAGTGTCTAGCTGAAACAATTAGCCTTGACATAGCTTTTAAACAGTCTATGGAATAAAGAACTTTAAGGTTCAACAACATGCATGATAGCATTTAAAAATATCTTGAATGAATAAAAATTCATAATCTTTGGAATCACACAATATATAACATTGCATGAAATGGGCTTTCATTGCAATACTTGAATAGAAGTATGAATACTAGCACATTAATTGCTAAATTGATAAGTAATTTGAACGGAGTCAAGAAGCTCAATAAGCTTGCTCAATAAATAATATTTGCTCGATAGATAAATGAATTCGACACTTGCCCAATAAATGAATCGAGTAAGGAAACCTCGCACAATTAAATAGGAGTTGTATGAGTTAGGAAACTTGCCTTGTACGTGCGTTAATACTTGACGTTAATCGTCCGTCAACAAAATATCCTACATAGTTTATTAAAATCGTCATAAATATTTGTCACAAAAGAACTAGGTTCATTACAGTCATCACATCATTAAAATACATTGATTGCCACTACGCTTACCCAGTCGGGGGTCGGGGGGCAGCGCCCCCTGGAAATCCAAGCGTAATTTGTAATCCGTTAATTCAATTTACGCCTTAGGACAACATCGTTTAGTTCGACACGGGTATAAATTAAGCACATAAAGCTTTAACAAGATATAAGCGTTTTTAATCATTTTGTACAAAAATATAAGTTTTAGACTCGCGGGAAAAATTTTACTGGGTCCGACCCGATCCGGCCCGACCCGACCCGGTCCGGCCCGACCCGACCCGGACCAGTCGCCATGCAGTAGCAGTTGCAGTAGCGAACTGCTGTTCCTGCAAGCAGCGACACAGTCATACCTTGCCTTGCTCCAGCTGCTATATCTCCCCCTACACTCGATCAATTTCATCCCTTACGGACTCTATGGATTCCTAAGACACAAGGCTACAACATATCACAAATTCAAGACGACCCATAATCATTAACATGACCAAATCCTGAGCTAAAACATAAACTGCATGCTCTGTTTTTCGCAACCATGAAATATCTCACACAAATGGCTACTGTGACTTCATTTTAGCATCATTTTGGTTCATTCAAATTGGTATATCTTCACAACTGATAGAAGTACAATATTCCAATAACAAACAATCAAAATAATCACACCATCAAGGCTTTACAGTCCTCTAACAGTCCGAATGTCCAAAAGTCCAAAAATGTCCAAAGTTCATCCTTTAAGCCAAGGTTCGGATCTTTACTTGTTTTTGTTCCACTTTGAGGGTGTTTATGGTTTATATAGCTTCTTAAGAACCTCCATGATAGATTCAACACAACCAATCAACAAAAAAAATTAGCAAAAAAATCCAACCCTCAAGCATGTAAGCGTAAAAAAAAAACTCATGAAAGCTTCAAGTGGAGAAGAAATGGTTGTGGTTCATGGTTACCTTCTTGTTGCTAGCTTCGTGTAGGGTGAAATGGTTGCTAGAGTGCTGCTCTCCTTCCTCTTGGTGCCCTTCTCTCCTTTCTCCTCCTTCCTTGCTTTTCTTCTTCTTCCCGTAGCTTGCTTATTCTTCTTCTATATTTCCCTCTCTCTCTCTCTACGTAGCTCTCTGTAACTCTCTCCTTACTTGCAAATGGGAAGTATGCTGATGGTTTGAAGGAGAAAGAAGATGAGCTGATGGGAGGTTTAAGGTGGCTTCGGAAGGAATGTTTTGATATGCAGAAAATGGGATGCCCGAGCTCTTGAAAATGAATTTGAGGAGCATGCTTTGTGAAGTTAACATTCCCATATATGGTGTACTGTGCATGTTTATTCTTTTCCCCCCAATTGGCTCTCAATATACACGTGGCCTCCCCCAATTGGTTTGAGGCTTAAATGTCTCACCAATTAATTCGAATATACAGATAAATATACCCGAATATTCCCACTTTTGTACCAAATTTGGTAAATAACTCTACCCAAAATTATAATGGGTACTCCCATAAATTATTGGAACACGCAAAAATATTTATTATGGGATTTGTCCATTTATTCGGAACACCCATAATATACATTTCGGATACAGATTAAATCACGTATCAACCCCAATAAAATTTCTGACACTTGGAAAAATTATTCCTCAGCATATATGCCTCATCTAAATTAATAAAAATCGAAATAGACGAAAAAGTTTGGGTGTGAATAGTGCTCGTGAATAGTGCCTCGGGAAGCGGGTCCCGCTAATAGTGATTTTATGAATTTTTGCAAAATCGATATATTCACTCTAACGACACAACAACACATAAAATTTAACATATGCACATTTTCTAGGCTGTAACACAATTCTAAACACGTATTATAGATTAATATAAAAAAAAATAATAATAATAATAATTCATTTTATTCATACATAACTCGGGTTACAAGGAAATCTAAAATTCCCGATCGTTACATTCTCCCCCCCTTATAAGGATTCTGTCCCCAGAATCACCGTACAAGGTTAAACAAAAAGTTGAGGGTAATTCTCCTTCATCTTATCTTCCAATTCCCATGTAGCCTCCTCAGCATTGTGGTTCCGCCAAACTACCTTCACAGAAGGTATAACCTTATTTCTTAATACTTGCTCCTTCCTATCAATTATCTGAATAGGAATTTCTTCGTACGTAAGATCCTTCTCTAAATGAACGGGCTCATAGGATATCACGTGTTTGTAATCGGGTTTGTATGGTCGTAACACTGAGACGTGAAACACGTTGTGGACATGCTCCAGTTCAGGAGGCAAGGCTACCTCATACGCCACTTCACCCACTCTTCTCAATACTTCGAACGGTCCTACGAACCTTGGGCTCAACTTTCCCTTCTTCCCAAAACGTATCTTCCCTTTCCAGGGAGACACTTTCAGAAACACGTAGTTGCCGACATCGAAGTCTCTCGTCTGGCGATGTTGATCAGCATACTTCTTTTGTCGGTCTTGGGCTGCAACTAGTCTTGCCCTGATCACCTTGACCACTTCGGCTGTCTGTTGCACCAACTCTGGTCCCAACAGTCTTCGTTCGCCGACCTCATCCCAACTTAACGGTGTTCTGCACTTCCTCCCGTAGAGGGCTTCATACGGTGGCATACCGATACTTGCATGATAGCTGTTGTTATAAGCGAATTCCACAAGTGGTAAGTGGTCATCCCAATTCCCTTTGAAATCCATCACACAAGCTCTAAGCATGTCTTCTAGCGTCTGTATCGTTCGTTCGCTCTGTCCGTCAGTTTGAGGATGGTAAGCAGTACTTAGTCGCAACTGTGTTCCCATTCTCTCTTGCAAGCTCTTCCAAAAATTTGATGTGAAGCGTGGATCTCGATCTGAGACAATTGACACTGGCACTCCATGTCGCGAAACAATCTCCTTTATATACAACTTGGCTAACTGGTTTAAATTGAATCGGATTTTTATCGGTAGAAAGTGTGCTGATTTTGTCAATCGGTCTACGATAACCCAAATGGCATCACAACCTTTTTGTGTAACTGGAAGTCCTACCACGAAATCCATGGTGATGTGCTCCCATTTCCATTCTGGTATATTTAGTGGCTGAAGTAACCCACTCGGTCTCTGATGTTCCGCTTTGACCTGTTGACAGGTGAGACACTTGCTGACGCACTCTGCTACGTCCCGCTTCATGTTGGGCCACCAAAAATATTGACGAAGATCCCGATACATTTTTGTGCTTCCTGGGTGAACAGAATATGCTGAATTATGTGCTTCATGTAAGATCTCATCTCTTAATTCAGTCACGGCCGGCACCCACACTCGTTCCTCGTATCTTAAGATACCATCTTTATCCATTCGAAATTTCTCTTCCTCATTTTCTGCGATCCTTTTCTGTATCCTTTCACATTCTTCATCCTTTTCCTGTGCTTCTTTCACTTTGTCGAGTAATGTCGGACGAGCCTCAATTACGAATAACCTCTCTGCCGCCTCTGTCGGACTTTTCACCTCGATCTCCAGTCTCGCCATTTCCCGTATTAGCTCCCCGTGAGTTGTCAACATGCATAATTTCTCATTCCCCTTTCTGCTCAATGCATCTGCTACTATGTTTGCCTTCCCTGGGTGATAAAGAATTTCACAGTCATAATCTTTGATTAATTCCAACCACCTCCTCTGTCGCATGTTTAGCTCCTTTTGTGTGAAAATATATTTCAGACTCTTATGGTCCGTGTATATCTCACATTTCTCCCCATAAAGGTAGTGTCTCCAAATCTTCAATGCAAAAACGACAGCCGCTAACTCCAAGTCATGGGTAGGGTATCGCTTCTCATAATCCTTCAATTGTCGTGACGCATACGCAATAACCTTGCCGTGTTGCATTAACACACAGCCAAGACCCTTATGTGATGCATCACTATACACTACAAAACCTCCCGTATCGTCTGGTAAGGACAATACAGGCGCCTCGCTTAACCGCTTTTTCAATTCCTGAAAACTGTCTTCGCACTTTTCAGACCACACAAATTTCACCGTCTTCCTCGTTAGATTGGTCAATGGGGTTGCTATTTTGGAAAAATCTTGGATAAATCTTCGATAGTACCCGGCTAACCCTAAGAAACTTCGTACTTCTGTCGGTGTCTTCGGTTGCTCCCAGTTACTAACTGCCTCCACCTTCGCAGGGTCCACTGAGATACCGTCCTTGTCGATCATATGCCCTAAAAATTGTACCTTTTCCATCCAGAATTCGCACTTAGAAAATTTCGCGTATAACTTTTCCCTTCTCAGTGTCTCCAGTACTTCGCTCAGATGTTCGGCGTGCTCTTCTTCGGTCTTTGAATAAATCAAAATGTCATCGATGAAAACTACTACGAACTTATCTAAGTACGGCTTCAGAATTCGGTTCATCAAGTCCATGAATGCTGCCGGTGCGTTAGTCAAACCGAAAGACATCACCAAAAACTCGTAGTGACCATATCTTGTCCGAAACGCAGTTTTAGGTACATCTTCCTTCCTTACTTTTAGCTGATGATACCCGGTCCTCAAATCTATCTTCGAGAAGTGTCTGGCTCCCTTTAGTTGATCGAACAAGTCGTCGATTCGTGGCAATGGGTACTTATTCTTGATCGTTGATTTGTTCAACTCCCGATAGTCGATACAGAGTCTCATTGATCCGTCCTTCTTCTTGACAAACAAAACGGGTGCTCCCCATGGGGACACACTTGGCTGAATATACCCATTGTCCAGCAGTTCTTGAAGTTGTATCAACAATTCCTTCATCTCTACCGGCGCCATACGATACGGAGCCTTCGAAATTGGTGCAGTCCCCGGCGCTAAGTCTATCGCAAATTCAATTTCCCTGTCTGGCGGAAGACCGGGTAAATCACTTGGAAACACATCTGGAAACTCTCTTACTACCGGTATATTTTTAATATCCACACCTTCTTTCTTCGTATCTAAAATATAGGCTAAATAACCTTCACAACCTTTCTTTAACAATTTCCTGGCCTGCATCATCGTAAGACAACATGAACGTCTTAGCGATGTGCCACCATAAAATATTACCCTCGACCGGTTCGGGGTCCGAAGGTTCACACTTTTCTTCTGACAGTCAATGATTGCCGCATGCTCGTACAACCAGTCCATTCCCAATATTACATCGAACTCTCCCAACCTTATTGGGATCAAATCCACGCGAAAATTAAATCCCCTAATCTCAGCGTAACAATTACGAAGAATGAACTGTACAGGAATTACCTCATTATTCGCAATTTCTATGCTCAAAGGATTTTCTAACCGTTCTTGGGGTAAATTTAACCGCTTAACAAAATTTTCAGACACAAAAGAACAGGTAGCACCCGAATCGAATAATACACAAGCATTTATATTATTGATTGGGATAATACCTGACACCACGTCCTTAGCAATCACTGCATCCTGGACAGTCATGTTGAATGTTCGGGCAGGGGTGCGGTTCGGCAGAGTCGGACTCCCAATCATCAGTTTGCTGCCTCCTCCTCGGTTGCCGCTTCCACCACTGCTTCCCTTCTTCGGACAGTCTCTGAACTGATGCTCCATTGACCCACAAGAATAGCATCCACGATTCTTCTTTGGGTTTGGGCAATGCGGTGCTATATGCCCTTCCTGGTTGCAGTTGTAGCAGACATTACGTCCCTTCCAGCACTCACCCTTGTGATTTTTCCCACATTTTGAACACGCTTCAATCTTCTTCTTAAATCCTCCCTGACTATTCCCTGCCTGATGAGTGTTGGCACTGTTGTTGCTGTTGTTACCACCGTCCCATTTTCTCTTTCCCGAATTGCTTCCACCGCTACTCATGCCACCTCCACGGTAGTCCCCTCCACTCTTCTTATTTTTCTTGTGTTGATTTAGGGCCTCAATCCCTCCTTCGGCGATGATGGCTTTTTCCAGCAGCGCACTAAAAGTCTCGATCTGGAGGACAGCTACCTTATTATACAACCACGGTTTCAGCCCTTGTTCGAACCTTTGCGTCTTCAACTCTTCAGTACTTACGTGAAGCGGTGCAAAACGCGCAAGTTCATTGAATTTGGCGGCGTACTGAGCCACCGTCATGTCTCCCTGCTTGAGCTCTAGGAATTTCACCACCATTTGCCTTTCCATGCTTTTTGGGAAATAGTTCTCGAAGAATAATTCCTTAAACTTGTCCCATGATATCACTCCTTCGCCTGCTCGTTGTTGGTTAGCCTCCCACCAATAATTTGCTTCTCCTTTCATCATATACGTGGCAAATACTGTTTTCTGGTCATCCCTCACGCGTGCAATGACGAAAGCCTTTTCCATTTCCTTCACCCAAGACTGGGCTTCAATCGGATCAGTTGTTCCCTTAAACTCTGGGGGTCCAACGCTCTTGAAGTCTTTGAAATTTGTTATGGGTGCTACCGGGGGATGGGGATCCACGGGTCCCGTATTTCTCCCTTGGGTCATTCTCTCCAGTATATCCGCTAACCGTTGCATGGGGTCCACCGGAACTCTTTGATTATTAACCGATCCCTCGGGTGTTGGTGGTGGGGCTCGTATGTTACGTCTAGGTGGCATTCTCTGCTTAACGTAAGAAAATTTAATGTCATCATTTCATTATGAGTACTACAAGTAGACAACATATATAGTAATAACGATTGCATTTAGTGCTAACAACTATTACAACATACATGACTATGCTATAGCGTACTACTATAGATGTCATCAAACGTTCCTTGATACAACAAAATGGTGAGGGGTTCACCGACATACTCCCCTAAAATAAGCATACAAGTTACAGTCTTACAATACTATCCCACACATGCAGCAAAATGTTGGGATTAACATAAACAAGATTACAAACTGCTAGGCACATAAGTTAAGCAACCTATCCGAGCATACCGCGCTCCACAGCGTTGTCATACTCCCTATGACCCATATGGATCATCAAGCCTCGACTCAGGGTGTGACGAGTCTGTCCCTCTTCAGTTGGGTAGTGGTACACACCATCTATCCACCTGCCCATAGCCGAGTGAAAAGCATATCCCATCCGGTTCATCTTTCTCTTACCCCTCCTCACTTCACCCTCCAGGTCATCAGCTCGTTCTACGGCATCATCCCGTTGTTCCTTGATCCGGACACGGTTTGCCACCTCCCTACCTAACTGGTTCTTCAAAATCTCATTATCCATTCGCAAATTAACTCCCCGATGCTCTGACTGCTCCAACTTTCCTGCCAATTCTGCATTCCTCGCCAAGAGGTGATGCAGCATGACTGCCAATTGTGTGGACGCCCCTAGATGCCCTTGCACATCCGTCTCTAATTCCTGGATCTGGTTCTTACCCTCCTGGACCTCGCCTTCTAGTCCCTGAATCCTGGCCCGTTGCTCTCGGGCTTCACTCTCCAACTCATGGATCCTATTTGCTTGTTCGAGAACGCGGTCAGTACGTTCGTCCAACATCTCCATCAAAAATGTGGTGTCAATAGGGGGCACCTCCTCCCATTCCTCTTCTGGGTCCTCCTCCGGGTCAGACTCCAACTCGGGTTCCTCCTCAGCAGGGGCAATAGCTAGAATAGGCTCAACCATCAGCAGTGTCTCGGACACCACATGGATGTCACGTGGCTCCTCTTCTGCGACTCTACTAGGTTCTCCTGTGTTTGACATCCTACAAGCACAACCACAAACAAGCAAACTCTTATTAGTCTTTCAACAAAATATAAGTTCATTGTATGGAATGAAGATATATCTTATATCACTACAAGCTCTCTAAGATAAATCTTTGTCACGTAAAACTCTACAAGAGTTTTGTCTGCTCTTATTCTCTATACACTTCCTAAGGTTATAGCCTAAAGTCCTCTCTCTAAAGGTTTATAACCTAAGGCTTTGATACCAACCTGTGACGCCCCCAAATCCGGGTCACCTGAGCCACGGACCTGGTTCGCCACTATCTAAAACAAGAATTATACAATCGATAACTTAAAGCGGAATAAAGGAATATTTACATTGATATAACATAAATAAACCTGTCCCAAGTCTCGAAACCAATACTAATACAAAACATAACATAATACAAAAGGGTAAATATGTCTTAATACAAACGGTAATTCTAGAACAACAAAATACAACTACTCCGTAGCTTTCTCCTTTCCCTTATCTTTTCCTGAGCTCTCGCCACGTGCCGCACTAACTGAAATGTTTTAAGGAAAGCAAGGGTGAGCAACAAATTGCCCCGCAAGTATAATAGCAGTGAATAATCACATGAATAACTTTATAGCTCTCAGGAGTAAAAATTTAGCTAACACAAGGAAATAAACAACTTCTTTCATCACCGTTATAGTGGCCACTAAGGACCGAAGGATTTCTGAAGTATTCAAGGATTTCAAAGTTTCCCAAAGAAGGGAACTATTCAATACTGAGGGTGCACCAAGGCACAGAACTCTATTCTAGAATTACTGGAAATTCATCCGATAATCCACAAAACTGGTACAATAGGTGATCAGCCTAAAATACCTGGCGTTATGCATAAGCCTTACATTTTCCATTTACGCGCGTGTCGGTTTCCCGACGTTTATACAATTTCCCCTGCTGTGA
The DNA here is from genome assembly GCA_034770075.1 of Aralia elata. Taxonomy (NCBI): domain Eukaryota; kingdom Viridiplantae; phylum Streptophyta; class Magnoliopsida; order Apiales; family Araliaceae; genus Aralia; species Aralia elata. The sequence continues at coordinate 37,587,139 of CM068379.1, forward strand.
GGGTTGTTCCACTCAGCTTTACATGGGAGTCCAGACCAAAACAATTTGATCGGACAATTTTACTTAACAATAATAATAGTTGGAGGACTTTAACCTCGCTTTAGTAACCAAATCAATAAGTGTCTAGCTGAAACAATTAGCCTTGGCATAGCTTTTAAACAGTCTATGGAATAAAGAACTTTAAGGTTCAATAACATGCATGATAGCATTTAAAAATATCTTGAATGAATAAAAATTCATAATCTTTGGAATCACACAATATATAACATTGCATGAAATGGGCTTTCATTGCAATACTTGAATAGAAGTATGAATACTAGCACATTAATTGCTAAATTGATAAGTAATTTGAACGGAGTCAAGAAGCTCAATAAGCTTGCTCAATAAATAATATTTGCTCGATAGATAAATGAATTCGACACTTGCCCAATAAATGAATCGAGTAAGGAAACCTCGCACAATTAAATAGGAGTTGTATGAGTTAGGAAACTTGCCTTGTACGTGCGTTAATACTTGACGTTAATCGTCCGTCAACAAAATATCCTACATAGTTTATTAAAATCGTCATAAATATTTGTCACAAAAGAACTAGGTTCATTACAGTCATCACATCATTAAAATACATTGATTGCCACTACGCTTACCCAGTCGGGGGTCGGGGGGCAGCGCCCCCTGGAAATCCAAGCGTAATTTGTAATCCGTTAATTCAATTTACGCCTTAGGACAACATCGTTTAGTTCGACACGGGTATAAATTAAGCACATAAAGCTTTAACAAGATATAAGCGTTTTTAATCATTTTGTACAAAAATATAAGTTTTAGACTCGCGGGAAAAATTTACTGGGTCCGACCCGATCCGGCCCGACCCGACCCGGTCCGGCCCGACCCGACCCGGACCAGTCGCCATGCAGTAGCAGTTGCAGTAGCGAACTGCTGTTCCTGCAAGCAGCGACACAGTCATACCTTGCCTTGCTCCAGCTGCTATATCTCCCCCTACACTCGATCAATTTCATCCCTTACGGACTCTATGGATTCCTAAGACACAAGGCTACAACATATCACAAATTCAAGACGACCCATAATCATTAACATGACCAAATCCTGAGCTAAAACATAAACTGCATGCTCTGTTTTTCGCAACCATGAAATATCTCACACAAATGGCTACTGTGACTTCATTTTAGCATCATTTTGGTTCATTCAAATTGGTATATCTTCACAACTGATAGAAGTACAATATTCCAATAACAAACAATCAAAATAATCACACCATCAAGGCTTTACAGTCCTCTAACAGTCCGAATGTCCAAAAGTCCAAAAATGTCCAAAGTTCATCCTTTAAGCCAAGGTTCGGATCTTTACTTGTTTTTGTTCCACTTTGAGGGTGTTTATGGTTTATATAGCTTCTTAAGAACCTCCATGATAGATTCAACACAACCAATCAACAAAAAAAATTAGCAAAAAAATCCAACCCTCAAGCATGTAAGCGTAAAAACTCATGAAAGCTTCAAGTGGAGAAGAAATGGTTGTGGTTCATGGTTACCTTCTTGTTGCTAGCTTCGTGTAGGGTGAAATGGTTGCTAGAGTGCTGCTCTCCTTCCTCTTGGTGCCCTTCTCTCCTTTCTCCTCCTTCCTTGCTTTTCTTCTTCTTCCCGTAGCTTGCTTATTCTTCTTCTATATTTCCCTCTCTCTCTCTCTACGTAGCTCTCTGTAACTCTCTCCTTACTTGCAAATGGGAAGTATGCTGATGGTTTGAAGGAGAAAGAAGATGAGCTGATGGGAGGTTTAAGGTGGCTTCGGAAGGAATGTTTTGATATGCAGAAAATGGGATGCCCGAGCTCTTGAAAATGAATTTGAGGAGCATGCTTTGTGAAGTTAACATTCCCATATATGGTGTACTGTGCATGTTTATTCTTTTCCCCCCCAATTGGCTCTCAATATACACGTGGCCTCCCCCAATTGGTTTGAGGCTTAAATGTCTCACCAATTAATTCGAATATACAGATAAATATACCCGAATATTCCCACTTTTGTACCAAATTTGGTAAATAACTCTACCCAAAATTATAATGGGTACTCCCATAAATTATTGGAACACGCAAAAATATTTATTATGGGATTTGTCCATTTATTCGGAACACCCATAATATACATTTCGGATACAGATTAAATCACGTATCAACCCCAATAAAATTTCTGACACTTGGAAAAATTATTCCTCAGCATATATGCCTCATCTAAATTAATGAAAATCGAAATAGACGAAAAAGTTTGGGTGTGAATAGTGCTCGTGAATAGTGCCTCGGGAAGCGGGTCCCGCTAATAGTGATTTTATGAATTTTTGCAAAATCGATATATTCACTCTAACGACACAACAACACATAAAATTTAACATATGCACATTTTCTAGGCTGTAACACAATTCTAAACACGTATTATAGATTAATATAAAAAAAAAATAATAATAATAATAATAATAATTCATTTTATTCATACATAACTCGGGTTACAAGGAAATCTAAAATTCCCGATCGTTACATTCTCCCCCCCTTATAAGGATTCTGTCCCCAGAATCACCGTACAAGGTTAAACAAAAAGTTGAGGGTAATTCTCCTTCATCTTATCTTCCAATTCCCATGTAGCCTCCTCAGCATTGTGGTTCCGCCAAACTACCTTCACAGAAGGTATAACCTTATTTCTTAATACTTGCTCCTTCCTATCAATTATCTGAATAGGAATTTCTTCGTACGTAAGATCCTTCTCTAAATGAACGGGCTCATAGGATATCACGTGTTTGTAATCGGGTTTGTATGGTCGTAACACTGAGACGTGAAACACGTTGTGGACATGCTCCAGTTCAGGAGGCAAGGCTACCTCATACGCCACTTCGCCCACTCTTCTCAATACTTCGAACGGTCCTACGAACCTTGGGCTCAACTTTCCCTTCTTCCCAAAACGTATCTTCCCTTTCCAGGGAGACACTTTCAGAAACACGTAGTTGCCGACATCGAAGTCTCTCGTCCGGCGATGTTGATCAGCATACTTCTTTTGTCGGTCTTGGGCTGCAACTAGTCTTGCCCTGATCACCTTGACCACTTCGGCTGTCTGTTGCACCAACTCTGGTCCCAACAGTCTTCGTTCGCCGACCTCATCCCAACTTAACGGTGTTCTGCACTTCCTCCCGTAGAGGGCTTCATACGGTGGCATACCGATACTTGCATGATAGCTGTTGTTATAAGCGAATTCCACAAGTGGTAAGTGGTCATCCCAATTTCCTTTGAAATCCATCACACAAGCTCTAAGCATGTCTTCTAGCGTCTGTATCGTTCGTTCGCTCTGTCCGTCAGTTTGAGGATGGTAAGCAGTACTTAGTCGCAACTGTGTTCCCATTCTCTCTTGCAAGCTTCTCCAAAAATTTGATGTGAAGCGTGGATCTCGATCTGAGACAATTGACACTGGCACTCCATGTCGCGAAACAATCTCCTTTATATACAACTTGGCTAACTGGTTTAAATTGAATCGGATTTTTATCGGTAGAAAGTGTGCTGATTTTGTCAATCGGTCTACGATAACCCAAATGGCATCACAACCTTTTTGTGTAACTGGAAGTCCTACCACGAAATCCATGGTGATGTGCTCCCATTTCCATTCTGGTATATTTAGTGGCTGAAGTAACCCACTCGGTCTCTGATGTTCCGCTTTGACCTGTTGACAGGTGAGACACTTGCTGACGCACTCTGCTACGTCCCGCTTCATGTTGGGCCACCAAAAATATTGACGAAGATCCCGATACATTTTTGTGCTTCCTGGGTGAACAGAATATGCTGCCTTATGTGCTTCATGTAAGATCTCATCTCTTAATTCAGTCACGGCCGGCACCCACACTCGTTCCTCGTATCTTAAGATACCATCTTTATCCATTCGAAATTTCTCTTCCTCATTTTCTGCGATCCTTTTCTGTATCCTTTCACATTCTTCATCCTTTTCCTGTGCTTCTTTCACTTTGTCGAGTAATGTCGGACGAGCCTCAATTACGAATAACCTCTCTGCCGCCTCTGTCGGACTTTTCACCTCGATCTCCAGTCTCGCCATTTCCCGTATTAGCTCCCCGTGAGTTGTCAACATGCATAATTTCTCATTCCCCTTTCTGCTCAATGCATCTGCTACTATGTTTGCCTTCCCTGGGTGATAAAGAATTTCACAGTCATAATCTTTGATTAATTCCAACCACCTCCTCTGTCGCATGTTTAGCTCCTTTTGTGTGAAAATATATTTCAGACTCTTATGGTCCGTGTATATCTCACATTTCTCCCCATAAAGGTAGTGTCTCCAAATCTTCAATGCAAAAATGACAGCCGCTAACTCCAAGTCATGGGTAGGGTATCGCTTCTCATAATCCTTCAATTGTCGTGACGCATACGCAATAACCTTGCCGTGTTGCATTAACACACAGCCAAGACCCTTATGTGATGCATCACTATACACTACAAAACCTCCCGTATCGTCTGGTAAGGACAATACAGGCGCCTCGCTTAACCGCTTTTTCAATTCCTGAAAACTGTCTTCGCACTTTTCAGACCACACAAATTTCACCGTCTTCCTCGTTAGATTGGTCAATGGGGTTGCTATTTTGGAAAAATCTTGGATAAATCTTCGATAGTACCCGGCTAACCCTAAGAAACTTCGTACTTCTGTCGGTGTCTTCGGTTGCTCCCAGTTACTAACTGCCTCCACCTTCGCAGGGTCCACTGAGATACCGTCCTTGTCGATCATATGCCCTAAAAATTGTACCTTTTCCATCCAGAATTCGCACTTAGAAAATTTCGCGTATAACTTTTCCCTTCTCAGTGTCTCCAGTACTTCGCTCAGATGTTCGGCGTGCTCTTCTTCGGTCTTTGAATAAATCAAAATGTCATCGATGAACACTACTACGAACTTATCTAAGTACGGCTTCAGAATTCGGTTCATCAAGTCCATGAATGCTGCAGGTGCGTTAGTCAAACCGAAAGACATCACCAAAAACTCGTAGTGACCATATCTTGTCCGAAACGCAGTTTTAGGTACATCTTCCTTCCTTACTTTTAGCTGATGATACCCGGTCCTCAAATCTATCTTCGAGAAGTGTCTGGCTCCCTTTAGTTGATCGAACAAGTCGTCGATTCGTGGCAATGGGTACTTATTCTTGATCGTTGATTTGTTCAACTCCCGATAGTCGATACAGAGTCTCATTGATCCGTCCTTCTTCTTGACAAACAAAACGGGTGCTCCCCATGGGGACACACTTGGCTGAATATACCCATTGTCCAGCAGTTCTTGAAGTTGTATCAACAATTCCTTCATCTCTACCGGCGCCATACGATACGGAGCCTTCGAAATTGGTGCAGCCCCCGGCGCTAAGTCTATCGCAAATTCAATTTCCCTGTCTGGCGGAAGACCAGGTAATTCACTTGGAAACACATCTGGAAACTCTCTTACTACCGGTATATTTTTAATATCCACACCTTCTTTCTTCGTATCTAAAATATAGGCTAAATAACCTTCACAACCTTTCTTTAACAATTTCCTGGCCTGCATCATCGTAAGACAACATGAACGTCTTAGCGATGTGCCACCATAAAATATTACCCTCGACCGGTTCGGGGTCCGAAGGTTCACACTTTTCTTCTGACAGTCAATGATTGCCGCATGCTCGTACAACCAGTCCATTCCCAATATTACATCGAACTCTCCCAACCTTATTGGGATCAAATCCACGCGAAAATTAAATCCCCTAATCTCAGCGTAACAATTACGAAGAATGAACTGTACAGGAATTACCTCATTATTCGCAATTTCTATGCTCAAAGGATTTTCTAACCGTTCTTGGGGTAAATTTAACCGCTTAACAAAATTTTCAGACACAAAAGAACAGGTAGCACCCGAATCGAATAATACACAAGCATTTATATTATTGATTGGGATAATACCTGACACCACGTCCTTAGCAATCACTGCATCCTGGACAGTCATGTTGAATGTTCGGGCAGGGGTGCGGTTCGGCAGAGTCGGACTCCCAATCATCAGTTTGCTGCCTCCTCCTCGGTTGCCGCTTCCACCACTGCTTCCCTTCTTCGGACAGTCTCTGAACTGATGCTCCATTGACCCACAAGAATAGCATCCACGATTCTTCTTTGGGTTTGGGCAATGCGGTGCTATATGCCCTTCCTGGTTGCAGTTGTAGCAGACATTACGTCCCTTCCAGCACTCACCCTTGTGATTTTTCCCACATTTTGAACACGCTTCAATCTTCTTCTTAAATCCTCCCTGACTATTCCCTGCCTGATGAGTGTTGGCACTGTTGTTGCTGTTGTTACCACCGTCCCATTTTCTCTTTCCCGAATTGCTTCCACCGCTACTCTACTGCCAACCTCCACGGTAGTCCCCTCCACTCTTCTTATTTTTCTTGTGTTGATTTAGGGCCTCAATCCCTCCTTCGGCGATGATGGCTTTTTCCAGCAGCGCACTAAAAGTCTCGATCTGGAGGACAGCTACCTTATTATACAACCACGGTTTCAGCCCTTGTTCGAACCTTTGCGTCTTCAACTCTTCAGTACTTACGTGAAGCGGTGCAAAACGCGCAAGTTCATTGAATTTGGCGGCGTACTGAGCCACCGTCATGTCTCCCTGCTTGAGCTCTAGGAATTTCACCACCATTTGCCTTTCCATGCTTTTTGGGAAATAGTTCTCGAAGAATAATTCCTTAAACTTGTCCCATGATATCACTCCTTCGCCTGCTCGTTGTTGGTTAGCCTCCCACCAATAATTTGCTTCTCCTTTCATCATATACGTGGCAAATACTGTTTTCTGGTCATCCATCACGCGTGCAATGACGAAAGCCTTTTCCATTTCCTTCACCCAAGACTGGGCTTCAATCGGATCAGTTGTTCCCTTAAACTCTGGGGGTCCAACGCTCTTGAAGTCTTTGAAATTTGTTATGGGTGCTACCGGGGGATGGGGATCCACGGGTCCCGTATTTCTCCCTTGGGTCATTCTCTCCAGTATATCCGCTAACCGTTGCATGGGGTCCACCGGAACTCTTTGATTATTAACCGATCCCTCGGGTGTTGGTGGTGGGGCTCGTATGTTACGTCTAGGTGGCATTCTCAGCTTAACGTAAGAAAATTTAATGTCATCATTTCATTATGAGTACTACAAGTAGACAACATATATAGTAATAACGATTGCATTTAGTGCTAACAACTATTACAACATACATGACTATGCTATAGCGTACTACTATAGATGTCATCAAACGTTCCTTGATACAACAAAATGGTGAGGGGTTCGCCGACATACTCCCCTAAAATAAGCATACAAGTTACAGTCTTACAATACTATCCCACACATGCAGCAAAATGTTGGGATTAACATAAACAAGATTACAAACTGCTAGGCACATAAGTTAAGCAACCTATCCGAGCATACCGCGCTCCACAGCGTTGTCATACTCCCTATGACCCATATGGATCATCAAGCCTCGACTCAGGGTGTGACGAGTCTGTCCCTCTTCAGTTGGGTAGTGGTACACACCATCTATCCACCTGCCCATAGCCGAGTGAAAAGCATATCCCATCCGGTTCATCTTTCTCTTACCCCTCCTCACTTCACCCTCCAGGTCATCAGCTCGTTCTACGGCATCATCCCGTTGTTCCTTGATCCGGACACAGTTTGCCACCTCCCTACCTAACTGGTTCTTCAAAATCTCATTATCCATTTGCAAATTAACTCCCCGATGCTCTGACTGCTCCAACTTTCCTGCCAATTCTGCATTCCTCGCCAAGAGGTGATGCAGCATGACTGCCAATTATGTGGACGCCCCTAGATGCCCTTGCACATCCGTCTCTAATTCCTGGATCTGGTTCTTACCCTCCTGGACCTCGCCTTCTAGTCCCTGAATCCTGGCCCGTTGCTCTCGGGCTTCACTCTCCAACTCATGGATCCTATTTGCTTGTTCGAGAACGCGGTCAGTACGTTCGTCCAACATCTCCATCAAAAATGTGGTGTCAATAGGGGGCACCTCCTCCCATTCCTCTTCTGGGTCCTCCTCCGGGTCAGACTCCAACTCGGGTTCCTCCTCAGCAGGGGCAATAGCTAGAATAGGCTCAACCATCAGCAGTGTCTCGGACACCACATGGATGTCACGTGGCTCCTCTTCTGCGACTCTACTAGGTCCTCCTGTGTTTGACATCCTACAAGCACAACCACAAACAAGCAAACTCTTATTAGTCTTTCAACAAAATATAAGTTCATTGTATGGAATGAAGATATATCTTATATCACTACAAGCTCTCTAAGATAAATCTTTGTCACGTAAAACTCTACAGGAGTTTTGTCTACTCTTATTCTCTATACACTTCCTAAGGTTATAGCCTAAAGACCTCTCTCTAAAGGTTTATAACCTAAGGCTCTGATACCAACCTGTGACGCCCCCAAATCCGGGTCACCTGAGCCACGGACCTGGTTCGCCACTATCTAAAACAAGAATTATACAATCGATAACTTAAAGTGGAATAAAGGAATATTTACATTGATATAACATAAATAAACCTGTCCCAAGTCTCGAAACCAATACTAATACAAAACATAACATAATACAAGAGGGTAAATATGTCTTAATACAAACGGTAATTCTAGAACAACAAAATACAACTACTCCGTAGCTTTCTCCTTTCCCTTATCTTTTCCTGAGCTCTCGCCACGTGCCGCACTAACTGAAATGTTTTAAGGAAAGCAAGGGTGAGCAACAAATTGCCCCGCAAGTATAATAGCAGTGAATAATCACATGAATAACTTTATAGCTCTCAGGAGTAAAAATTTAGCTAACACAAGGAAATAAACAACTTCTTTCATCACCGTTATAGTGGCCACTAAGGACCGAAGGATTTCTGAAGTATTCAAGGATTTCAAAGTTTCCCAAAGAAGGGAACTATTCAATACTGAGGGTGCACCAAGGCACAGAACTCTATTCTAGAATTACTGGAAATTCATCCGATAATCCACAAAACTGGTACAATAGGTGATCAGCCTAAAATACCTGGCGTTATGCATAAGCCTTACATTTTCCATTTACGCGCGTGTCGGTTTCCCGACGTTTATACAATTTCCCCTGCTGTGAGGGTTGTTCCACTCAGCTTTACATGGGAGTCCAGACCAAAACAATTTGATCGGACAATTTTACTTAACAATAATAATAGTTGGAGGACTTTAACCTCGCTTTAGTAACCAAATCAATAAGTGTCTAGCTGAAACAATTAGCCTTGGCATAGCTTTTAAACAGTCTATGGAATAAAGAACTTTAAGGTTCAATAACATGCATGATAGCATTTAAAAATATCTTGAATGAATAAAAATTCATAATCTTTGGAATCACATAATATATAACATTGCATGAAATGGGCTTTCATTGCAATACTTGAATAGAAGTATGAATACTAGCACATTAATTGCTAAATTGATAAGTAATTTGAACGGAGTCAAGAAGCTCAATAAGCTTGCTCAATAAATAATATTTGCTCGATAGATAAATGAATTCGACACTTTCCCAATAAATGAATCGAGTAAGGAAACCTCGCACAATTAAATAGGAGTTGTATGAGTTAGGAAACTTGCCTTGTACGTGCGTTAATACTTGACGTTAATCGTCCGTCAACAAAATATCCTACATAGTTTATTAAAATCGTCATAAATATTTGTCACAAAAGAACTAGGTTCACTACAGTCATCACATCATTAAAATACATTGATTGCCACTACGCTTACCCAGTCGGGGGTCTCGCGTAATTTGTAATCCGTTAATTCAATTTACGCCTTAGGACAACATCGTTTAGTTCGACACGGGTATAAATTAAGCACATAAAGCTTTAACAAGATATAAGCGTTTTTAATCATTTTGTACAAAAATATAAGTTTTAGACTCGCGGGAAAAATTTACTGGGTCCGACCCGATCCGGCCCGACCCAACCCGGTCCGGCCCGACCCGGTCCGGCCCCATGCAGTAGCAGTTGCAGTAGCGAACTGCTGTTCCTGCAAGCAGCGACACAGTCATACCTTGCCTTGCTCCAGCTGCTATATCTCCCCCTACACTCGATCAATTTCATCCCTTACGGACTCTATGGATTCCTAAGACACAAGGCTACAACATATCACAAATTCAAGACGACCCATAATCATTAACATGACCAAATCCTGAGCTAAAACATAAACTGCATGCTCTGTTTTTCGCAACCATGAAATATCTCACACAAATGGCTACTGTGACTTCATTTTAGCATCATTTTGGTTCATTCAAATTGGTATATCTTCACAACTGATAGAAGTACAATATTCCAATAACAAACAATCAAAATAATCACCCCATCAAGGCTTTACAGTCCTCTAACAGTCCGAATGTCCAAAAGTCCAAAAATGTCCAAAGTTCATCCTTTAAGCCAAGGTTCGGATCTTTACTTGTTTTTGTTCCACTTTGAGGGTGTTTATGGTTTATATAGCTTCTTAAGAACCTCCATGATAGATTCAACACAACCAATCAACAAAAAAAATTAGCAAAAAAATCCAACCCTCAAGCATGTAAGCGTAAAAACTCATGAAAGCTTCAAGTGGAGAAGAAATGGTTGTGGTTCATGGTTACCTTATTGTTGCTAGCTTCGTGTAGGGTGAAATGGTTGCTAGAGTGCTGCTCTCCTTCCTCTTGGTGCCCTTCTCTCCTTTCTCCTCCTTCCTTGCTTTTCTTCTTCTTCCCGTAGCTTGCTTATTCTTCTTCTATATTTCCCTCTCTCTCTCTACGTAGCTCTCTGTAACTCTCTCCTTACTTGCAAATGGGAAGTATGCTGATGGTTTGAAGGAGAAAGAAGATGAGCTGATGGGAGGTTTAAGGTGGCTTCGGAAGGAATGTTTTGATATGCAGAAAATGGGATGCCCGAGCTCTTGAAAATGAATTTGAGGAGCATGCTTTGTGAAGTTAACATTCCCATATATGGTGTACTGTGCATGTTTATTCTTTTCCCCCCCAATTGGCTCTCAATATACACGTGGCCTCCCCCAATTGGTTTGAGGCTTAAATGTCTCACCAATTAATTCGAATATACAGATAAATATACCCGAATATTCCCACTTTTGTACCAAATTTGGTAAATAACTCTACCCAAAATTATAATGGGTACTCCCATAAATTATTGGAACACGCAAAAATATTTATTATGGGATTTGTCCATTTATTCGGAACACCCATAATATACATTTCGGATACAGATTAAATCACGTATCAACCCCAATAAAATTTCTGACACTTGGAAAAATTATTCCTCAGCATATATGCCTCATCTAAATTAATGAAAATCGAAATAGACGAAAAAGTTTGGGTGTGAATAGTGCTCGTGAATAGTGCCTCGGGAAGCGGGTCCCGCTAATAGTGATTTTATGAATTTTTGCAAAATCGATATATTCACTCTAACGACACAACAACACATAAAATTTAACATATGCACATTTTATAGGCTGTAACACAATTCTAAACACGTATTATAGATTAATATAAAAAAAAAAATAATAATAATAATAATAATAATTCATTTTATTCATACATAACTCGGGTTACAAGGAAATCTAAAATTCCCGATCGTTACAGCCAGCGCCCGAATTTGGGGGCATCGCAATTGGTATCAGAGCAATAGGTTATAGTTTCGAGGTAACGAGTACCTTGAAGTATAATGTGATGGGTTAAGATTAAATGGACTTGTGAAGAGTCCGTAGATAAGTAAAAGATATGCAAAAATTGAAATAAATCAAGTGTTATCTGATTAGAGTTATGTGTTTGGAATTATGTTTAAATTATATTATTTTGCATAAAACCTGAGTAAGCAGAGGAGTAAACTCATAGAGAACTACAAGTAATATGGATTAAAGAAATTCATAAGATAGTTAAGAAATGAGTAGGGATTTCAATTGAAAACTTATGTTGTTAGCTCAGTTGAACGACTCTCTTGAAGGGGCGGGAGTTTAATATGCGTAAGTGAACCGATCTAACTACACTGTTGGTACAAATGATTCATAGTCAATGTTTTCAAAGCGGGTTACACACTGAATGAGATCATTTGGGGGTAGTGTAGCTAAGACGGGGAACTGATTCATTAGTTCTTGGGTGGAGGAAACACTCAGCTGATTATCATGATAATAGATTGAAATCTTGTGTCAAACTATTCTTTGTATATATTCTGAGAAGGTGATTCTTTTCTCATATGTATATTGATTAGTTATTAGTTGTTATGTCCAACTATAATTTTAAAGATATTTGTATGTTAGTTATTGAGCAAACGAACCCTTGTATGGGCAAGGGCTATGATATGTCAGTCGAACTGACTTATGAGAAATAACTACGAAATTTCATCAAGTGGTGTATTAAAAATGATTAATATGCACTAAGATCTTTCAATCCCATGTTGATGAGAAGGGGAACTGATATATTCGTTTGTACTTGGTTTTACAACCAATCAGTTTACTATATTACTATATATTTGCAAAACTTGTGTTGTGGTTAAAGAAAAAAAAATAGAAATAATAGAGGATTAGGGGTATTCCAAAATCTTCTAGATATGCTAGACATTCATGCGTATATTCGCACTTGGGTGCCTTTGAAAAAGAATTGTTCAAACGATTGAACTGAAAATTTTTTAAACCTATGTTTATGCTAATTTTTCAAGTTAGACAGGGTTAATTTGAAAAAGATAAACTGATTTTTATCATCAACACACAGTAGCCTAAGGTGTGAAGATTAACACATTGTTATCTGTGTGGACATGATAAAGTCATAATATTGATTTAGCTATGTTATTCATAGGTCTATGCTAATTGTTTTGGCTATACAGATTTAATATAAAAAAATAAAAATGAATTTTTCATCAACACACTATTTAACCTGGCGTGGTATGATAAATGACGAGTCATCAACGTACTCTTGCAAGGTGCGGTATACAGTCATAAAATTGATTTTCAAAAGTTTTGAATGGTTTAAAGATGAGTCAATGCCAATTGTTTCGGCTAGACAACCCTTTTAATAAGGAAAATTTGGAACGGACATATGATTCCGGTAGACGCAACATATCGCATCTTTAAAACTATTATGTTACACGTGGTACGATAGGCTGATCACCTGACGTACTGACTATTGTGTTTTTCAATCCTAGTGATTGTTAAATTTGTGGGTCATATAGTACCCATAGAATATGAAACAGTTCAAGGTCTTGATTGACCTCTCGGTATAAATTAGAAGAATTCTTAGTAAAAGAAGAATAAAACTAGAAGTCGAGTATGATTAAAGGTTTAAAACCTACTGTAAGGAAAAGTTTAGATTGAACATTGTTACCTAATTTAAGTATTAGGAATTTGATGTGAGAAAGGATGAATTCAAAAAATTCATATTGAATACTAAGTTAAAGTTAATTCCGAGGACGAAATTCTTATAAGTAGGGGTGAATGTAATACTCTGAATATTTCTGAGGCTTATAAATACGATCGTATATGGTTAGAGGTTAATTTAGTGACCTAAAAGTAGGTATCGAGAAGTTTAAAACCTTAAGCGCTAATGAGATTCGAATTTTGTAATATATGTGCTTAATAAAGATCGAAATGATATTTCAAACCATGTGTTTTGTGATTTTATAGTGTAAATGATGAATTAGGTCAAATAAAAATTTTTGTCAAGTTGCTTAGTCGTGCTTACATTGACAAAATGATTTGTCGTGCTTTCCACGATTTCATCAAGAAGCATCCCGACAAATTATTTTTGACAAGTTATTGTGTCATACTTGGGAATGACAAAGTGATTTGTCGTGCTTACGGTGACAAGCTGCATTGTCGAGCTTGGAAGATAGGTTCAATTACAAGCTGTATTGTCGAGCTTGGAAGATATTTTCATTGAGGAGCTTAGATTGCAAGCTACATTGTCGAGCTTGGAAGATATTTTCATTGAGGAGCTTAGAAGATAGGTTCAATTACAAGCTGCATTGTCGAGCTTGGAAGATATTTTCATTGAGGAGCTTAAAAGATAAGTTCAATTGCAAGCTGCATTGTCGAGCTTGGAAGATATTTTCAGTGAGGAGCTTAGAAGAATATTCTAAGAATATGTTAGGGTGCAAAGTGTAATAAGTCGAGCCTCTAACGTGCAATTAATGAAACTTGGTTTTCCTATAAATAGCAAGCTAAGTTCATTCATTCCTTACCATGTTCAAGAGCAGTTTAAGAGCAAAAACACTCTATATTTATATTCTGAGAGATATTGTAAGATAAAAATTACTTTCGAAGCATCGAAGCGCTACACGATTGGAAGTAAAGCTAGCAACTACAAGAGGTATACTCTCGTAGTTATAATTTTCATGTATGTATTGGTAAATAATACTTTTACAAGCAGTTATAATATCCAAATTATTTTATGTATATAGTACAAAAGTCCTATTTACAAACGGTTATAATGTCCAATTTATTTCTCTTATAAAGTTGAAAATATATTTTTATAAGCAGTTACTATGTTCGATTTTCTTCAAGTATTATAGTAAGAATATTCATTTTATAAACAGTTATAATGCCCGATTTATTTCAAATATAATAGCCGAATATTCATTTTATAAACAGTTATAATGCCCGATTTATTTCAAATATAACAGTCGAATATTCATTTTATTATCAGTTATAATGCTCAATATAGTTGATGAATATTCATTTTATATGCAGTTATAATGCTGAAATTATTTGATGTATAGTAGAAGGAGTTTTATTTATAAACGGTGATAATACCTGAAATAAAACTTAAAAGATTTAATCGTTAAACGCTTATTTGTCTACATGAACTTATAATCGTGTAGGATTTACGACGAACATTTATACCGTTATATTTATCTTTAAAAGATATACGAGGCAAGTCTTCTATTCCTTAAACTATGTGCAAGTCTTCTATTGTGCAAGTATTCTAACTCTTATGTGTTATTTTTATAAGCTATATATATGTGGTTTATACGCTTTGTGTGACAACATGATATAAACTGTTGAAGGAAAAAGTGATTTGTAATATCAAATTGATATATGTGATATGTCAAGACATGTTAAAGTTTATATGAAAGCATAAGCTGTTTATATGTTATTAGTTAGACTTGCTGAGCCGTAGTGCTCATTCTTGCGAATAAACATTTATTTGCAGTTATGAAGATCATGAACATAAAGAAGAAGCGTAGACTAGATTTCATGTTTTAATTACTTTTTATTTGTATTAAGTCATAATGATTATTGTGATACGGACAAGCAAACCTTGTAACCGAATGTTCCATCAATGATATTATTTATTATTATCGGAATTGTGTTATGTCTTTACTTTGATATAACTTAGAATTATTAAAGATCTATTAATCTGAATGAGGGTATTGGTACTATGAACTGATCATGTTGTGCCGATACTCTAAACTTTAGATAAATAGTAAAACATTAATACAATGTTGATAAAGAACTATACATCTGAGTGGGGGTATTGAATGATATTGGGAGTTCTATAAGCATTGGGTTACACTTAATGAGCGCCGGTAAGGTGCCACCTTTACCAGAATGCGCCCCTCGGTTCCAAGAACAATCTTATCATTAATACTATGAATTTCAGATAGATGGGAATTATTAATATGAAAGAGATGTCCATTGTTTATAAGACTATGTATCTAAGTGAGGGTATTTGGCACACTGAAAGTTTTGACTAAGAAATAAAGGTTAGGTCATCTAATTGTGCACCAATATCGATTTATCTTTTTTGGGAAGCCCCCTTCAGATCTGGGAACTATCTCTAGTGCTGGTACTATGAATCTTGGATTCATATAAAGCTTATAAATGATAGAATTTTTAAATCATAAGGTTAAAAATTTGACCGATACATATATGGTGTTATCCATATATACGAATGAACTACAAGTTGATACTTGTAGACAGAATGAGGTCGAGATCAAGTTAAGATTCAGGGATTTATATAAAAGAAATTTGTGATTTTATAGACTGTAATAGACTAATTCAACCAATGTGATTGTGGGATCATTGGTTAAGTTACGATAGAAGTATGAGATAACGCCGGACCCTTGTTCGGGCGGCCAGCGCTTGAATTCAGGGGCATCGCATAGACCCAACTGAACATATATCGATAAAGGTATGAGGTTGATGTTAGCACCCAAATCACACAAACATCTGTTGATTGACAAGCTACCAATATTGCAAGGAATAATAAAGCTGTCAGGATCTTTTAATTTCAGCGGCAACTGTAATATTCCGAACCCTAATAAGATTTGTATATGTAAATTATGTGTTTATTGAATGAAATTTCTTATTCCGACTCTGTGTTATGTGATGATATATTCTGATGAACAGTTGTTCAGGTAATCTTTGAAAACTTAATACGATTCGAAAACATTATCGTATAAGTTTAGAATTAGAACGTATAACGTAAAACTAGATATCAAAAAGTTTAAAACCTTAAACCCTAAATGAGATTTGAAGTTTGCAACATATGTGCTTAATAAAGATCCAAATGATATTTTGAAGCGGGTGTTTTGTGATTATATCGTGTAAACGATAAATTTGGTCAAATAAAAATTTTTCGCCAAGCAGCTGTATCGTGCTTACACGGACAAAATGATTTGTCATGCTTCCGACGATTTCACCAAAAAGCATCCTGACAAATTATTTTTAGTAAGCTGCTATGTCGTGCTTCGAAATGACAAAGTGGATTGTCGTGCTTACGCTTTGACGTGCTTACGCATTGTCGTGCTTACGCTTTGACGTGCTTACGCATTGTCGTGCTTACGCTTTGACGTGCTTACGCATTGTCGTGCTTACGCTTTGTCGTGTTTACGCTTTATCGTGCTTACGCCTGGCACACGCCGGCTTACGCCTAGCACACGCTGGGTACTAAAGTGTAATTAACCTATGTACTAAAGTGTAATTAACCACTTTTTATTAGCTTAAAATGTAATTAACCTAGGTACCAAAGTGTAATAAGCTGGGTGCAAAGTGTAATAAGCCGAGCTCCTAACGTGCAATTAGCGAAACTTGGTTTTTCTATAAATAGCAAGCTCGGTTCATTCATTCCTTACTACTTTTCAAGAGCAGTTCAAGAGCAAAAACACTCTATATTTATATTCTGAGAGATATTGTGAGATAAAAATTACTTTCTAAGCATCGAAGCGCTACGCAATTGGAAGTAAAGCTAGCAACTACAAGAGGTATTACTCTAGTGGTTATTATTTTCATTCTTCTTTATGTTAGGTTTGTATATAGCGCGAACATGCAATCAAATTACATTAATAGTGCGGAAGCGCGATAAAATCAGATTTTAAAATTTTATACAAACCATCACCATGATCTTTCTTTATGCACAATTATTAATTAAACGAAAGAGATGGAGAATAAGAATTATACCCTTGTAGAATTCTAGCTTCCTCAGGTACAAGTTCACCTCCAATTCCTTCGCGTTCTCCTTGAATTCCACCGATTAAATTCCTTCCTTTGATCAACGTTAGCCACCCAAGTGTTTGGCCTCTAGAGGTGATCCACCAAGGAATAATACTTGTTCAAGAAGATGGGTGTTGGCAAAACCCTAGTTTCTATCTCTATAGAAATTGTAAGTACTCTCTACAATTCTTATGCAAGAGTGTGTAACCCTAATCTATGATAAGACTTCTCTTATTTATAGATGTAGGAAAAATCCTTCCCTAAACTATTTAGGATTAGGGTTTCTATTCTAATTAAACTCCTTTAATTAAATTAAACTCCTAATCCAATTAGGAATTCATGTGAGAGTACTTCTATTAATTAATTCCCAATCCCTATTAGGAATTAAATAATAGTAATAGTAATAATAATAATAAGACTCCTCTTATTAATTTATATTTAATATTTCTAAAATATTAAATAATAAATATTAAGCTATTTAATTTATTCTATCTCCATAGACTAAATTAAATACGCTTAACTTATTATTACAATTATGTCATTTACTTCTTAAATAAATATTTTCCTTTTGCGGTGTGACCCTTTAGGTTCTCCATATTAAACCGGTTGTGAATAAATCAATTAGAACAATTCTAATCTTATTTAAATAAATAAATTAAACTATTTAATTCATTTAAATAAATAATATTTATTCTACAATAAGGGTAAGCCCCCTTAGCGATCAACGACTTTCCAGATAATATAGATTTCAACATTAATCATAAAAGAACCTTTCAGTGCATAGTTACCGTACAATTCAATCCTTCTACCATACAATGTCCCAATTAAATATAAGACATGGAATTACTGTCAAGTCTTATTTTATTTAATTATATGTATTTCGATTCTTAAATGCACAACTCTAATTAATGCAAATTAGAAACTCCTTTCTAATTTCATTCTGCTTTGGCCAAAGACTTCTGAGTCGTCATTTATCGAATCACATAGGACATTCTCTCCTTTTACTAGAAGTGGTAGATTCTTTATTGATCATTCACCTATCTCCATGTATAACTTATTATACCCAATCATACCCTTTGATATACCCTAAAGGTCTTAAGGGACATGTCAAAGTATAACTCATCATACACAAGATACTATGATGATCTCAAGTCCAAGGATCACTTGTACTACTATCACTAGAGGAATTCCTATTGACAGGCGAGTAAACCTCCATTAGGTATTCCTTTGCGAGCCACGTTCAGTGAACTTATTCTCTAATAAGCACCTACATACTTGCTTTAGTGTCTCCACACAAATGATTATGAGATCAATCATTCTCTTCATAAGAGCAAGCAACGTATGTACTAATCTATTCGGATTCACTAATCCCCTTTTTAGTAATCCATCGATTAGGAACAATTTAAGTTTGTGAGATATTTTGAATTTAGATCTCATTAGCATGATCCCCATCATGATTCTAAAAGCATTGCTCAAAACTATGGGTTTATTACATTTAATATAACAGCACCATGTAGATAATATAAAATGCCTTTAATAACCGAATAAGATTACAAAGTATATGCTACATCATATCAAATATGATTGGCTTGTGTGCATACTACTTTCAATCTCCCACTTGCACTAAAGTCAATCGTCATGGTATCTAATACCCTTCTTCTCTAAGTGACGATCATCCTGCTGTTTGGATAAAGCTTCAGTAAATGGATATGCAATGTTGTTATTGAGAGTCCACTATCTCTATAGTGACTTATCCTCTTTCAATGATTCTACTAATCAAATGAAAGTGCCGCAACACATGTTTGAATCCAAGATGAGACTTAGGAACTATTCCTAGTTCTATGATGAACTTTTTATCCAAACAATCAACTTGCAGCTTCATTTATAGCTATATACTTTGTCTTTGTCACTAAACCAGTAACTCTTTCCTGTTTGGAACCTTTCCAATTCACTGCACCACCTTTCAAAGTAACGATTTACCTTAAAGTGGATTTGTTATCGTCTTGGTCAGTCTGAAAAACTTGAGTCTGTTTAGCCCTCTAGTTTTAATTCAGACCTACCATGAATCATAATCACATCTTCAGTACTGGTTAAGTACCTAAAGATGTTTATCACCGTCTTATAGTGATCATCTCCAGAATATGACTGATCAACATCAGGCCTTGTATATTCACTGCATACATGATAGTAACTCATGCGATCTCTCTTTTAATTGGAGACAATTTTAGAGAGATACACTCCATAACTCATCATCATGAGACTTCTCTTGGAGTTTGCCATGCTAAACGCCTTTAGCATCAAATGAATATACGTTCCTTGGGTCAAGCCGAACATCCTTTTAAATCTATCTATATAGATTTATATCCCCAATTTATAGGATGCTCCTCCCAAGGCATTCATGGAGGAATGTTTAGACAATTTTATCTTTACTGATTGTAGCATTAGTGTGTTATTCCTTGTCAGTAGTATATCAACATATAATACCAAGAATGTCACAGCGCTCCCACTGACCCTTTTGTACATACTAGGTTCATTCCCATTTTTGATAAAATCAAACTCTTTTGATTGTCTCATCAAAATGAATGTTCCATCTTTGAGAAGCTTGCTTCAATTTATAAATGGATCATTGTAGCTTAAAACACGATTTGCTTCAACCTTTGAAACAAATTCCTCTAGCTGTATCATACATACATTCTCCTCAAGCCTTTATTGAGGAAGGACGTCTCCATATCCATTTTGTCAGATTTCGTAATAAGCTGCAATCACAAGCAAAATCCAAATGGACTTGAGCATTACCCGATAGTAAGGTTTTATAACAGTCAACTCCTTGACTTGAAAAACCTATAGGTGTCTACCTTGCCATTTGCCCTAGTCTTTCTCTTAAAGACCCATATATACCAGAGTCTATACTTGGTTCTTATACATAGAGTCCATTTCGGATTTTATGGCCATCTGCCATTTCTCTGAGTGTCTTCTACTCATAGCCTCATCGTATATAACTGGATCATCATCCTCTATGATGCGTACCTCATCATCATCCTCTATGATGAATCCATACCTCCCAGGTATCTTCGATACTCTTCCAGATTTACGATTTGGTTGTGGTACAATAGGTCTATCTACAGGTTCCTTGGTTCGACTTAAAGTGCTTTGGGGTTCTTGAACTCCTTCAAGATCTATTACCCTCCCACTAGCTCCTTCAATGATAAACACCTTTATCTAAGAAGGTAGCATGTAGGATTATAGTACCCTAAACTTCTTTAGGATATCCCACAAATATGCACTTGTCAGATTTTGTCCTAAACTTATCTTTGAAACCTTTTCACATAAGCTGGACAACCCCTTATCTTAACATACTTAAGAGTAGGAATCCTTCCTATCCATAACCTTTATGGAGTCTTGGGCTCGAATTTTTGAGGTTACCTTATTTTGTAGATATGCAGCCGTTTCTAGGGTTTGACCCCAGATGGATACTAGAATGTCGGTAAAAATCATTATGGACTGCACCATGTCCAACAAGGTACAATTTCTCCTTTTAGATACACCAATCAATTATTGCGTATCAGGAAGTGTCCATTATGAGAAAATACCATTTTGAGATGATCTAGAAACTCATTGTACAAGTATTCTTTCCTCGATCTGATCAAAGAATCTTAATACTCTGCCAATATGTTTCACTTCTGAATTCTTTGAACATTTCAAATGATTCAGACTTGTATTTCATCAAATACACACATTCAACTCTTTGAATGACCACCCCCTTTTCTTTTACTAGTTTGTTCAATTTGCAAAATAATTTTCATGTAAGTCAAGTTTACAAAGTCCATCAAGTGATCTTCCAATTTCAAACAAAACATTATCATTATAAATAGAACAACAATTGTTCTTAAATATAATACCAGAACATTCCTTGTCCAACAACGAAAGTTCTAATGTTTTTAATGAGAACTGGAACATAATAACAACTTATTAACTTAATAGTCTTGCCCGTAGGCAATGCTAAACTATAAGTTCTTATGGTTAATGCAGCAACCTTTGCTCCATTCACACACATAAGATTACTTACTCTTTGTTTAGCTTTCTACTTCTGCTTAGTCTCTGCATTGGATTGCATATGTGAGAACTACAGCCGGTAGCCAATACCCAAGTAGAACCTTGACTTACAGAAAGATTTATTTTAATCATGAACAAACCTATTTGTAACCGAAGCTTCACTAAGCTTCTTCTGGTTACCCTCTAGTTTTAATTCTAGTATCCAGGCTTATTGCAGTGGAAGCAAACTCCTTTTACTATTTGCATCAGTTTTGTTCTTATTGTCCTTTGTTTTTTCCTTTCCATTTACCTTCTTTGAATTGTTCTTCTTTTAAGAAGATCCTTTGGCCCTCTTCCGCTTCCTGGAAGAATCATCTACCAGTAAGACTTGGTCTTTCTTGGTTGGAAAGTGACTCTTTACGGTTTTCAACATGTTTAAGCAACTCAGGCAGGCTGACATATAGCTTGTTCATGTGGAAATTCACAATAATTTGTGAGAAAGAGTCCAAAAGTGATTGCAAGATCAAATCTTGGATCAACTCTCCATCCATTAAAACCCAGTTGTCCCAATTTTTCAATCAAATTGATCATTTTGAGGACATTTGTCTATACTGTAGTGCCATCGGTTATTCTAGATCGGAAGAGCTCCTTAGATATCTGATATCTAATTGTCCTACTTTCCTCACCCTTCAACTCCTTGAAGGTGCAAGAGTATAGTAGGAGCATCCATAGTTTCATGCTGCCGCTGAAGCTCGTTACTCATGGATGCGAGCATGGTGCATTGAGCCAACTGTGCATCATCTTGCCACTTTCTAAAAGTAGCAATCTCTTCCTCTGAGGCATTGTCTGCAACCATTGCAGAGATAGGCATATTAAAGACATAAGATAGCTTTTCAGCCTTGAGAACTATTCTCAAATTCTTTAACCAATCCGTGTAATTCGGTCCGGTTAATTAGCATCTAATATGCTCCGCAGTGATAGTGAATTAGACATTGTAAAATTCTATAAATGAATTTGTAGTTTAACAACATTTCAGCATACATTAATTAATTAATTAATTACCAAAATAAATTAGGTCTTTATTTTAAATTGGTATCTACCACTATTTTCATCAAACTATATTACCCTCAATATACAGTTCGGCAAATCTAATTAAAGATTTGCTAGTGAGAATAAGGATCTCATTTCAAATGTATATAGCCTTGTGTGACACAACAAACGATATATAAATAAATAGGTAGACAACTATTGTCAATTACATCACTATGTAACTCCTTTCAATTTGCCTCTTAGATTATTTTGATCAAGTGTGACACATCCGAATCAAAATTATCCAAGTTAAGTCCAACCTAGCACTTCCATATATTCGAAAGAAAAACACTGTCCTTGTGTGACACAACAAAACAGCATCGTTCAGTCTATGTATAAGCATCAAATGTGATAAAGCAACATCTTAAATATTTAATACTTGCCTTGTGTGACACAACAAACTTATATTAAATATTTAATACTCTATCGCTTTACCATGCTAGAAGGCGACGTTCGATATTCCAAATATCTTTGAACGCTTAGGACTTAATATAATTTCTTTGAGGAGTTTGTTATTATTTGTCTCATCTTGTTTAGCGCGCATGCACATATATATATAAAATACGCGTCATATTATTAAACATGCGAAGCATGTTGTATAATATATAATATATACATAGTAAGCATGCACATATAGAATACTATATTCTACCCGGATTGATTATGGACTTTTATTCTAGTTTGGTTCACTAGAGCCACCAAGTGAACCAAAAGGTCAAACCTAGGGTGCAAGAATTAAATTTAAATATAACTATTACATTTAAACCCGGGCTCCATTACAAACGGGTCTTCAAGCGCTCCTTGCTCATTTGTCTTCAATTCTTCAAAATTAATTCTAACTAGTCCTATTACAAAAACTATTTACAATAAATAGAAACCTTGATCAGCAGTCAAGGGGAAGTACATAGGAGGGAGATAGAATTTACATTAAGAAAAAATTAGAGAAGACGAGGTACGCAGACCCCATTTATAAAAACCCATACATTCAAGCATCCACTAAAATAAATCCAATCACACATTGGTCAATAGTCCATAATCAATCCCTATTTATTATCATACATATCTCTATATGTATCAATAAATAACATTCATCCCATGAATAATAAAATCATTCCATATATGCATTGATATCATTTAATGGGCAATATTAGTTAGTATAAAATTCAATTTCAACTCCAATTAGTTATCATGGAATCCAATTCCAACTCTAATTAGTTATCATGAAATCCAATTTCAATTAAAATAAACTTCTTTATTTTAATCATATTCCAAATCAAAATAAACTCTTTTATTTTAATTTATCCAATTTTTTGAATAAAAATAAACTCCTTTATTTTTAATCAAATTCCAAATCAAAATAAACTCCTTTATTTTAATTAATATGGAAACCAATTTCAAGTTTAAAATAAACACCTTTATTTTTAACTTAAAATTGTTGGAAAATAAAATATGTTGAATCCTATTCCTTATCAAAATAAACATCTTTATTTTTTAAGGAAACATGGAATCCTATTCCATATGTGAATAAACTCCTTTATTCTAGGAAACATGGAATCCTATTCCATATGTGAATAAACTCTTTTATTCTAGAAAACATGGAATCCTATTCCATATGTGAATAAACTCCTTTATTCTAGGAAACATGGAATCCTATTCCATATATGAATAAACTCCTTTATTCTAGTTAACGTAGAATCCAATTCCAAGTTCAAATAAAACTTTTAATTTTAATTATATTCCAATTCAAAATAAACCTTTTATCTTAAGTGAAAATAAATAAAATCAAAATAAATAAAAAAATAAATAAAATAAATAAAATAATTTTACACAAACAATTATGCCCAATTAAATTGTTCTTAACACATATCAATGTATATACAGAATCAAAACAATTAATAATTCGCATAAAGTTTGGCTCTGATACCACTGTTAGGTTTGTATATAGCGCGAACATGCAATCAAATTACATTAATAGTGCGGAAGCGCGATAAAATCAGATTTTAAAATTTTATACAAACCATCACCATGATCTTTCTTTATGCACAATTATTAATTAAACGAAAGAGATGGAGAATAAGAATTATACCCTTGTAGAATTCTAGCTTCCTCAGGTACAAGTTCACCTCCAATTCCTTCGCGTTCTCCTTGAATTCCACCGATTAAATTCCTTCCTTTGATCAACGTTAGCCACCCAAGTGTTTGGCCTCTAGAGGTGATCCACCAAGGAATAATACTTGTTCAAGAAGATGGGTGTTGGCAAAACCCTAGTTTCTATCTCTATAGAAATTGTAAGTACTCTCTACAATTCTTATGCAAGAGTGTGTAACCCTAATCTATGATAAGACTTCTCTTATTTATAGATGTAGGAAAAACCCTTCCCTAAACTATTTAGGATTAGGGTTTCTATTCTAATTAAACTCCTTTAATTAAATTAAACTCCTAATCCAATTAGGAATTCATGTGAGAGTACTTCTATTAATTAATTCCCAATCCCTATTAGGAATTAAATAATAGTAATAGTAATAATAATAATAAGACTCCTCTTATTAATTTATATTTAATATTTCTAAAATATTAAATAATAAATATTAAGCTATTTAATTTATTCTATCTCCATAGACTAAATTAAATACGCTTAACTTATTATTACAATTATGTCATTTACTTCTTAAATAAATATTTTCCTTTTGCGGTGTGACCCTTTAGGTTCTCCATATTAAACCGGTTGTGAATAAATCAATTAGAACAATTCTAATCTTATTTAAATAAATAAATTAAACTATTTAATTCATTTAAATAAATAATATTTATTCTACAATAAGGGTAAGCCCCCTTAGCGATCAACGACTTTCCAGATAATATAGATTTCAACATTAATCATAAAAGAACCTTTCAGTGCATAGTTACCGTACAATTCAATCCTTCTACCATACAATGTCCCAATTAAATATAAGACATGGAATTACTGTCAAGTCTTATTTTATTTAATTATATGTATTTCGATTCTTAAATGCACAACTCTAATTAATGCAAATTAGAAACTCCTTTCTAATTTCATTCTGCTTTGGCCAAAGACTTCTGAGTCGTCATTTATCGAATCACATAGGACATTCTCTCCTTTTACTAGAAGTGGTAGATTCTTTATTGATCATTCACCTATCTCCATGTATAACTTATTATACCCAATCATACCCTTTGATATACCCTAAAGGTCTTAAGGGACATGTCAAAGTATAACTCATCATACACAAGATACTATGATGATCTCAAGTCCAAGGATCACTTGTACTACTATCACTAGAGGAATTCCTATTGACAGGCGAGTAAACCTCCATTAGGTATTCCTTTGCGAGTCACATTCAGTGAACTTATTCTCTAATAAGCACCTACATACTTGCTTTAGTGTCTCCACACAAATGATTATGAGATCAATCATTCTCTTCATAAGAGCAAGCAACGTATGTACTA
The DNA here is from genome assembly GCA_034770075.1 of Aralia elata. Classification (NCBI taxonomy): domain Eukaryota; kingdom Viridiplantae; phylum Streptophyta; class Magnoliopsida; order Apiales; family Araliaceae; genus Aralia; species Aralia elata. The sequence goes on from CM068379.1 coordinate 37,613,233, forward strand.
ATCTATTCGGATTCACTAATCCCCTTTTTAGTAATCCATCGATTAGGAACAATTTAAGTTTGTGAGATATTTTGAATTTAGATCTCATTAGCATGATCCCCATCATGATTCTAAAAGCATTGCTCAAAACTATGGGTTTATTACATTTAATATAACAGCACCATGTAGATAATATAAAATGCCTTTAATAACCGAATAAGATTACAAAGTATATGCTACATCATATCAAATATGATTGGCTTGTGTGCATACTACTTTCACTTTATATATTTAGTAAAAATATACTTTTATAATCAGTTATAATGCCCAAATTATTTTTAAGTATATAGTACAAAAGTCCTATTTACAAGCAGTTATAATGTCCAATTTATTTCTCTTATATATTAGAAAATATACTTTTATAGCAGTTACTATGTCCGAATTTCTTCAACTATTTTAGTAAAAATATTCATTTTACAAGCAGTTATAATGCTGAAATTTTCTCAAATATAATAACCGAATATTCATTTTATAAGCAGTTATAATGCTGAAATTTTCTCAAATATAAAAGCCGAATATTCATTTTGCAAGCAGTTATAATGCTCAATTTATTTTTAATATAATTAAAAAATATTCATTCTATAAGTAGTTATACTGCTAAAATTATTTCATATATTATAAAAGAAGTCTTATTTATATGCGGTTATGATACCCGAAATAAAACTTAAAAGATTTAATCGTTAAACGCTTAATTGGTCTACATGAACTTATAATCGTGTAGGATTTACGACGAACGTGTAGACTGTTATATTTATCTGTAAAAGATATACGAGGCAAGTCTCCGAACCTTGTTACTTTTAAGCAATTCATTCATGTCTTGCTATCAATTATTGTGAAGTTATTGCTACTTGTTCAGCATAACTTAAGAAATAAAATCATTTATTGACTGTTTGAGCTTAAAATTATTGTGTCAAACCAAATTGTTTTGGTACGACATCTATACTGAGTAAAAGGGACACCTTGGATGGAAGGTGGTCCGACAAACCTTCGAATAAGGTTTAAATTGGCAATTAAATGAATTGACCAATATTGACAATTAACTTAAATTGACCAAAAATGTAGTAGGATGATATGCATACTCCTAGGATATTGGTGAGGCTGATCACCTACCAGATATCCGAACTCAAAGAGGTTCTAAGTCATTGAAGACTGACAGGACAATTTGAAATATATGGTTCCGGTACAGAACCCTCAGTATCAATTATACATCACCTGACATCTTTCAAATCAAACACACTGTGTTTACATTTTTAAATGAACTTGCTGACCATTTGTAGCTCATTCTTGCGCATATCTTCTTTTGCAGCTTTAAATGATATCCCTGGCACTTCTGGGACAAATAAAGGAAAAGGGCATGCTTACTAGTTTTATTAACTGCTTTTGAATAATCTAAGTCTTTTAAAGGCTTTTGTTGTAATAACTTAGTACTGAAAACAATGTAATCGAACCAAATGTTATGTAATATATTATGATCCTTTATTTTATCGATTGCGGTGTACTCTGATCTTTATTTCATTTAGCATAGTTGTACTAAGTTAGATATAATATCTATACGAACTATACATCTGAATGAGGGTATCTAAATGATGTTGAAAGTCCTATAAGCTCCGAGGTTACACTTAATAAGTGCCGGTAAGGTGCCATCTTTACCGGAATGCGCCTCTCAGTTCTATGGACAATCTTATCATTAATACTGTGAATGTCAGATAGATAGGGAATATAAATATGAAAGAGGTATTCATTAGATATGAATCTATACATCCAAGTGAGGGTATCCAAACACAGACAACGTTCTGACCGGAACTAGTACCTGTTATGGGATACTGTGAACCTTGGATAGATAGAAGTCATATTTTATTGAATATTTATAGTTATATAGTTTCACGTGAGCATCAGATCTGCTACAGGGGAGTGTAGAGATTTGGGGGCGTCACAGGTTGGTATTTGAGCTGTAGATTATAGCTCTAAGGTAGTTAGGAAATACCTTAGGATATAGTCTTTGAGTCCGTAAAATACTTAATCATACATAAAATAATCTTAAAAGCTTTATCTTATGTGTAAATTTGTTTCCCCATAAATACTAAATAAATTAAAATTCTTTTGTAGAATGGCAGGAGTAGGTCAACACATAGGATGGCTATCAGATAGTGAGGCCGATGAGGTGCCTGATTATGAGCCGGCTACCCCTGAGCTAGATTTAGAAGAGGAGGATCCAGAGGAGGAAGAACTCTTACATGACCAAGAAATATTAGATGCTGAGGATGCTAATTACCCTATAGACGGTCTTTGCCACCTTTTTCCTCAAAGGTGAGGCGAACCATTGGTGGAAAAATACTAAAATTCGTGCGGGTGAAGGTATAATTCCTTAGACTAGATTTAAGGAACTATTTTTCAAAAATTACTTTCCCCAATCAATGCAGGATCGTATGGAGGTACGATTCCTAGAATTAAAACAAGGGGAGCTTACCGTATCCCAGTATACGGCTAAGTTAAATGAGTTAGCTAGGTTTGCCCCACATCAGGTTAATACGGATGCAAGAAAGACCAGGAGATACGAAGAGGGATTGAAACCCCAAATTTGTAATAAGTTGTCAGTGTTCCAAGTGAGAACTTTTCCTGAAATTCTCGAGAAAGCTATCATAGCTGAAAATGAAAATGAAGCTTTGATAAAATTTCATAAAGAGAAAAGGAGTTTGAATGAAGGAGGGAAATTTAAAGGAGAAGTTAGTACAGGGGGTACTAATAATAACAAGAGGAAGTGGGATGCCACTGTTCCTACAAACTTTGTGAGGAGGGGTAACAATTACAACAATAACAACAACAACAACAACAACAACAGGAACCAGAACAGTAATAATAAGGCGGTACGTTATGTTATATGTGGAAAGAATCACGCGGGAGTAAGTCGCCACAGAGTGATTACTTGTTACTATTGTGGACAAGAGGGACATTTTTCCCCTAATTGTCCCAAAAAGGGTAATGATAATACTCGTCAGAGTAACCCGAATGTTACCTGTTATACATGTGGTGCAACTAGGCATGTGTCTAGGAATTTCCCGAGGAATAGAAACCAACCTGGGGGAGAAAACCAAGTCCCAAACAATAACACCAAACCGACAGTAGCAGGAACTGGAGGTCCAGGTCGTCCAATAGCTAGGACGTTTAATATGACGATGAGGGATGCTGTTGTTGCACCGGATGTGGTAACAGGTATCATCCCTATCGACAATTTAAATGCATATGTGTTATTCGACTCTGGTGCTACTTGTTCTTTCGTGTCTAATGACTTTGCTAAGAAATTGACAATGTCATGCGAAGACTTAGACATACCTTTTAATGTGAAAATCGCAAACAATGAGATAATTCCCGTCAAAACCATATATAAGAATTGTGTCGTAGAGATTAAGGGACACAAGTTTCTTGTGAACCTCATTCCTATACAACTAGGGGAATTTGATATAATCTTAGGAATGGATTGGCTGGTAAATTATAATGCAATAATTGACTGCCAGCAGAAGCGGGTAAATCTAGTGACTGCTTCAGAGTCAAAAGTAGTGTTCAACGGTGGTTGTTCACCTAAACGATCTCACTATCTGACAGTAATGCAAACAGAGAGATTGCTTAGGAAGGGTTGCACAGGTTATTTGGCATGCATAGTAGATACTCGAAAAGAAGGAGTAAAGCTAGATCAAATACCTGTAGTTAGAGAATTTCTGGATGTATTTCCAGATGATTTACCAGGTCTACCTCCAGATAGAGAGATCGAATTTGTTATTGATCTAGCGCCGGGTACGGCACCAGTTTCCAAGGCACCGTACAGAATGGCACCTGTAGAGTTGAAGGAGTTACTTGTGTAGCTACAAGAACTCTTAGACAAAAAGTACATACAACCTAGTGTTTCACCTTGGGGAGCACCGATGTTGTTTGTAAAGAAGAAGGATGGAACGTTAAGGTTATGCATCGACTATAGAGAATTAAATAAGTTAACTATAAAGAACAAATATCCTTTACCACGAATTGATGATTTGTTTGACCAGTTGAAAGGGGCCGAACACTTTTCAAAGATCGACCTACGATCAGGTTACCATCAATTAAAGGTAAGAAAAGAAGATGTGCCGAAGACAGCGTTTAGGACACGCTACGGACATTATGAGTTTCTTGTGATGTCTTTTGGATTAACAAATGTGCCGGCAGCATTCATGGACTTAATGAACCGAGTGTTTAAACCATGCTTGGACAAATATGTTGTAGTGTTCATCGACGATATTTTAGTATACTCGAGGACAAAAGAGGAGCATGCTGAACACTTAAGGAGCGTATTGGAGATATTACGCAAGGAACAACTTTATGCAAAGTTTTCCAAGTGTGAATTCTGGTTGGAACGAGTCCAATTCTTGGGTCATGTGATTGACAAGAATGGAATAGCGGTAGATCCAGCAAAGATAGAAGCGGTTGTAAATTGGGAACAACCAACAACTCTAACAGAAGTAAGAAGTTTTCTTGGTTTAGCAGGGTATTATCGGCGTTTTATACAAGATTTTTCAAAGATAGCAACCCCGCTAACCAATTTGACTCGAAAGACGGTAAAGTACGTCTGGACAGACAAATGTGAAGAAAGCTTCCAAGAGTTAAAGAAGCGATTAAGCATGGCACCAGTGTTATCTTTACCAGATGATACAGGAGGCCTTGTAGTTTATAGTGATGCATCACACAAGGGATTAGGATGTGTGTTAATGCAACATGGGAAGGTAATTGCATATGCATCAAGACAACTCAAAGATTATGAGAAGAGGTATCCTACGCATGATCTTGAGTTAGCCGCGGTAGTATTTGCCTTGAAAATATGGAGGTATTATTTGTACGGGGAGAAATGTGAAATATATACAGATCATAAGAGTCTGAAATATATTTTCACACAAAAGGAGTTAAACATGAGGCAGAGGAGATGGCTAGAGTTGATAAAGGATTTCGATTGTGAGATCTTATATCATCCAGGGAAAGCCAACGTCGTAGCAGACTCATTGAGTCGGAAGAACCAAGAGAAGTTAAATGTAATGACCAATAATGAAGTATTGATAAAAGAGTTTGACAAACTTGAGATCAAGGTGGGAGTTTCAGTTAACTCTACCGAGAAGTTATTCGTCATGGAGGGTAGTTCGACTTTATTGGATAGAATCAAGGAACTACAAGCAACAGATGTAGAGTGTCAGAAGTATAAGGTAGAAATGACTCATAAAAAGAATGTTAAGTTTAGAGTGGATAAGGATGGAGTACTAAGATACGAAAATAGAATTTGGGTACCTTCAGTACAAGAACTAAAAGACGAAATACTGAATGAAGCCCATAGTTCTAAATTCGCTGTACATCCAGGAAGTACAAAGATGTATAAAGACCTGAGCCAACATTTTTGGTGGTCTAACATGAAAAGAGAGATAGCGGAGTGGGTAAGTAAATGTTTAACGTGTCAAAGGGTTAAAGCTGAACATCAGAAACCAAGTGGATTATTACAGCCCTTAGAAATTCCTGAGTGGAAATGAGAGCATATTACCATGGATTTTGTAGTTGGCCTTCCAACCACACAAAAGGGTCACAATGCCATTTGAGTAATTGTAAATCGTCTTACCAAATCAGCTCATTTCCTACCCATAAAAATCAACTTCAGTCTAGACCAGTTAGCCAGACTTTACATCAATGAAGTTATTTCTAGACATGGCGTCCCTATTTCTATAGTATCAGACCGAGATCCACGATTTACTTCGAATTTTTGGACAAGTCTCCAGAAAAATTTAGGAACTCAGTTGAGACTAAGTACAGCATACCATCCACAAACTGACGGTCAGAGTGAGAGAACCATTCAGACATTGGAAGACATGTTGCGCTCTTGCATCATGGATTTCAAGGGAAGTTGGGAGGATCAATTACCTTTGGTGGAATTTGCATACAACAATAGCTATCATGCCAGCATAGGAATGCCACCATTTGAAGCCCTATATGGAAGAAAATGTAGAACGCCTTTATGTTGGGACGAGGTCGGAGAGCGACAAATGTTAGGACCTGAAATAGTTCAACAAACCACGGAAGTAGTTCGAATTATACGGGGAAGATTACAAGCGTCACAAGATCGACAAAAAAAATATGTTGATCAACACAAGAAGCTACAAGATTTCGATATTGGTAGTCACGTGTTTTTAAAAGTTTCTCCGTGGAATGGCAAAATACGTTTCAGCAAGAAAGGAAAATTGAGTCCACGATTTATTGGACCATTCTAGGTATTGAGGAGGATAGGTGAGGTAGCCTATGAGGTAGCCCTACCTCCTGAGTTAGAACATATTTATAATGTGTTTCATGTGTCCGTACTACGACCATACAAACCTGATTATAAACACGTTATCGATTATGAACCTATTCAGATCGAGAAAGATTTATCTTATGAGGAAGTTCCTATCGAAATCATAGATAGGAAAGAACAACATCTACGCAATAAAGTGATACCTTTAGTCAAAGTTATTTGGAGGAATCAAAACATAGAGGAAGCTACGTGGGAGCTCGAGAGTAAAATGCGAGATAATTACCCACACTTATTTTTATAATAATTTGTATTGTAATTTCGAGGACGAAATTCTTATTAGTGGGGGTGAATGTAATATTCCGAACCCTAATAAGATTTGTATATGTAAATTATGTGTTTATTGAATGAAATTCCTTATTCCGACTCTGTGTTATATGATGATATATTCTGATGAACGGCTGTTCAGGTAATCTTTGAAAACTTAATACGATTCGAAAACATTATCGTATACGTTTAGAATTAGAACGTATAACGTAAAACTAGATATCAAAAAGTTTAAAATCTTAAACCCTAAATGAGATTTGAAGTTTGCAACATATGTGCTTAATAAAGATCCAAATGATATTTTGAAGCAGGTGTTTTGTGATTATATCGTGTAAACGATAAATTTGGTCAAATAAAAATTTTTCGCCAAGCAGCTGTGTTGTGCTTACACGGACAAAATGATTTGTCGTGCTTCCGACGATTTCACCAAAAAGCATCCTGACAAATTATTTTTAATAAGCTGCTGTGTCGTGCTTCAAAATGACAAAGTGAATTGTCGTGCTTACGCTTTGACGTGCTTATGCATTGTCGTGCTTACGCTTTGACGTGCTTATGCATTGTCGTGCTTACGCTTTGTCGTGCTTACGCCTGGCACACGCCGGCTTACGCCTGGCACACGCCGGGTACTTAAGTGTAATTAACCTATGTACTAAAGTATAATTAACCACTTTTTATTAGCCTAAAATGTAATTAACCTAGGTACCAAAGTGTAATAAGCCGGGTGCAAAGTGTAATAAGCCGAGCCCCTAACGTGCAATTAGCGAAACTTGGTTTTTCTATAAATAGCAAGCTCAGTTCATTCATTCCTTACTACTTTTCAAGAGCAGTTCAAGAGCAAAAACACTCTATATTTATATTCTGAGAGATATTGTGATATAAAAATTACTTTCTAAGCATCGAAGCGCTACGCGATTGGAAGTAAAGCTAGCAACTACAAGAGGTATTACTCTAGTGGTTATTATTTTCATTCTTCTTTATATATTTAGTAAAAATATACTTTTATAAGCAGTTATAATGCCCAAATTATTTTTAAGTATATAGTACAAAAGTCCAATTTACAAGCAGTTATAATGTCCAATTTATTTCTCTTATATATTAGAAAATATATTTTTATAAGCAGTTACTGTTAGGTTTGTATATAACGCGAACTTGCAATCAAATTACATAAATAGAGCGGAAGCGCGATAAAACAGATTTTAAAATTTTATACAAACCATCACCATGATCGATCAATGTGCTCAATTAACGATATAAACAAAAGAGAATAAGAATAAGAATTATACCCTCGTAGAACAAGCTTCCTCGGGTACAAGTTCAACTCCTACTCCTTCGTGTTCTCCTCGAATGCTACGGTGTGATTCCTTCTTTTGATCAACGTTAGCCACCCAAGTGTTTGGCCTCTAGAGGTGATCCACCAAGGAAGAACAAGTATTCAAGAAGTTGGGTATTTGGCAAAACCCTAGTTTCTATCTCTATAAAAATTGTAAGTCCTCTCCACAATCTAATGCAAGAGTGTGTAACCCCAATCTATGATAAGACTCCTCTTATTTATAGATGTAGGAATAACTCTTCCCTAAACAATTTAGGATTAGGGTTTCAATTATAATTAAACTCCTTTAATTAATTATGCTCCTAATCCAATTAGGAATTTATGGGAGAGTACTTCTATTAATTAATTCTCAATCCCTATTAGGAATTAAATAATAGTAATAGTAATGATAATAATAATAAGACTCCTCTTATTAATTTATATTTAATATTTCCAAAATATTAAATAATAAATATTAAGCTATTTAATTTATTCTATCTCCATAGATTAAATTAAATACACTTAACTTATTATTACAATTATGTCATTTACTTCTTAAATAAATATTTTTCTTTTGCGGTGTGACCCTCTAGGTTCTCCATATTAAACCGGTTGTGAATAAATCAATTAGAACAATTCTAATCTTATTTAAATAAATAAATTAAACTATTTAATTCATTTAAATAAATAATATTTATTCTACAATAAGGGTAAGCCCCTTTAGCGATCAACGACTTTCCAGATAATATAGATTTCAACATCAATCACAAAAGAACCTTTGAGTAAATAGTTACCGTACAATTCAATCCTTCTACCATACAATGTCCCAATTAAATATAAGACATGGATTTACTGTCAAGTCTTATTTTATTTAATTATATGTATTTCGATTCCCAAATGCACAACTCTGATTAATGCAAATTAGAAACTCCTTTCTAATTTCATTCTGTCTTGACCAAGGACTACTGAGTTGTCATTTATCGAATCACATAGGACATTCACATCTTTTACTAGACGTGGTAGATTCTTTGTTGATCATTCACCTATCTCCATGTACAACTAATTATACCCAATCAAACCCTTTAATATACCCAAAAGGTCTTAAGGGACATGTCAAAGTATAACTCATCATACACAAGATACTATGATGATCTCAAGTCCAAGGATCACTTGTACTACTATCACTAGAGGAATTCCTATTGACAGGCGAATAAAACTCCATTAGGTATTCATTAGCGAGCCACGTTCAGTGAACTTATTCTCCAATAAGCACCTACATACTTGCTTTAGTGTCTCCACACAAATGATTATGAGATCAATCATCCTCTTCTTAAGAGCAAGCAACGTATGTACTAATCTATCCGGATTCACTAATCCCCTATTTAGTAATCCAACGATTAGGAACGATTTTAGTTTGTGAGCTATCTTGAATTTAGATCTCATTAGCATGATCACCATCATGATTCTAAAAGCATTGCTCAAAACTATGGGTTTATCACATTTAATATAACAACAATATGTAGATAATATAAAATGCCTTTTGAGAAAATCAATTCATTTATTAATAAATGAATAAGATTACAAAGTATATGCTACATCATATCAAATATGATTGGCTTGTGTGCATACTACTTTCAATCTCCCACTTGCACTAAAGCCAATCGCCATGGTATCTAATACCCATCTTCTCTAAGTGACGATCAAACTGTTGTTGAGTTAAAGCTTTAGTAAATGGATCTGCAATGTTGTCTTGAGAGTCCACACGCTCTAAGGTGACATCTCCTCTTTCAATGATCTCCCTAATCAAATGAAACCGCCGCAACACGTGTTTGGATTTCTGATGAGACCTGGGTTCCTTAGCCTGCGCAACAGCTCCACTGTTATCACAGAATAAAGGTACGGCTCCTCTAATGCTAGGAACCACTTCAAGTTCAGTTATGAACTTCTTCATCTAAACAGCTTCCTTTGTAGCTTCACTTGCAGCTATCTACTCTGCCTCTGTCACTGAATCAGCAACTATTTGCTGCTTGGAACTTTTCCAACTCACTGCGCCACCGTTTAAGGTAAACACATACCCTGAAACGGATTTACTGTCATCTTGGTCCGTTTGAAAACTTGAGTCTGTATAGCCCTCTAGTTTTAACTCAGACCCACCGTAGACTAGAAATACATCCTTAGTTCTTCTCAACTACTTTAGGATGTTTTTTACTGCCTTCTAGTGCTCTTCTCCTGGATTCGACTAATATCTGCTCGTTACACTAAGTGCATGAGCGACATCTGTTCTAGTACATATCATACCGTACATGATAGATCCTATTGCGGAAGCATAAGGAATCTTACTCATCCGGTCTCTCTCCTCAGGTGTCTTTGGGGCCTGTTTCTTGGAGAGATGTATTCCATGGCTCATCGGCATAAGACCTCTCTTGGAATCTTCCATGCTAAACTTCTTTAGCATCGAATCAATGTACTTTCCTTGGGTCAAGCCCAGCATCCTTTTAGATCTATCTCTATAGATCTTTATCCCCAAAATATAGGATGCCTCACCCAAGTCCTTAATGGAGAAGTGTTTAGATAACCAAATTTTGATCGACTGTAGCATAGGAACATCATTCCCTATCAGTAATATATCATCAACATATAATACAAGGAATGAAACAGCGCTCCTACTAACCTTCTTGTACACACATGGTTCATCCTCATTTTTGATAAAATCAAACCTTTTGATTATCTCATCAAAACGGATGTTCTATCTTCGAGAAGCTTGCTTCAATCCATAAATGGATCGTTGTAGCTTACAGACTTGGTTTGTTCCAATCGTTGAAACAAAACCCTCTGGCTGTATCATATATACATTCTCCTCAAGCTCTCCATTGAGGAAGGCCGTTTTCACGTCCATTTGCCAGATCTCGTAGTCATAATAAGCTGCAATTGCAAGCAAAATCCGAATGGACTTGAGCATAGCTACTAGTGAGAAGGTTTCATCATAGTCAACTCCTTGTCTTTGTTTGAAACCTTTTGCATCCAGTCGGGCCTTATAGGTCTCTACCTTGCCATCTGCTCCAGTCTTTCTCTTAAAGATCCATTTACACCCAATAGGCTTAATGCCCTCAGGTGGTGAAACCAAAGTCCATACTTGGTTTTCATACATGGAGTCCATCTCGGATTTCATGGCTTGTAGCCATTTCTCTAAGTCATCACTACTCATAGCCTCTTCGTAAGTTAATGGATCATCATCATCTATGATGTGTACCTCATCATCATCCTCTATGATGAATCCATGCCTCTCAGGTATCTTCGGTACTCTTCCAGATTTACGAATAGGTTGTGGTACAGTAGGTTCTTCTACTTGGTCAGGTACATGACTTTGATCCGTAGTATTTTGTGGTTCTTGAACTTCTTCAAGATATATCTTACTCCCACTGATCCCTTCGAGGATAAACTCCTTTTCCAAGAAGGCAGCATGTTTCGCAATAAACACCTTTTGATCAGTAGGATGATAGAAATAATACCCTGATGTTTCTTTAGGGTATCCCACGAATCTACATTTGTCGGATCTAGTCTTCAGCTTATCATGCTCAAACCTTTTGACATAAGCTGGAAACATGCTTAAGATTTGGTTTCCTCCCTGTCCATATCTCATATGGAGTCTTTGGGACGGATTTGGTAGGTACCTTGTTAAGTAGGTATGCAGCCGATTCTAGAGCATAACCCCAGAAGGATACTGGAAGGTCGGTAAAACTCATCATGGAACGAACCATGTCCAACAATGTTCTATTTCTCCTTTCAGATACACCATTCAACTATGGCGTTCCTGGTGGAGTCCATTGTGAGATTATACCATTTTCTTTGAGACAACTTAGAAACTCATTGGTCAAGTATTCACCTCCTTGATCCGATCGAAGAATCTTAATACTCTTACCAGTTTGCTTCTCTACTTCACTTCTGAATTCTTTGAACTTTTCAAACGATTCAGATTTGTATTTCATTAAATACACATATCCAAATCTAGAATGATCATCAGTGAAAGTAATAAAATAAGAATACCCTCCTCGTGCATTCGTTGTCATAGGTCCACATACGTCTGTGTGTACCAGCGCTAACAACTCTGTAACTCTTTCTCCTTTTCCAGTAAAAGGAGATTTAGTCATTTTACCCATGAGACAAGATTCACAAGTTGGATATGATTCGTAATCAGATAGCTCTAAAAGCCCATCTTTATGCAACTTGGATAATCTTGTTTCATTGATATGACCGAGTCTACAATGCCACATAAAGGTATAATTAACATCATCTCTTTTTCTTTTCTTAGTTTGTTCAACTTGAAGTATATTTTCATGCAAGTCAAGTATGTAAAGTCCATTCAGTAAATTACCAACACCATATAAAACATTTTTATTATAAATAGAACAACTATTGTTCTTTATTATAATATCAAAACCATCCATATCCAATACAGAAATTGAAATAATGTTTCTAATGAGTGTTGGAACAAAATAACAATTATTTAAACTAATGGACTTGCCCGAAGGCAGTGCTAAACAATAAGTCCCTACAGCTAATGCAGCAACCTTTGCTCCATTTCCCACTCGTAGGACGACTTCGTCCTTGTTCAGCTTTCTACTTCTGCTTAGTCCCTGCATATTATTACATATGTGAGAACTACAGCCGGTATCCAATACCCAAGTAGAATTTTGACTTTCAGAAAAATTAATTTCAATCATGAACAAACCTAGATCAGAAGTCGAAGCTTCTCCAAGCTTCTTCTGGTCCGCAAGATACTGCTTGCAGTTCCTCTTCCAGTGTCCCGGCTTATTGCAATGGTAGCAAATTCCTTTGCTATCTGGATCAGGTTTCTTTTTATCCTTTCTCTTCGCCTTGCCCATAGCCTTCTTGTTTTTCTTCTTTCAGAAGATACCTTGGGCCTCTTCCTTTTCTTGGAAGAATCATCCACTAGTAAGACTTGGTTCTTGTTGGATGAGAAGTGACCTTCAGTAGTTTTCAGCATGTTAAGTAACTCAGGCAAGCTGACGTCCAACTTATTCATGTGAAAATTCACAACAAATTGTGAGAAGGTGTCCGGGAGTGACTGCAAGATCAAATCTTGACTTAACTCCCCATCCATCACGAACCCAAGCTGTCCAAGTTGTTCAATCAGATTGATCATCTTAAGGACATGAGTCTCAACAGCAGTGCCCTCGATCATACGAGATCGGAAGAGCTCCTTAGATATCTGATATCTAGCAGTCTTACTTTGCTCACCATACAACTCTTTGAGGTGCAACAATATAGTAGAAGCATCCATAGTTTTATGCTGACGTTGAAGCTCGTTACTCATGGATGCGAGCATGATGCATTGAGCCAAGATTGCATCATCTTGCCACTTTCTGAAAGTAGCAATCTCTTCCTCAGAGGCTGTTTCTGCAACATTTGCAGGGACTGGCGAATTTAGGACATAAGAAATCTTTTCAGCAGTGAGAACAATTCTCAGATTCCTTAACCAGTCCGTGTAATTCGGTCCGGTCAGTTTGTTAGCATCAAGTATGCTATGCAGTGATAGTGAGTTTGACATTTTTAAATTCTGCATGTGAAATAGACAACATTTTAGCATACATTCATTTAATTAATTACCAAAATAAATTAGGTCTTTATTTTAAATTGGTATCTCTCACTTTTTCATCAAACTATATTACCCTCATTATATAGTTCGACAATTCTAATTAAAGATTTGCTAGTGAGACTAAGGATCCCATTTCAAATGTATATAGCCTTGTGGTGACACAACAAACGATATATAAATAAATAGGTAGACAACTATTGTCAATTACATCACTATGTAACTCCTTTTATTTTGCCTCTTAGATTATTTTGATCAAGTGATGACACATCCGAATCAAAATTATCCAAGTTAAGTCCAACCTAGCACTTCCATATATTCGAAAGAAAAACACTGTCCTTGTGGTGACACAACAAAACAGCATCGTTCAGTCTATTTATAAGCATCAAATGTGATAAAGCAACATCTTAAATATTTAATACTTGCCTTGTGGTGACACAACAAACTCATATTAAACATTTAATACTCTATTGCTTTACCATGCTAGAAGGCGACGTTCGATATTCCAAATATCTTTGAACGCTTAGGACTTAATATGATTCCTTTGAGGGGTTTGTTATTATTAGTCTCATCTTGATTAGCGCGCATGCACATATATATATATAAAATACGCGTCATATTATTTTACATGCGAAGCAGGTTGGATAATATATAATATATATATATAGTAAGCATGCACATATAGAATAATACTATATTCTACCCGGATTGATTATGGACTTTTATTCTAGTTTGGTTCACTAGAGCCACCAAGTGAACCAAAAGGTCAAACCTAGGGTGCAAGAATTAAATTTAAATATAACTATTACATTTAAACCCGGGCTCCATTACAAACGGGTCTTCATGCGCTCCTTGCTCCTTTGTCTCCAATTCTTCAAAATTAATTCTAATTATTCCTATTTACAATAAATAGAAACTTTGATCAGCAGTCAAGGGGAAGTACATAGGAGGGAGATAGAAATTACATTAAGAAAAATTAGAGAAGACGAGATACGCAGACCCCATTTATAAAAACCCATACATTCAAGCATCCACTTAAAATAAATTCAATCACACATTGGTCAATAGTCCATAATCAATCCCTATTTATTATCATACATCTCTCTATATGTATCAATAAATAACATTCATCTCATGAATAATAAAACCATTCCATATATGCATTGATATCAATTAATGGGCAAAAGTTTTGCTAATATTTAGTTTTGAAACAAAATAAACTCTTTTATTTTAATCAAAAACCAAATCCAAATTAAACTCCTTTAATTTTAGCAATCTGAAATCCTATTTCAGATAAAATAAACTCTTTTATTTTAAACTTTTATCAATTAAATAAACCATTTATTTCAATTGAAAGAAAAAAAAAATCAGATTCTGATGTCCAGCGTAGCTGCGCCCAGAATGAACAGGGAACCGGCGCAGCTGCGCTGAACCCCAGAAAAAACTAATTCTGGGTATTGGCGCAACTGTGCCCCAGAATGAACTGGAGCCGGCGCAGCTGCACTGTATCGCTGATCCAGAAAAAATTTTCTTGCCCAAAATTTCGAACGTTTCGGATATCAATTCATACATGGAATCATCTAGATCGATAATTAGCACATGATTAGGCTCTGATACCAATGTTAGGTTTGTATGTAACGCGAACTTGCAATCAAATTACATAAATAGAGCGGAAGCGCGATAAAACAGATTTTAAAATTTTATACAAACCATCACCATGATCGATCAATGTGCTCAATTAACGATATAAACAAAAGAGAATAAGAATAAGAATTATACCCTCGTAGAACAAGCTTCCTCGGGTACAAGTTCAACTCCTACTCCTCGAATGCTACGGTGTGATTCCTTCCTTTGATCAATGTTAGCCACCCAAGTGTTTGGCCTCTAGAGGTGATCCACCAAGGAAGAACAAGTATTCAAGAAGTTGCGTATTTGGCAAAACCCTAGTTTCTATCTCTATAAAAATTGTAAGTCCTCTCCACAATCTAATGCAAGAGTGTGTAACCCCAATCTATGATAAGACTCCTCTTATTTATAGATGTAGGAATAACTCTTCCCTAAACAATTTAGGATTAGGGTTTCAATTATAATTAAACTCCTTTAATTAATTATGCTCCTAATCCAATTAGAAATTTATGGGAGAGTACTTCTATTAATTAATTCTCAATCCCTATTAGGAATTAAATAATAGTAATACTAATAATAATAATAATAATAATAATAAGACTCCTCTTATTAATTTATATTTAATATTTTCAAAATATTAAATAATAAATATTAAGCTATTTAATTTATTCTATCTCCATAGATTAAATTAAATACACTTAACTTATTATTACAATTATGTCATTTACTTCTTAAATAAATATTTTTCTTTTGCGGTGTGACCCTCTAGGTTCTCCATATTAAACCGGTTGTGAATAAATCAATTAGAACAATTCTAATCTTATTTAAATAAATAAATTAAACTATTTAATTCATTTAAATAAATAATATTTATTCTACAATAAGGGTAAGCCCCCTTAGCGATCAACGACTTTCCAGATAATATAGATTTCAACATCAATCACAAAAGAACCTTTGAGTAAATAGTTACCGTACAATTCAATCCTTCTACCATACAATGTCCCAATTAAATATAAGACATGGATTTACTGTCAAGTCTTATTTTATTTAATTATATGTATTTCGATTCCCAAATGCACAACTCTAATTAATTCAAATTAGAAACTCCTTTCTAATTTCATTCTGTCTTGGCCAAGGACTACTGAGTTGTCATTTATCGAATCACATAGGACATTCAAATCTTTTACTAGACGTGGTAGATTCTTTGTTGATCATTCACCTATCTCCATGTACAACTAATTATACCTAATCAAACCCTTTAATATACCCAAAAGGTCTTAAGGGAATGTCAAAGTATAACTCATCATACACAAGATACTATGATGATCTCAAGTCCAAGGATCACTTGTACTACTATCACTAGAGGAATTCCTATTGACAGGCGAATAAAACTCCATTAGGTATTCCTTAGCGAGCCACGTTCAGTGAACTTATTTTCCAATAAGCACCTACATACTTGCTTTAGTGTCTCCACACAAATGATTATGAGATCAATCATCCTCTTCTTAAGAGCAAGCAACGTATGTACTAATCTATCCGGATTCACTAATCCCCTATTTAGTAATCCAACGATTAGGAACGATTTTAGTTTGTGAGCTATCTTGAATTTAGATCTCATTAGCATGATCACCATCGTGATTCTAAAAGCATTGCTCAAAACTATGGGTTTATCACATTTAATATAACAGCAATATGTAGATAATATAAAATGCCTTTTGAGAAAATCAATTCCTTTATTAATAAATGAATAAGATTACAAAGTATATGCTACATCATATCAAATATGATTGGCTTGTGTGCATACTACTTTCAGTTACTATGTCCGAATTTCTTCAACTATTTTAGTAAAAATATTCATTTTACAAGCAGTTATAATGCTGAAATTTTCTCAAATATAATAACCGAATATTCATTTTATAAGCAGTTATAATACTAAAATTTTCTCTAATATAAAAGCCGAATATTCATTTTGCAATCAGTTATAATACTCAATTTATTTTTAATACAATTGAAAAATATTCATTCTATAAGTAGTTATACTGCTAAAATTATTTCATATATTATAAAAGAAGTCTTATTTATATGCGGTTATGATACCCGAAATAAAACTTAAAAGATTTAATCGTTAAACGCTTAAATGGTCTACATGAACTTATAATCGTGTAGGATTTACGACGAACGTGTAGACTGTTATATTTGTCTGTAAAAGATATACGAGGCAAGTCTCCGAACCTTGTTACTTTTAAGAAATTCATTCATGTCTTGCTATCAATTATTGTGAAGTTATTGTTACTTGTTCAGCATAACTTAAGAAATGAAATCATTTATTGACTGTTTGAGCTTAAAATTGTTGTGTCAAACCAAATTGTTTTGGTACGACATCTATACTGAGTAAAAGGGACACCTTGGATGGAAGGTGGTCCGACAAACCTTCGAATAAGGTTTAAATTGGCAATTAAATGAATTGACCAATATTGACAATTAACTTAAATTGACCAAAAATGTGATAGGATGATATGCATACTCCTAGGATATTGGTGAGGCTGATCACCTACCAGATATCCGAACTCAAAGAGGTTCTAAGTCATTGAAGACTGACAGGACAATTTGAAATATATGGTTCCGGTACAGAACCCTCAGTATCAATTATACATCACCTGACATCTTTCAAATCAAACACACTGTGTTTACATTTTTAAATGAACTTGCTGAGCATTTGTAGCTCATTCTTACGCATATCTTCTTTTGCAGCTTTAAATGATATCCCTGGCACTTCTGGGACAGATAAAGGAAAAGGGCATGCTTACTAGTTTTATTAACTGCTTTTGAATAATCTAAGTCTTTTAAAGGCTTTTGTTGTAATAACTTAGTACTGAAAACAATGTAATCGAACCAAATGTTATGTAATATATTATGATCCTTTATTTCATCGATTGCGGTGTACTCTGATCTTTATTTCATTTAGCATAGTTGTACTAAGTTAGATACAATATCTATACGAACTATACATCTGAATGAGGGTATCTAAATGATGTTGAAAGTCCTATAAGCTCTGAGGTTACACTTAATGAGCGCTAGTAAGGTGTCATCTTTACCGGAATGCGCCCCTCAGTTCTATGGACAATCTTATCATTAATACTGTGAATGTCAGATAGATAGGGAATATAAATATGAAAGAGGTATTCATTAGATATGAATCTATACATCCAAGTGAGGGTATCCAAACACAGACAACGTTCTGACCGGAACTAGTACCTGTTATGGGATACTGTGAACCTTGGATGGATAGAAGTCATATTTTATTGAATATTTATAGTTATATAGTTTCACGTGAGCACCAGATCTGCTACAGGGGAGTGTAGAGATTTGGGGGCGTCACAGCAACTTCTTTTGTAATATAGCACTACACTCTTCAATTAACGCTACTGTTTCATAATCTTCTAGCTTTTTCTTCCTTGACAAAATTTCTTTCATGAACTTGGCATAGCTTGGCATATACTCTAAAACTTCTACAAATGGTATGTTGATTTGTAGCTTCTTAAAAACCTCGAGGAATTTGGAGAATTGCTTATCTAATTTTTGTTTCTGAAATCTCTGTGGATATGGAATTAGAGGGTATACTACGGATTGTTTTGCTTTCTCCTCTCCTCTTGGCTCAGTTTCTGTCTTCTCTTCTTTCTCCTCTGAATTTTCTGCAGAATCTGTAACTGGAGAAGGGCGCGGCCGTGCTGCCTCTCTTTGTATTTCAGGCGCGGCTGCGCTGCCTGTCAGGATTTGCTTCCCACTTCTTAGTGTGACAGCTTGGCACTGTTCCTTACCATCTCTCTTGGTGTTAACTTCTGTGTTACTCGGCAGAGATCCTTGAGGTCTGTTATTCAACATATTTGCCATTTGACCCACCTAATTCTAAAGATTTCTGACAGCAGTCACTTGACTCTTTAACAACATATCATTATTCGCCATATACTTTATCAAGAGCTCTTCCAAATCAAGTTTCTTTTCTTATTGCGGCTGCGTAGCTACCTGCTGGTGTTGGTTATAATATCCTAGGGGATATGATGGTCTAGGAGCTTGCTGATGATTCTGATTGTTGCTCCATGACAAGTTAGGATGCTTCCTTGCCCCGGATTGTAAGTGTTTTGGTATGGATTTGGAGGACGTTGGTAGCTACCCACAAACTGCACTGCTTCAGGGTTAATGGCACAATAATCTGTAGGATGTACACCCGCGCATAGCTCACAAACAAAAGCTACTTGCTGAGTTTTTTACTCTGCCATAGCATCGATCTTTTTAGACATAGCTGCCATCTGAGCTGCTAATGTTGTGACTGCATCTACTTCTAATACCCCAGCTACCTTGTGGTGTTGGTTCATCCTCGCAGTTGGCCATTGATAGTTATTTGCTGTCATTGTCTCCAACAATTCAAAAGCCTCATCAAAATTTTTAACCATAAGTGCTCCCCCCGTGGCTGCATCTATGCTTGTTCGAGTGTTGCTACTTAACCCATTGTAGAATGTCTGAACCTGTAGCCACTTAGGTAGCCCATGACGCGGGTATCTTCTCAATAAGTCTTTGAACCTCTCCCACATCTCATACAGCGAATCTCCATGTTGTTGCTCAAAAGTAGTAATGTCGTTCCTCATCTTAGCAGTTTTAGCCGGCGGAAAGAATTTCGCTAAAAATTTCTGGGCCAGGTCATCTCAGGTCGTAATGGATCCCGGTAGAAGTGAATGCAGCCAACTCTTTGCTTTATCCCTCAAAATGAATGGAAATAGATATAATCTAATTGCATCGTCCGTAACATTGTGGTATTTGAATGTATCACAAATCTCAAGAGAGCTCACCAAATGTTCATTCGGAACATCATTGGCCAATCTCCCAAATTGTACCGAATTCTGAATCATCTGAATTGTACACGGTTTAATCTCAAAAGTGTTGGTAGTGATAGCTGGCCTCGTGATGCTTGACTTGATCTCATCTATCTTAGGCATGGCGTAGTCCCTCAGTGAATTCTGCTCTTCGTTAGCTATTTTCTCTTTCTCGATTGTCTCTTTGCAAAACTTTCTCAACTGACGTAACTTGTTCTCAAGATTGTCCTCGCACTGCACAAGTTCCGGCTGTTTTGATCGTGTTTGCATAAACGAACCGAAATCACCTGAAACAGGAAATAACAAAAAAAACATAAACAACGTTTAATTAAAACTGAATTAATTAAATTGATACTTGAAAATTATAAACATAATTTTTTCCCGGCAATGGCGTCAAAAACTTGTTTGCCTAAATCTATACTAGCAAAATACGCAAGTATACGCAGTCCACAAGTAATAAAGTGATAAGAGAGTATCGATCCCACGGAAAAAAACTATAATTTATAATACCAATTATCAACTATGTATTAACAAAATTTTATTAAACAGTCGATTAAGGTTTTGAGAATTTCTAAAATTAAGTAATTATTTATACTAAAACTAACTACCACAAGTTTGAAAATAGATTTTAAAGACTTAAGACTACAACTTCACTTATTGCTTCACTTTGCTCAACACACTTCCTATCTAAATTATTCTAATTATCTTGGATTGTTAATCAAGAACTCGTCATTATTTATGACCATCTCTCAATGTATCATACACCAATCAACTTAAATCCACAGATGAAAAATTTAAGATGAACATCCTAGTTAACTAATCCACTATATCTCTATATGAATTATAATTAAAAAGGATTTAAAGCTCAGGTTCCCTGTTAGATTACATGCGGTGAATAGGTATATCTCTATCCTAAACACAAACCATGAATTCCATCAACATGCAGAAAACACAATCACATGATATTATGGTCAGATCTGAATCTATACTTCATCTCTCAAATTCATATAGATTATCCCGGTAATTACTGGCCAAATAATTAAACAATTAAGCATAAACCATAATAGACAATCCAATAACAATTAACAGTAATTATCCAGGAAGCATATCAAATAAAGCTACATAATAAGATCTATTATAGCCTTAAAAAGAAATTTAGTTCATAATTAAACTAGAATCCATCATCCACAAATTTAATAGCATTCAAAATTCAAAAGTAAAAGATAGAGAAGAGAATAAAAACTGATGAAGCAATCCTTGAATCTCTCTCTAGCTCCTGCGCTGATTTCCTCTTGCTAACAATTTGCTTCAAATCTTCACAATTGGCTTCCAAACTAGGGTTTTCTAATAATAAGTTCAACACCCTTTACACTGATATAAAACATCTATTTATAACATCTGATAAAAATCCTAAATGATTTAGAAGTCTGAATATCAATTACACTTCATCTACTTCATTAAAAACCAAAAATTCAAAGCTTAGTCAACTCCCGAATCGACGCGGTCGTGCTGAAAATAAGCCTAAATTGGGCGCGGCTGTGCTGCACTGGCAAACAATTTTTTTTCTAGGAGACCAACGCGGCCGCGCTGCTCCCTAGTTCATTTTGGGCGCGACCGCGCTGCTTCACTTTCTGCACTTTTTGCTTCTTTTACTGTTGTTTTGCTCAAGCCTAGCCAAATCAATTCCCAACACATGCAACCTACAAAAACACATAAAATGCATGAAAAACAAACTATACACCAAGAAAATAAACAATAACCCACATTAGAAAGTATCTGATTCGTAAGTATGAAACCTATTCATCAAGCAGCAAGTGTTGGAATGATAGTGTGGAATTCGTGTCTCAGTCCCTTAAAAATGATGCAGTTGAAGTCACCAGCGGATGTCGACCGTCCCGCGGCAACAAGTTGATCACTAATTGTTTTAGCTTTGTATAAATAATTAGTTATGGAGTCATCGTTTTGCTTCAGATCTTGTAAACTCAAAAGAAGGTTCAGCATTCTTGTGGTAGAGGGCGAGGCATAGGCTGTCTCGAGCATGGTCCACAGCTCTCGAGATGTTTTGGCATCGATAATGAGTGGAATAATATCCTCACGGAGGGAGGAGATAAGAAGGCTCCGTAAGTTCTGGTCTTGTTGGTACCATATGTGATAATCAGGGTTATCCATCGGGGGTGTGTTCGCAGCGGTTGCGGACAGCTTGGCTAGAGAAGACGTTTCTATTAAATCAACAAAATGAATGAGATTATTGCCACAAAGCAGTGGCATCAATTGAGCCTTCCAAGATAAATAATTTTTGAGATTAAGTTTCATCACCAACATCTGTGTTGGGTTTGAGAGATTCAGCGGTTAGGTTAAAGTGTTTGCAACCATTAGTTGTCGCTGGTTTGGGCTTAAGGCATTCAAGGAAAATGTGGAAGAAGATGACGACATAATGTCCCAAAATAGGAAATATAAGATGATGGAAATCAGCTTTTCATAAGTGATTTTCTACATGTATATTGCTGGCCTCTTGCCTCTGTTATATAGAGAAAATATTACATGATTACATGACATCTAATTCAAAATTCAAAGTAATCCTAATCTATCTAATTCAAATATTTGTTACAGCTAGCCTTGGAGAGAGTCAATCCTTATCCAATACAGTAGCTTGTTTAGAGAGAGTTAAGTTTATGAGATACTTTGTTTCAATAAAAATCAAACAACGTGCAATATTTCTATTACTAACAACATATTATATTAATAATGTTATGAATTTATAATGAAATAACCTAAACAAATACATAATTATATATATACAAAATACTAATTAAAAAAATTATATATATATACATATAATCGGGGCGGGGGCGGGGGTGAGAGGATATATCCCATACCCGACCTTAACCCTATAGAGTTTAAAAAATTAGGTCCCATTAGGGTCGGGATCAGGCGGGCCCCATCGGGTTTGGGTGAAATTGTCAAGCCTACTCACAACTAAGGAATTAATTCAAAATTCAATAATCAATGAATCTAATTTCTAGATCCATCATGGGTTAGGCCTAATTCTCATGGATATGGATACATGAGCCTTAGATTCACCTAGGATCATTGTCAATTGTAATTCAAAAACTCTATGCAAGCAATTCAATGGATACTTACATAATTCAAAATAATACACAATTCACATACTAATTGAGAAGTAAAGATGATATGGAGATAATAATTCACAAATTTACATGATTCAAGTTGGATTGAGAAGAGTTAGAATTGGACCTTAATATGCCTTGGAGAAGAAGTTGGATGGCTTGAATTTCCTCCTCCTTTTGATGAATTAACAGAGATAAATTCTATTTTTTTGTATATTTTTCTCTCTATGTGTGTATATTTTTGTATAATTTTTGTGATTTCTTTCTTGGGAACTCTCTCTCTCTCTCTTCTCTTTTTTTTCAAAATAATGAAGGAACAAGGAACACATACAGCTGAAATTAGAGTCAGGAGGCAAGCTGCGGATAAGGCCCTGAGTAGCTGCGGCTTGTCCTTATGCACGCGTGGCTTTTTCTAGTTCTGCGGTTTTGACCTTCGGATGCTCATAACTTTTAATCCGAGAAAAATTAGGAGATTGCCACCTCAATCCAGAAAGCTCGTTCTAAGATCTTTGTCATGGTATACTGATTGATCTCCTTCAGGCATGTTAATAAGGGGGGAAATAGTTGCAAGCATTTTTTTGAGGTATGGTGTTTTAGGCATCCCTTTTCACCTTAGTGCCTAGGGGTCCACGAATATTCTCCAAGTGAGCCTATTCGCCTCTGTGAGTCACCTTCTGACGCCTTGGCTTTATGATTTCCTTCTCTCGCTGGTTGATTATCAAATACAGATGCAAAATTTGGGTGTCTAAAAGGGTCTTTTAATTAAAAAAAATCAAAAATTCAGAAGAATTGATACATCACTACATCCATTTAAAATATTACTAACTGTCATATTTATTTATTTATTTTGATAATGTGGGGTTTCCTAACTGCGATCGGACTAATCCCCCAGGTCGGACGCAACCGGTTTGCCTTTCGAACCAGCTTGCACTGGCGGTCTGTGGCCCCATGAGCATTTCTGCCCACAATTGTTGCAAGTGAGATTCGATCACAACGTCCGAGTTTACGGCTCGCCCCGTCCCCGAGGCCTTATTTGAACCACTACGCCAACTGCTGGGATTATACTGTCATATTTATAATATTGGCCATTCTAAATAATTAATTAAAATCAACCATTCTAAAACATGTCATAATAAAAACTCATTTTTTATAAATATCACATAATACTTATTTTTCTAAAATTGTGAAAAAATAATGGGTACGACATATCTTGTAGGGGATAATTTTATTCTTTTACTTTAGAAATATTTTATGGGAAGGAGAGAGTAACATATAGATTAGTTGACATTGGTTTACGTCTTTCATGCATTGTTCTTAAGTTATAAGGTGGGGTTTGGTTCGTGGAATAAGATTTTGATGTAATGCAATAACAATAGACTATTACTATTAGTTTGTTTGGTTCAATCTTAAATTCCGTGCAAAATATATAATCCACTTATATTAAATTATTATTTTATTTGGTTCATTGAAATTAAAGATATAATGCAATGAATATTAATATTTAAAGGCTATATTACTCTTGTTATGCAATAAATACAACTATTTTTATTTGCATTATAAAGGTATTTTTGGTTGAATTGCGCACAAAAATAATAATAATAATAATGATTGAGTTGACATATTTTATCTTATTATAACTATTATGTTACATAGTATAATGGGACAATATATCAAGTGGAGGATATAATGAAAAACTTAAATTTTTTGAAGTAATAGCATTACTCGTGTAATCAGCGAATACATATAATTGATGAATATGTCACATCAATGTAATAGCATATTATATTATGAAGCTATTATATTGATTTGACACAAACCAAACGCTACCTTAGAGTAATGTTATATTCCTTAAAAACAAGCAACAATTATATTACTCATGTAATCAGCGAATACATATAATTGATGAACATGTCACATCAATGCAATAGTATATTACACTATGAAGCTATTATATTGATTTGACGTAAACCAAAACTGATAGACTCCACGGCACGCTTGCATGAGGTGGTCGTCGCCCAGATCGTTTCTAGTAAGCAAATTTGATGGAACTCTTTTGATACCTTAACTCCTCGCCTATATGTAGACGATAAACCTCGGTATAATCAATCAAGCAATTGAATGCGTGTAGGATGGAACACCAACACTTTGACCCTCGTTTATTTGTAAACGATAATCTCCGTACGATTGTATGATGCGGTAGAGTAACGCCACACACAACTGTGATTTGTTGTATGATAAGTTAATTATGAATCTCAAAAGAAAAACGAAGAATAATAACTTAGAAATCCTCCAAAGAACCAAAAGTAGAGCTCAATTGTATAAAACTCAGAATAATAATCGTTATTCAATAACATCAGCCAATCCTTATTTATGCTACCCAAAAGGTAACCCTAATTGATAAGGAATAAACAAATTGATTTGGAAACAAAATCTTATCTAATATATCTTCTAATTAGAATTGAAAACAAAATCATAACTAAAAATCTTGAAATCCCTTGCAAATCCGCGCTTAAAAGAAATCTGGAACGCGGAACAGAACTTGTGCGTCGTGGCCCTCAAATATACGGGTTGCGGCTCATGCGCGCGCCGCGGCCCAGAACTCCCGTCCAATCCGTTTTGTTTTGCTGATTTTGAACCAATTTCTTGCAACAACATAATGAACTTAGACTCATCATTCGCCCACGAATTCTTTTCATTCCAAACATCTTGAATTAATCCGTTAAGTCCTTTGAATCGTTTAACTCGCGACCTCGTAACTGGACCAATTGGAACTTGAACTGGATCCACCCACGTTTGCCCTCCGTTACTCTCATCCTTATCCGAGCTAGGTATGTCCTCATCATTCCTCTCCTTTTGAAAAGGATTTATTCTCAAATCATCACCTACATCAAACGGACTTAAATCAGTAACGTTAAATGTGGCACTAACATTATACTCACCAGGTAAATCCAATTTGTATGCATTGTCATTTATGCGCTCGAGAACTTGAAAAGGACCATTTCCCCTTGGATGCAATTTTGATCGTCTTTGAGCTGGAAATCTCTCCTTCCGCATGTGTAACCACATCCAATCTCCTGGTTCAAAAATAACGTATCGATGACCCTTTGTTTCACATATTGCTCTGTCCTCCTCTCAATGTTGAGCCTGGCTTTCTCATGTATCTGCTTAACAAATTCAGCCTTTTTCTTCCCATCCATGCTAGTAAATTTAGAAACAAGTAATGGCAATAAATCCAACGGTGTCAAAGGATTAAAACCATAAATAATTTCAAATGGTGAAAATTGTGTAACAGAATGAACAGATCAATTAGATGCAAACTTAACATGCGATAGACACTCTTCCCAAACTTTAACATTCTTCTTGATAATAGCCCTTAACAATGCAGATAAAGTTCTATTAACTACTTCTGTTTGACCATCAGTTTGTGGGTGACAAGTAGTAGAAAATAATAATTTAGTACCTAACTTACACCACAAGGTCTTCCAAAAATAACTTAAGAACTTAGTATCTCTATCAGAAACAATTGTTCTAGGCATACCATGCAATCTAATAATTTCCCTAAAGAACAAATCAGCTACATGGGAAGCGTCATCAGTTTTGTGACATGGAATAAAATGTGCCATTTTCGAAAACCTATCCACGACCACAAATATCGAATCATGACCATGCTTAGACCTAGGTAAACCCAACACAAAATCCATAGATATATCAACCCAAGGTTCATTAGGTATTGGCAATGGTATATACAATCCATAAGGTTGAACACGAGACATAGATTGTCGACAAGTAATGCATTTATCACAAATTCTTTTCACTTCTCGTTTCATATGAGGCCAATAAAAATGTTCTTTTAAAATAAATAAAGTCTTTTCCACACCAAAATGACCCATTAGACCTCCCCCATGTAACTCTCTAATCAACAACTCACGTAAAGAACATGCAGGTATACATAATTTATTTTCTCTAAACAGAAAACCATCAACTTTAAAATACTACACCATTCTTTGCACATGATTTAAACTCTACACCAAAATCAAGGTCATCACCATATAATTCTTTAATGCGTTTAAACCCAAGCAGTTTTATATCAAGAGTATTTAATAACACATACCTTCGAGATAAAGCATCAGCAATGACATTCTCTTTACCTTGCTTATGCCTGATGACGTATGGAAATATCTCAATGAACTCCATCCACCGTGCATGTTGTTTGTTCAACTTATGCTGACCTTTCAAATACTTCAACGATTCATGATCCGTGTGAATCACGAATTCCTTCGGCCATAGGTAATGTTGCCACATCTCCAACGCTCTAACCAACGCATACAACTCTTTATCATACGTCGGATAATTCAAAACCGCACCATTCAACTTCTCACTGAAGTATGCCACAGGTTTTCCTTCTTGCATCAACACAGCTCCAATCCCTAACCCTAAAGCATCACACTCAATTTCAAAAGTTTTAGTAAAATTAGGTAATACAAATAAAAGAGTATTAGTCAATTTATCTTTAATTAAATTAACTGTTTCTTCCGGTTCATCACCCCACTTAAAACCCACACTTTTATTAATCATTTCAGTAAGCGGTGCTGTTATTTCTCTGCAATTCCTCACAAATCGCCGATAAAAACTCGCAAGTCCATGAAAACTACGAACTTGACTCACATTTGTCGGACTCGGCCATTCACGGGTCGCACGTATCTTCTCTTCATCGACTTGTACTCCTTGTGAACTTACAACAAAGCCAAGGAACACAACTCTATCCGTACAAAACGTGCACTTATTCATGTTTGCAAACAACTTCTCGTTTCTAAAAATATTTAAAACAGATTTTAAATGCAATGCATGTTTGTCCAAGTTTTTGCTATATATCAAAATAAACTACCACAAATTTTCCAATGAATGATCGCAAAACATGGTTCATTAGTCTCATGAAAGTACTAGGAGAGGGTTCTAAGTAGGGTAGAGAGAGAAGCTCTTCCTTCTCTCTAGGAAACCCCCCTCTTCTTTTCCGCCTCCTTCATTTTTCGTCATCTTTCATCTCTTGCACCCACCTCTCCCATCTCTTTTTTGCAGCCCACCTACTCTTGTTGTAAGTTTAGATCTGATATGGATGGGGTCTGGGGACGTTTTGGGCTGTTTGCTATTTGGGAGTGACGCAGAATGTTTGGTTCCCTCCATTTTCCATTTTACTCATCCGGCCCACCCGCCACCTCCTTTCCTCCCTCCTCCTCCCTTCGGCCCACCATCCCTTCCACTTCCTCTGGTCACCACTTTAACCCTGCTTTGGTGTTGTTATAGCCTTTCCGGCGGCTGTAACATGGACCAGCTCGAACTTTCCCTTTCCGATCTAAGCTATACTAAGTCCGAGGGTTGCTAGATTGTGGGTCTTTCTTGTGCGATTAGTAGAGGGCTTTGTTTTTGTGTATGCTTGAAATGGAGTCATGATCTGAAGAGATGGATCTATTGGGATTTATGGTTTGGGGGTTCCAGATCTTGATGGGTAACGTTTTGGGTCCTATGGCTCAGGCGGCTATGGATTTATGGTTGAATCTGGGCTCGGCGATTTAGGGGCTCTTGTGATCTCTGTTTGTTCTAATCTAAGTTCCATGTTGTTTCTAATGCTATTCTCTATTCATGCTTAGATTTAGAATTGTATTGTATTTATCGTTTCCCCTCTTGCTTTATTGTTATTTATGTTTGATTTTGGGGTGTTCTTCCTTTGCCGGACTTGTTTTCGGTGGTTCTGGTGGATTTAGTTGTGCGAATGAGTTTATCCGTGTTCTTATCTGTTCTGGATTTGGGTTGTATTGCTTATCTTTCAATATTAGTTCAGGTTGGTTTAAGATTGTGCTGGTCTATTTTTAATTGATTTTGTTTCTTTTTCAGCTTGATTTAGGGCTCGAAGGTTTTTTTTATATGTATTGGGCTGAATTGGTGTCCCTGCTACCATCTTTTTCTCCTCCAGTCATGGTAGGTATTTTTCTGGTTTACTGTGTTGTGGGATTTTCTCGGTTGTTATAGGGGGTTTGCCGGAGGGCTTTATGTTTTGGGTTTGCCGGCTGTTTTGGCCCAATCTGGGATATTCCTTTAATCAATGGCTGGGATTGTGTAAGGTTAAGGAGATGATCTTCCAGCTAGTTATATTGGTTTATAGCCGTTAATTAAGCCTGGGGTATTATGTCTTTTTCTTTTGCTTAGTTGGGGTAATATAGTCACTTCCATCTCCAGTCTGTTGGAGGTTGTTAGCAGCATGTGCTGCGTGAGCATCAGTAGGAACCATTTCTTTTTATTTCTAGAAGGATTTGCTCAGCTGATATATGTATGGATTGGATCCTATTATGAGGTCATGATGAATAAATGAAATATCCTTCTTGTTCCCAATTTCTCTAAACTCTCTCTAACACCTCCCCCTCTCATTCTTCTATCTCTCTGCTATCTATTTCTGATCAATTCACCTCCAGTTTCTTACAATTTGGTATCAGAGCCACGATTCTGAACCATGGCCACCAACAACCAGAGGTTGAGAAACTTAGAAAATCAAGTCCAGGAGCAGCATACCATGATGCAACAGATGCAGAACCAGTTGGGTACGGTCTCTACTTTGCAGGAAGGGTTGGATGCAAAGATGGAGATGATGATGAAGAACTTTGAAGCTTTCCTAGCTATTCAGAGGCACCAAAAAGACCCCAACCCATCAGGTAACCTTGGTCCTTCCAATGAATCTCTCCTAGGACCCTATGTAATGCCTCCCAATGCAGAGAAATCTGAAAGTATTTTCAAAAGTATTAAGTTCGAATTTCCAAAATTTGATGGGGAAAATCCTAGATCATGGATAAGGAAATGTAATAAGCTGTTCTCTCATTATTCAGTATCTGAATCTCAAAAACTATACCTAGCCACTATGAATTTGGAAGGGGAAGCAGAGGTTTGGTATTCTAGTTTTGTTCAGGAGGGTCAGGAGTTGACATGGGGTGTATTGGTGGAGGAAATCACTGCTCGATTCAGCCCTGAGGCCAGTGATAACCCCATTGGGGAGCTTAAAAAGTTGCATCAAATAGGCTCAGTTAATGAATACAGGAAGAAGTTTGAGGAACTGAAGGGCTGGGCACTTACCAGGAACTCCACTCTTAATGAAGAATTTTTCATAGACTGTTTCTTGGGAGGATTAAAGCTGGAAATCCAGCTAGGGGTTCAGGAATTAAAGCCACAGAGTTTGAAGGAACTGATAAGGCTGTCTAGGGTGGAGGAGGCCAAGCTTGATGCCTGGCTCAAAAGGAGCAAGGCCATAGTGAAACCAGTGGTTAGTTCTAATCTCATGAAGCCTCAATTCTATCCTGTGAACAAACCAACACCTAACCCAATTGCTGAGAATACAAGGACCTTACCAGTGAGAGGTTTGTCTAGGGAACAACTAAATAAGAAAAGGAGACAAGGGTTGTGTTTCTCGTGTGATGAGCCATATGGCAGAGACCATGTGTGTAAGAAGCCTCACTTATTCATGTTATTGCCATCCGAACCAGAAGTAATAGAAGAAGGAGATTGTGTTGAGGAGCTGGAAAAGGAAGAGAACCACCAGGAATGTGAGGAGATTGAACCTCAAATTACTCTCCATGCCTTGTCTGGACACAGCACTAACAACACTATTAGACTGATGGGAAGGTCTAATGGCAGGAATCTAAGGATATTAGTAGACAGTGGGAGCACTAACAATTTTATGGATCCTCAAGCAGCCAAGAAGGTCAGAGCTTCCTTAACGACCACCCAATCTGTATCAGTAACAGTAGCTGATGGGTTTAAGGTCACCAGCCACCAACTCTGTCCTAAGTTAGATTGGGCTATCCAGGATAAACAGTTCCAAACTGAGTTTAGAATACTACCTTTAGGAGGAATTGATGCAGTGTTGGGAGTCCAATGGCTTAAGAACTTTGAGTCTGTCACCTTTGATTTCCATAGACTGCAATTGTCTCTAGTAAAGGCTGGTCAAATTATAAGGTTGCAGGGGGAATCAGACCAAGTAGCTCCTACCATTCAGCTCATGGACTCTGGTGATTTTAGGAAGAACTTAAACTCTGCCACTCATGGATATTTTGGGTATCTATTTGGCATGTTCCAGGGAGAAGAGGAAAATAACACGGATCAAAATAGAAGCATTCGTGATAACTCATCAAAAGGGGACCAGAAACTGGAGGAATTACTACACCAGTACAAGGAGGTATTTCAGGAGCCAAAAGATCTTCCCCCAACCAGATCTAAAGACCACCATATTATCTTGAAAGAGGGTAGTCAACCTATCAGTCTTAGGCCCTATCGATATCCTCATGTTCAAAAGGAGGAGATAGAAAAGATTGTTGATGAAATGTTGAAAAATGGGATAATACAGGCCAGTAATAGCCCCTATGCTTTCCCAGTACTTTTGGTTAAAAAACAAGATGGGACATGGAGAATGTGTGTAGATTATAGAGCACTGAATAACATGACTGTCAAGGATAAGTTTCCTATTCCAGCTATAGATGAGCTACTAGATGAATTACATGGTTCCAACTGGTTTTCTAAGCTAGATTTAAGGTCCGGCTACCACCAAATCAGGGTATGTAAGGAGGACATACCCAAAACTGCTTTTAGGACCCATTCAGGCCACTTTGAGTTTCTAGTCCTTCCCTTTGGCCTCACTAATGCCCCAGCAACATTTCAGTCATTAATGAATGAAGTGTTCCATCCTTACCTAAGGAAGTTTGTGTTAGTTTTTTTTTATGACATCTTGGTTTATAGTCGAACCTACTCTGAGCATTTACAACATTTGCAGCTTGTCCTCCAACTCTTACAAACCCACTGTTTGTTTGCAAAGAGAAGTAAGTGTGTCTTTGGAGTAAATCAAATTCAGTACCTCGGTCATGTAATAAATCAGGAGGGGGTAGCTACTGACCCAGAAAAGGTCAGTTATATGATCCAATGGCCTTCTCCCTCTAACCTCAGAAGTTTAAGAGGGTTTTTAGGGCTGACCGGCTATTACAGGAGGTTTATCAAGAACTATGGGCTTATAAGTAAGCCCCTCACAAATCTACTAAAGAAGGACAACTTTAAATGGGATGATAAGGCTACTATGGCTTTCCAGAATTTGAATACAGCCATGACCCAAGCACCAGTACTTGCTATGCCCAATTTCAAGGATCCTTTTATATTAGAAACAGATGCATCCTACTATGGGATAGGAGCTGTATTAATGCAGAACAACAAACCTATTGCTTTTCTTAGCAAGTCCATACCACCCAAACATTTGGGATTATCTACCTATGAAAAGGAGTTGATGGTTGTGGTTTATGCAGTAAACAAATGGAGACACTACATTTTGGGAAGTAAGGTTCTGATTAGGACTGATCATCACAGTCTCAAATACCTATTGGACCAGAGAATAACCACTACAAACCAGCAGAAGTGGATCACAAAACTAATGGGGCTTGATTATGAGATTGCATACAAGAAGGGAAAGGAGAACCTAGTTGTTGATAGTCTATCCAGGGCAGTAACAATACCACAGTCAACAAACTCTGATTTGGGCTTGGTAACTTCAACTGCTATACCCAGTTTAGAACATTGCAACATGATATCTGCTGCAGTACCTACTTGGATACAAGAAATATCTCAGACATGGGAAAAAGATGAAGGAATGAGGGATTTGATAGCACAGTTAATAATTCAACCAAAAGCCCTACCTGGTTATTCATTTAATAATGGGAGATTGAAGTTCCAAGATAAGCTAGTGGTTGGACCTGACCAAGAAGTAAGGAAGAAGCTCCTCACTGAATTCCATTGCTCTTCTATTGGGGGACATTCAGGTATAAGGGGTACTTATGAAAGGGTCAACAAGTTTTTCTGGTGGCCTTCCTTAAGGCAGGATGTGACAACCTATGTGAAAGAATGTGACACATGCCAAAGACAAAAGCATGAAACTGTTCCTTATCCAGGTTTGCTGCAGTCATTACCTGTTCCACAGAAACCTTGGACAGATATATCTATGGACTTCATAGAAGGCCTGCCCAATTCAGCTGGTATGACAGTGATATGGGTTATAGCAGATAGATTCACAAAGTATAGCCATTTCATTGCTCTTAAGCATCCTTTTACTGCTATCCAGCTAGCCCAGATTTTTATTTCTCAGATTTATAAGCTACATGGGTTGCCATCCACAATAGTGTCGGATAGAGATAAAATTTTCCTCAGTTTCTTTTGGCAATCATTGTTCAAAATCATTGGAACTAAGCTAAACATGAGCACAGCCTACCATCCTCAGTCTGATGGACAGACTGAGAGGGTAAACCAAATTCTTGAATGCTATTTGAGATGTATGACTACTCAGGAGCCAAAAAATTGGGCTGCTTGGTTGGTTCTAGCTGAATGGTGGTTCAATTCACATTACCATGTAAGCTTACAAACTACTCCTTTTGAGGCTCTCTATGGTTATAAACCACCTCACCTCAATTTTCATCAGTATGGCCAGATTCATGATATCTCTGTCAAACAATTTTGTAAGGAAAGATCCCATTTTTTACAAATGTTGAGAAATCAGCTAACCCAAGCTCAGGCCAGAATCAAAAACTATGCTGATAGGAACAGGTTTGAAAGGACCTTTGAACCTGGGGACAAGGTGTATCTTAAGCTGAGACCTTACAAGCAGTTGACTTTGAATCAGTCCATTTATGGAAAGTTAGCACCTAAATATTGTGGGCCTTTTCAAGTGGAAGAGAAGGTAAGTTCGGTGGCTTACAAGCTTAAGCTACCAGAATCGGCTAAGGTCCATCCTACCTTCCATGTGTCAATGCTCAAAAAGAAAATAGGACAAAATTGTGACATATCTCCTGTTTTGCCTCCCCTGGACTCAATTGGACAACTACTGATAGAACCTATGGCCATACTTGATAGGAGAATGGTTAAAAGGGACAATGATGCTAGAGTGGATGTGTTGGTGAAATCGGCAAACACTCGCCCATCTGAGGCTACATGGGAGAACTGGGAGCAGCTGCATCAGAGGTTTCCTCATTTCAACCCTTGAGGACAAGGGTCTCTTTAAGAGGGAGGGATTGTAAGGTTAAGGAGATGATCTTCCAGCTAGTTATATTGGTTTATAGCCGTTAATTAAGCCTGGGGTATTATGTCTTTTTCTTTTGCTTAGTTGGGGTAATATAGTCACTTCCATCTCCAGTCTGTTGGAGGTTATTAGCAGCATGTGCTGCGTGAGCATCAGTAGGAACCATTTCTTTTTATTTCCAGAAGGATTTGCTCAGCTGATATATGTATGGATTGGATCCTATTATGAGGTCATGATGAATAAATGAAATATCCTTCTTGTTCCCAATTTCTCTAAACTCTCTCTAACACCTCCCCCTCTCATTCTTCTATCTCTCTGCTATCTATTTCTGATCAATTTACCTCCAGTTTCTTACAGATTGATTGTGTTGGGATGGATAGATCTGGGTTTGTAGCTGATTTGGGTTCTCTGCGCCGGTTGAGTTTCTGGTAGGAGCAGAGTTTCCATCGCCGGATTTCTCGGGCGTCACAATCAGAGGACTACTGTTCACGAGGTTGGCCTTATGGATGATGCACTGTTTTGGCTGACAGTTGGGTCCCACTTCAATTTTGAATGCTGAATTTTCAATTGGGCTCAATTTTTTGGTGATTGCTGATTACTGACTGTTGCTGCACACGTGGGCTATGGGTTTGATGTTGTGCTAATTTACTCATGTGAGCTGGTTTCTTCAAATGGATGGGCCTTGCATTACCGGGTTGCTTTGGGCCAGGGTTGGGGTTTTGGGCCTCACGTGGACTGTTGTTGGTCTTGTGGGCTGATTTGTTTTGTTGTTCCAATTACCTAACCTCGGCTTGTGAGGAAAATATATTTAGGTTAGGTAATTTGTTTTCCTGAAATTATCTAGGTGTTTTAGTCTTTCGGGAGAAGAGGACAATGGTTTTGATCTTCATTGTAATATCCAAAGTTTTGCTTTTTAATACACAAACAAATTTAGCAAAAAAAAGAAAGTACTAGGAGCATTAGTTAAACCAAAAGATAACACTAACCACTCATATAACCCATATTTTGTTTTGAAAGCAGTTTTTCATTCATCACCCTCTTGCATTCTAATTTGATGATAACTACTTTTCAAATCAATTTTAAAAAATATACATGACCCATGCAATTCATCTAACATGTCATCTAAACAAGGAATGAGATGTCGATATTTTACTGTAATATTATTTACCGCACGACAATCGATACACATCCGTTATTTCCCATCCTTCTTTGGCACTAAGATCACTAGAACTGCACACAGACTCATATTGTCCCTCACGAACCCTTTCTCCATTAATTCGCCCACTTGTCGTTGTAACTCCTTAGTCTCCTCGGGATTACTTTTCGGAATGGTAGCACCGGGTACGAAATCAATCTGATGCTCAATTCCCCGAATAGGTGGTAATCCTTGTGGAAGCTCCTCGGGAAATACATCCTTATATTCCTGTAAGATAGAAGAAACAATACTAGGCAATAAAGAATCGTTAGTATTAGTATTCAAAAGTGCCTCCTTATACCGAAGTATGATCATCGGCTGCTTAGCATCTAAAGCTCGCCTCATATCGCTCTTTTTTGCATAGATATTTGTTTTTCGCTCCTCATCTTTTCTTTTCTCTTCTCTTTTTCTTTTTCTCTCTTATTTTTCCCCTCATTATTTTTTTTCTCATTATTTTTCTTTTCTTTACTCTCTTTTCTTCTTTCATGATCTTTCTGCAAGTGAATTTGATCCTCATGCACCTGTTGTGGTGACATAGGACATAAGGTAACCTTCCTTTTATTGTGAACAAAAGAATACTCATTTGTGAAGCCATCATGCTGCACACGTCTATTAAATTGTCACGGTCAACCAAATAATATGTGTCCCACCTGCATTAGAACCACGTCACACAAAATCTCATCAACGTATTTCCCGATAGTAAATGATACCAATACCTATTTAATCACCTTAATCTCATTACTATCGTTGAGCCATTGCAATCGATATGGTTGAGGATGATTGGTTGTGGACAACCCCAATTTCTCCACCATAATCTTGCTTGCCACATTCGTACAACTACCTCCATCTATCATGACACAACAAATTTTCCCATTCACAAGGCATCTAGTATGAAATAAATTCTCACGCTACTCACTGTTTTCTTCCTACACCTGTGCACTAAGTACTCTTCGGGTAACCAAGACTTCCCCAAATACTGCAACTTCCCTATCTTCTGCTTCCTCTAACGGTGGCATCGAATTAGTGTCACTTTCCTCCTCTTCGGTTTCCACTTCCCCATTATCACGTAATATCATGGTTCGTTAATTTGGACATTGACTTGCAATATAACCTTTACCTTGACATTTAAAACACACGATGTCCCGATTTCGACTAAAAGAAGGTTGCTCATTTTTACCTTGTTTTCCCAATTAGGCACATCTGGTTTAAGTTCCACTTTTGGCTTGTTCACAATTGGCTTCTCCTCTCGCTTTGCAACATTAGATTTCCATGACGAACCCGAGTTAGGCTGATGAGGACATCCTTAGCTTAGAAGCCCATGACGAAACCCAAGTGGATCTATTACACATACCACTTGGACCCATTACGAGGACTCGGGCTAAACGCCTCAAAAAAGGACTTAACGGGATGATTCATGAATTATGGAACAAGGTTGGAATAAGTACAGAGATTATAGAGACGAGATACAAATACGCGAAGATCATAAACACATTGATAGCAAGTGTACCCAAAGCACCGCAATAGACTTCACTGTTGTTGAAAACTGACTTTCTTGGATTGCGGGATTCCTTACCCCAAATCAGGGTTCCATATTTTAGGTAATGGTATTTTCCACCAATTGTTTCCTTTCCTAAAACAGGGTTCCATGTTTTAAATAATGGTGTTCTCCACTAATTGTTTCCTTTCCTAAAACAAGGTTCCATGTTTTAGGTAATGGTGTTTTCCACCAATTGTTTCCTTCCCTAAAATAGGGTTTCGTGTTTTAAGTAATGGTGTTCTCCACCAATTACTTCCTTCCCTAAAACAAGGTTCCATGTTTTAGGTAATAGTATTTTCCACCAATTGTTTTCTTTCCCAAAACAGGGTTCCTTGTTTTATGTAATGGTGTTTTTCAGTAATTGCTAGGGTTTGTTTGATTCTAGATTGTTCCCAAGCTTAGTATAAATAGGCTTCATGATGTAATGGTTTAAACAACCAATTTTCAGATTATCAATATTATTGTAAATTTGTTTCTCTACTTGTGGCTCTTTGAAGATTTCCTAAGTGTTCCTTAGTTCTCTTTAGAGATTCATAATTGACTTATAATACAACCATTCATAGTTGTGTGTGGCGTCTTCTACCGCATCAATCATCGATTGTACCGAGATTATCGCTTTAATATAAGTGAGGGGTCGAAGTGTCGTTGGTGTCCATCCTACGTAGATTTCATTGGCAAGCAATTGTGCCAAGATTACCGTCTACATATAGGTGAGAGGTTAAGGTGTTGTAAGTTATCCATCCTATCAACTTGTTGAAAACGATCCGGGCGACGACCACCTCACGCAAGCGTGCCGTGGAGTCTATCATTTGGTATCAAAGCTAAGTTCCTATCAAGTTACTTATCTTTACTTTTATTGTTGGATTTTAGTCACACAAAAAAACTACAAAAAAACTGCAAAAAAAAAATACTGCAGAAAATATATTGCAGAAAATTATTATTGTTGATTGCTATTATTGGGATTTCATTTACAAAGAATCATATTTGACGATTGTGAAGTCTTGTTGGTATTCCGAGAGTCATACTTTCTATATTGTATTCTTGATAAGTTCTTATTGAATTGAAATTGGAAAATTGAAGCAATATTTGTGTGAATTCAAAAAGAACTTATTAGAGAGAACTACGAGCGGAAAAAGGCAAGAGTAGTGAGATTACTAGAGGGTAAAAGCCATTAATGTGATACACGAGCATTTCATATTTGTGTAATACATTGTTTGAGCGAAACACGTAAGGGAGTGGTGAGAAACTTGTTTTCTACTAACCTTTGTTTTGCAAAAAATATGTCTAACACAAGAGATAAGGCAATTGAAAATGAACCTTCTACATCGAATTTTGACCCAAAACTCATGATGGAGGCAATGATGAAAGAATTTTTTTGACAGTTAGGAATAGCTATGGAGCAAGTGCATGATCACATCGATCAATTGAGTAACACTCGAGGGGAACAAACTCAAATCCCTCCGGGTGGGCGCCCAAAAGGAAAGGCCCAACAAAAGGAAGCTAGGCTAGAGGAGACAAATTACTATGATGAAAGGTTTAGCGAGGAAGAGGATCGAGAAACTAGCTTTATCCCTAGGAGACATTTTGCAAGGGATAGAGGCGGCCGAATTCGAGAGGACAATAACCTCAATAGCATCAAAATGAAAATTCCCACATTCCAAGGCAGGAGTGATCCCAAGGCATACTTAGAGTGGGAGAAGAAAATGAAATGGATATTTGATTGTCACAACTACTCAAATCTCAAGAAAGTTAGAATTGCCGCTACAGAATTTTCAGATTATACGGTTACTTAGTGGGATCAATTGATGACCAGCCGAAGGAGGTGTAGAGAGCGTCCAATAGACTTGGGCAGAAATAAAAGCTGTAATGAAAAAGAGGTTTATGCCAAGCCACTACTACCGAGATCTGTTTCGAAATTTGCAAAACTTGAGACAGGGAAGTAAGAGTGTGGAGGACTACTTCAAGGAGATGGAGATGTTAATGTCTAGGGCTGACATCGACGAGGATAATGAGGCAACCATGGCCCGATTTTCAGCAGGGTTAAATTGAAAAATTGCAGATTTGGTGGAGCGTCAACACTATGTGGTATTGGAAGATATGGTGCACATGGCTATCAAAGTAGAGAAGCAGCTTAAGAAGAGAGGTGGCCAGCGAACAAATCCTACCACAGGATCATCATGGAAGCCTAATAATGTGAAACGCGAGGAAAAACCAACTGCTTTCAAACAAAAAACAAAATCAAGCAAGGAGAGACTACTCAGGGATTGCAAGGTAAAACCAATTAACCTTCTACTAGTCATAATCGAGATATTGTATGCTTTAAATGTCAAGGCATGGGACATTGTAAATCAATGCCCAAATCAAAGAACTATGTTATTGCTTGATAATGGAGAAGTGGAAATCGAGGAAGAAGATAGTGACAATGACTTTATGCTATCATTGGAGGAAGATAGAGAGGTTGCTATGCATGGTGAAGTGTTGGTTACTCGAAGAATGCTTAGTACACAGGTAAAAGAAGAAAGCAGTGAACAAAGAGAAAATTTGTTTCATACTAGATGCATGGTAAATGGTAAGATCTGTTGTGTCGTGATTGATGGCGGGAGCTGTACAAATGTTGCAAGTATCGCTATGGTGGAGAAATTGGGACTTCAAAACATCCACATCCATACCGATTGCAGTGGCTCAATGATAGCGGCGACATCAAAGTAACCAAGCAAGTATCAGTTCTGTTTACAATTGAGAAGTATGTCGATGAGATTCTATGTGATGTAGTTCCTATGCAGGCGGGTCACTTACTACTTGGGAGACCTTGGTAATTCGATCGGCGAGTAAAACACGATGGTTTTACTAATGAGTACTCTTTTGTTCACAATCAAAGAAAAGTTACCTTGTGTCCTATGTCACCAAAACAGGTGCATAAGGATCAAATGCATTTACAGAGAGATCATGAAAACAAAAAAACAAAAGAGAGAGAAAAAAA
Organism: Aralia elata; assembly: GCA_034770075.1. NCBI lineage: Eukaryota > Viridiplantae > Streptophyta > Magnoliopsida > Apiales > Araliaceae > Aralia > Aralia elata. The sequence goes on from CM068379.1 coordinate 37,653,228, forward strand.
GAAAGGAGAAGAGAGAAAAACAAACATTTTTGTAAAAAAGAGTGATGTAAGGCGAGCTTTGGATTCTAAAAAGCCAATAATTATACTTCGGTATAAGGAGGCACTTTTAAATACTAACGTTAGTATTCCTTCTTTGCCTAGTGTAGTTTCTGCTCTTTTACAGGATTATCAGGATGTATTTCTCGAGGAACTTCCACAGGGATTACCACCAATTCGGGGAATTGAGCATCAAATTAACTCCCTGGCGCGACCATTCCAAACCGCTCGGCATACCGAAGCAATCCCGAGGAAACAAAGGAATTGCAAAGGCAAGTTGACGAGCTAATGGACAAGGGGTTCGTAAGGAAAAGCATGAGTCCATGTGCGGTTCCAGTTATTTTAGTGCCTAAAAAGGATGGGAAGTGACGTATGTGCATTGATTGTCGAGCGGTAAATAACATCACGGTAAAGTATCGACATTCCATTCCTAGGTTAGATGATATGTTAGATGAATTGCATGGATCTTGTATATTTTCTAAAATTAATTTGAAGAGTGGTTATCATCAGATTAGAATGCATGAGGGAGATGAATGGAAAACCGCTTTTAAAACAAAATATGGGTTATATGAGTGGTTAGTCTTACCTTTTGGCTTAACTAATGCTCCTAGCACGTTCATGAGATTAATGAACCATGTTTTGCATCCCTTCATTGGGAAATTTGTAGTTGTCTACTTTGATGATATCTTGATCTACAGCAAGGATTTAGTTGAGCATGCATTTCATATAAAATCTGTCCTATATGTGCTTCGAAAAGAAAAATTGTATGCTAATATAGGAGAAGATACGTGCAATCCAAGAATGGTCAACTCTTACGAATGTCAGTCAAGTTCGTAACTTTCATGGACTCGCAAGTTTCTATAGACGGTTTGTAAGAAACTTCAGCAAAGTCACAGCACCACTCACCGAAGTAATCAAAAAGAGTGTAGGATTCAAGTGGGGTGATGCATAGGAAAAGACATTTAATTTGATTAAAGAAAAATTAACTAACGCTCATTTACTTGTATTGCCTAATTTCACTAAAACCTTTGAAATTGAATGTGATGCTTCAGGTTTAGGCATTGGAACTGTGTTGATGCAAGAAGGAAAGCCAGTGGCTTCAGTGAAAAATTAAGTGGAGCATCTTTGAACTATCCTACCTATGACAAGGAGTTATATGCCTTAGTTCGATCATTGGAGACTTGGCAACATTACCTGTGGCCTAAGGAATTTGTAATTCACACGGATCATGAATCATTGAAATATTTGAAAGGCCAACACAAGTTGAAGAAGAGACATGCACGATGATGGAGTTCATCGAGACATTTCCATACGTCATTCGCTATAAGCAAGGTAAGGAAAATGTCGCGGTCGATGCTCTTTCGCAAAGGTATGTGTTGTTAAATACTCTTGACACAAAATTACTTAGTTTTGAACAAATCAAAGAATTATATGATAATGACCATGATTTCAGTGAAGAGTTTAAAAATTGTGAAAAGAATGTTGTAGGTAAATACTTCAAGATGGATGGATTCTTGTTTCGTGAAAATCGATTATGTATACCTGCATGTTCTTTACGTGAATTATTGGTTCGAGAATCACATGGAGGTGGTTTGATGGGACATTTTGGTGTTGATAAGAATTTATCTGCTATAAAAGAACATTTCTATTGGCCTCATATGAAACGAGATGTGGAAAGAATTTGTGATAGATGCATTACATGTCGTCAAGCGAAATCTCGTGTTCAACCCCATGGGTTATACACACCATTGCCTATTTCGAGTGAACCTTGGATTAACTTGCCTATGGACTTTGTATTGGGTTTACCTAGATCTAAGAATGGTCATAATTCTATATTTGTGGTCGTGGATAGGTTTTCAAAAATGGCACACTTTATCCAATGCCACAAAACTGATGATGCATCCCATGTTGCTGATTTATTCTTTAGAGACATTGTGCGTTTGCATGGTGTAACGGACGATTTAATTGCGTTGTGATTCTGGGGACAGAATCCTTTTAAGGAGGGAAAGATGTAACGAATACAATTTTTGTGATTGAATAAAAATATTTATTGAATTATATAAATATTTTTATTAATTTATTGAGCTAAATAAATAATTTATTAAGTTTTTGTGAGGTGGGTATATGTTAAGTTTAATTATGTTAAATGTTATTTGAATGTGATTTGTTATGATATTCTAATTTAATTTAATAATTAAATTAGATGATGAAAAGGTTTATTTGAATAAATAATTTATTTGAATAAGAGAATTCATTTGGTGTTATTGTTATTGGTTAAATAAATTATTAAGTTAGTTTGTAAAGTTTAATTGAATTTATTTAATAATAAGTTTAATTAAATTAGAAGTGTGACATTTTAAACTATATGTTATATTGGTTTATTAAAATAAATGAGAAAGTGTTTAATTCAGTTTTACCAAACAAGGCCCTATGATCTTTGTTTGGAAATAATGGGTTATTTTATTGGTATTTTACCAAACAAGGCCTTATGACCTTTAGTTAGAATAATGGATTATTCTATTTTAATTTAACCAAACAAGCCTTATGGCTTTTAAATTTTTATAACTGATGATTTAATTAGATTATACGTTCCATCAGTTTTTATTCATTAGTTTTTATTCTTATTTTATCAGTTTATATTTTATACAACGTCAGTTAAAAGAAAAGAAAGAAGAGAAAGAACAGAGAAGGAAGAATATACAGAGAAGAAGAGAGAATTAGAGAGAAAAAATTGAGAGTTTGAGAGCTTTGAGAATTGTGAGTACAAAGGAAAAGAAGTACTTAACTAAGAATCATATAGTTTGAAGGTATAATTCTTTTAGTTTTGTTCTTCATTATATCCTTATTATTTACTTCTCTGAATATGATTTTTATTCACTGTATATGAATTTATATGCCAAAATACATGAATTACTTGGTTATAATTGTTAGTAAGCATGTATTAGAGATTATGTGATGATTATAAACTAGTTTGAAGAATTAATTCATGAAAACATGCTTTAGAATTGAGTTCTTAGTTTTACAGAGCTTTATTTCATGTATGGCATATTTGTATGAAAATTGATGATTCAATTTGGTTATTAATTGGTTAATTAATAATTATTTATGATTGTATGATGAAAAACATGAATAATGCAAGAAGAATGGTTTTAATTGGCTGAAAAATGAATTTACAGAGTTTGATTTCATGAAAATGGTCAAAGCATGAATAAATTATTTAACAGTGAATTTTTGGTTTTAAATTGGTTGATTATGTGTTTTATAATAGTTAAATTAGTTAGAAACATGTTGGTTATTTGTTTTCTAGCATATTTGATGTCTGGGTATATCTAGTTTGTGTACTGGATGATAAAATTCGGAAAATTTGGCCAAATTTGGCCTAAGTTTTCACTGTTCGCGAACTGTAGGAGACGACTGTCGGGTGTCTCACCCCGGCGAGAAATTTTGTTAAGGAAAAACTCACCCCGGCGAGGTCTCGCCCCGGCGAGGTCTCGCCCCAGCGAGATATTTGTTCAGTAAATCTTCGCCTCGGCGAGGGAAAAGTACTGGAAATTTTTAAAATTTTTATTTTCTTTGTGCTTTTATTATGATGCTATAAACAAGTTTAAAACTTATATTAATGTATTAAGTGACTGAAGAAATGCCATGATGGTTGTTAAACTAGTACTTGTTGACTATAGTATGCTAAATGAGATGTTATAATAAAAAGGATAAAAGCAAGCTTAAAGTGTATATTATTTTGTAACTAATTATGTTACCATTTTATAATTAAATGTATAGGTTGTTTAAGGATCGTGAGATATTTAATTTGTAATCAACGCTTGAGGCAAGTTCCTTATCTCAACTTATTACTTTATGTTGAGCAAGTTTTCCTTCCTTAAGCTTGAGAATTATTTATAGCAAGTTGTTGTTCTCTTTTAACTTGTTAATTTATTCAAGACAAGTTTATTTATATTGAGCAAGCTTATTGACCTTAGCTTATTGATATTCAAGCAAGGTTATTATCATGATTATATACTCAAGTTTTATTCCAATCATTGTTATTATTCAAACTTCGAGTATAATTTCTTTTGAACAAACTCTATTGAATTAGACTAGCAAACCCTTATTGATTCAGCTAGTCCTTAGTTGATGAACGTTTCAAAGACTTAGAATGTTTTCTATACTTGTTCCAAGCCAATTTCCTTTTTGGTATGGATTCAGACGATAAACTGAGATGAACAACCCTAATATAGGGGATTACTTACGCGGCAGCGTTAAAATGTTTGTGCACAATACATTGTACAAAGGGCTGATCCCCCTGAGTTCGAGATGTTGGTCCATAGTCTATATGACTGTTAAAGGTTACAGTAGAAATACTTGTCAACCTAGGACATAGTTCGAGGTCTTGTGACCCTCAAATACAATTTCTAAATCTTGAATTCTATATTTTTGGAATCAAGCATTCTAAAGAGCTTTTAAACTTTAATCATTTATTGGTTGAGAATCAGAAAACTATTACTCCTCAGTTGAAATCATTTCATGTAGATATTATTGTTATTGTACTTGTGAGCAATTGTTTGCTCACTCTTGCACAAATCATTGCAGCTAAGGCTGAGAAACCGGACGAGCCGTCCACGAGCAAAGGCAAGGGTAAGATGCATAAATAGCTAAAGACCTGTTATTTATTTGATGATCGATTGTATCAAGACTTATTTAAATTATGTTTTATTCCGCATTTGATGTATTAAGGTTAAGATAACCTGGGATTTGAATATTTAATAATTTGGTGATGTAACCCAATTTTGGGAAGATTTTTCTTTAAGTTGATTTAATTGTTATTTTATTGGGTAGTTAGTTTTGAATGTATGTTATAGTGAACACCAAATTAGTGGGAATTAAGTACCTGGATTTGAGGGTGTCACACATGGCATGCCCCGAACAATTGTTTCGGATAGAGATGTTAAATTCTTGAGCTATTTTTGGAAAACATTGTGGTGTAAATTAGGAACTAAACTGTTGTTTTCAACTACTTGTCATCCACAAACAGATGGTCAAACGGAAGTAGTAAATATAACTCTATCTGCATTATTGAGAGCTATCATTAAAAACAATATTAAGCTTTGGGAAGAATGTCTACCACATATTGAGTTTGCTTATAATAGGTATGTTCACTCTGCTACTAAATTCTCACCTTTTGAAATTGTGTATGGCTTTAATCCTTTAACACCATTAAATTAATCACCATTACCTGTTTCCGAGTATACTAACATGGATGGCAAAAACAAAGGTGATTTTATTAAGTAGATACATGAGAAGACAAGACTCAACATTGAGAAGAGGACAGACCAATATGCCAAACAGGCCAACAAGGGTCGGCGTCAAGTAATCTTCAAACCTGGAGATTGGGTATGGCTACACTTGCGTAAGGAAAGATTTCCTGATCAAAGGCGTTCGAAACTACTTCCAAGAGGAGATGGTCCATTTCAAGTGCTTGAACGCATTAACAACAATGCTTACAAATTGGATTTACCCGGTGAGTATACTGTTAGTGCGACTTTCAATGTTTCTGATCTAAGTCCGTTTGATGTAGGTGAAGATTTGAGGACAAATCCTTTTCAAGAGGAGAGATATGATGAGGACATCCTTAGCTTAGAAGCCCATGACGAAACCCAAGCTGATCCATTGCACATACCACTTGGACCCATTATAAGGACTCGGGCTAAACGCCTCAAAGAAGAACTTAACGGGATGATTCATGAATTATGGAACAAGGTTGGAACAAGTACGGAGATTGTAGAGACAGAATACAAGTACGCGAAGATCATAAACACATTGATAGCAAGTGTACCCAAAGCACGGCAATAGACTTCACTGTTGCTGAAAACTGACTTTCTTGGATTGCGGGATTCCTTTCCCCAAATCAGGGTTCCATATTTTAGGTAATGGTATTTTCCACCAATTGTTTCCTTTCCTAAAACAGGGTTCCATGTTTTAAATAATGGTGTTCTCCACTAATTGTTTTCTTCCCTAAAACAGGGTTCCATGTTTTAGGTAATAGTGTTTTCCACCAATTGTTTCCTTCCCCAAAACAGGGTTCCTTGTTTCATGTAATGGTGTTTTGCAATAATTGCTAGTGTTTGTTTGATTCTAGATTGTTCTCAAGCTTAGTATAAATAGGCTTCATGATGTAATGGTTTAAACAACTAATTTTCAGATTATCAATATTATTGTGAGTTTGTTTCTCTACTTGTGGTTCTTTGAAGAATTCCTAAGTGTTCCTTAGTTCTCTTTGGAGATTCATAATTGACTTATAATACAACTATTCATAGTTGTGTGTAGCGTCTTCTACCGCATCAATCGTCGATTGTACCGAGATTACCGCTTCAATATAAGCGAGGGGTCGAAGTGTCGTTGGTGTCTATCCTATACAGATTTCATTGGCAAGCAATTGTACCAAGATTACCGTCTACATATAGGCGAGGGGTTAAGGTGTTGCAAGCTATCCATCCTATCAACTTGTTGGAAATGATCCGGGCGACGACCACCTCACGCAAGCATGTCGTGGAGTCTATCATAGGTGTTGTCCGTTGACCACCTATCCTCTTAAGTTGCTTCTCAATCTTGGTAGCCATGTGTACCATATCCTCCAAGGCAACGTAATGTTGTCGCTCCACCAAATCAGCTATATCCCAATTTAAGTCTGCTGAAAATCGAGCCATTGTCGCCTCGCTATCCTCGTCAATATTAGCCCTAGCCATTAACATCTCTATTTCTTTATAGTAGTCTTCCACGCTCCTACCCCCTTGCTTCAAAGTCTGCAAATTCCGAAATAAATCCCGGTGATAGTGGCTTGGTACAAATCTTTTTTTCATAACCGCCTTCATCTTAGCCCAAGTCTCAATCATCTGCTCTCCACATCGCCTCCTACTAGTCTTCAATTGATCCCACCAAGTGACGGTGTAATCTGTAAATTCTGTAGCTGCCAACTATACCTTCTTGCGTTCTGAATAGTTTTGAACTTCAAAAACCCATTCGATTTTCTTCTTCCAATCAAGATAAGCCTCAGGATCACTTCTCCCTTGGAAAGACGGAATCTTCAATTTAATGCTTCCCAAGTTATCATTCGATTTTCGTCTCTATCATCCCTGTGTCTCCTATTCCTAGCCTCAAATCGCCTTCCAATAATTGGATCAAACTTTTCTTCATAGGAATCCTCCTCGTTATACCTATTCTCATTTTTCTGCACCTTTTCCTTCTTTTGAGAACCCATGATCACTTGTGATTGCTCTCTTTGAATACCTTCTATCCTCTCAAATCTATCATCAAAAAGATCTAATTTCCGAATTACTTGTTGTAGTAAAACGTCCAAGTCCACACTTGATCCTTCCCTTTGTCCTTTTGTGGAAGATCTCTCTCCAAACAAACCCTTATCCTTCATACCAAATATTATTAGCTGTAAAAGAAAAGTTAGTAGAAAAGAATAATTTTCCTTACCACTCCCTTACGTGTTTCGCTCAACAATGATGAATCCCTCTCGTGTATCCATTCACTAGGCTTTTACCCTCTAATGATCTCACCACTAAGCCTTTTACCTCAAAATATTCCCTCTAATAGGTTCTTATCGAATTAACCAAGTAACAATCACAGTTTTCCCAATCAACTCAATAGTAACTTATCACGAACAAATATAGAATAGGTAACTCTACTTAATTGAAAGTAGTATGCACACAAGCCAATCATATTTGATATGATGTAGCATATACTTTGTAATCTTATTCGATTGTTAAAGGCATTTTGCATTATCTACATGGTGCTGTTATATTAAATGTGATAAACCCATAGTTTTGAGCAATGCTTTTAGAATCATGATGGTGATCATGCTAATGAGATCTAAATTCTAAATAGCTCACAAACTTAAATTATTCCTAATCAATGGATTACTAAAAAGGGGATTAGTGAATCCGGATAGATTAGTACATACGTTGCTTGCTCTTATGAAGAGAATGATTGATCTCATAATCATTTGTGTGGAGACACTAAAGCAAGTATGTAGGTGCTTATTAGAGAATAAGTTCACTGAACGTGGCTCGCTAAGGAATACCTAATGGAGTTTTACTCGCCTGTCAATAGGAATTTCTCTAGTGATAGTAGTACAAGTGATCCTTGGACTTGAGATCATCATAGTATCTTGTGTATGATGAGTTATACTTTGACATGTCCCTTAAGACCTTTAGGGTATATCAAAGGGTATGATTGGGTATAATAAGTTATACATGGAGATAGGTGAATGATCAACAAAGAATCTACCACTTCTAGTAAAAGGAGAGAATGTCCTATGTAATTCGATAAATGACGACTCAGAAGTCTTTGGCCAAAGCAGAATGAAATTAGAAAAGAGTTTCTAATTTGCATTATCAGAGTTGTGCATTTGAGAATCGAAATACATATAATTAAATAAAATAAGACTTGACAGTAATTCCATGTCTTATATTTAATTGGGACATTGTATGGTAGAAGGATTGAATTGTACGGTAACTATGCACTGAAAGGTTCTTTTATGATTAATGTTGAAATCTATATTATCTGGAAAGTCGTTGATCGCTAAGGGGGCTTACTCTTATTGTAGAATAAATATTATTTATTTAAATGAATTAAATAGTTTAATTTATTTATTTAAATAAGATTAGAATTGTTCTAATTAATTTATTCACAACCGGTTTAATATGGAGAACCTAAAGAGTCACACCGCAAAAGAAAAATATTTATTTAAGAAGTAAATGGCATAATTGTAATAATAAGTTAAGTGTATTTAATTTAGTCTATGGAGATAGAATAAATTAAATAGCTTAATATTTATTATTTAATATTTTAGAAATATTAAATATAAATTAATAAGAGGAGTCTTATTATTATTATTACTATTACTATTATTTAATTCCTAATAGGGATTGGGAATTAATTAATAGAAGTACTCTCACATGAATTCCTAATTGGATTAGGAGTTTAATTTAATTAAAGGAGTTTAATTAGAATAGAAACCCTAATCCTAAATAGTTTAGGGAAGGGTTTTCCTACATCTATAAATAAGAGAAGTCTTATCATAGATTGGGGTTACACACTCTTGCATAAGAATTGTAGAAATTACTTACAATTTCTATAGAGATAGAAACTAGGGTTTTGCCAACACCCATCTTCTTGAACAAGTATTATTCCTTGGTGGATCACCTCTAGAGGTCAAACACTTGGGTGGCTAACGTTGATCAAAGGAAGGAATTTAATCGGTGGAATTCAAGGAGAACGCGAAGAAATTGGAGGTGAACTTGTACCTGAGGAAGCTAGAATTCTACAAGGGTATAATTCTTATTCTCCATCTTTTTCGTTTAATTAATAATTGTGCATAAAGAAAGATCATGGTGATGGTTTGTATAAAATTTTAAAATCTGATTTTATCGCGCTTCCGCTTTATTAATGTAATTTGATTGCATGTTCGCGTTATACAAACCTAACATTAATCGCACCAAATATGAAATTACTGACAATACGATGAATATTAATAATAACTTTTCTCTTCTTTTTTTTTTGTACTAACGATTTTTTTTTTGTACTAACAACTCAACAATAAAGTAAAGATAGATACTTAGCTAGAGAACACAGCTTTGATACCAAATGATAGACTCCACGGCACGCTTGCATGAGGTGGTCGTCGCCCGGATCGTTTCTAGTAAGCAAATTTGATAGAACTCTTTCGATACCTTAACCCCTCGCCTATATGTAGACGATAAACCTCGGTATAATCGATCAAGCAATTGAATGCGTGTAGGATGGAACACCAACAACACTTTGACCCTCGTTTATTTGTAAACGATAATCTCCGTACAATTGTATGATGCGGTAGAGTAACGCCACACACAACTGTGATTTGTTGTATGATAAGTTAATTATGAATCTCAAAAGAAAAACTAAGAATAATAACTTAGAAATCCTCCAAAGAACCAAAAGTAAAGAATATCTCTCAATTGTATAAAACTCAGAATAATAATCGTTATTCAATAACATCAGTTTTGTTTTGCTGATTTTGAACCAATTTCTTGCAAGAACATAACGAACTTAGACTCATTATTCGCCCACAAATTCTTTTCATTCCAAACATCTTGAATTAATCCGTCAAATCCTTCTTTGAATCGTTTAGCTCGCGACCTCGTAATTAGATCAATTGGCACTTGAACTGGCCTCCGTGACTCTCATCCTTATCCGAGCTAGGTATGTCCTCATCAAAAACGCTAATGTTATATTCCTCAAAAATAAGCAACAGTTATATTGATTTGACATGAATCAAACGTTACATTATAGTAATGTTATATTCTTCGAAAATAAGCAACAAATAAGCAACCGAATGCAACATTATGTTATAAAAAAATAATGCAAGTTATTATATATAAAAATGAGTTGCTATAAACATGTTGCATTTGGTGCTTATTCCAAATTTATTTTCAGTGATGCAACCTCTTCCATTTTCTTATTCTTTCTTTCTTTATTCCTTGCTTCAAACCCAGTATCAGAGAGAGCAATGCTTTTACATGTCAACTTGTTCATTATCTCTACTTAGCTGTATGCCAAAGCAGACCAAGACATACTGAACTGGATCAACACCGAGGAACAGCCAAATAAGTGACTAAACTCACTTTTAAGTAACATAAACTAAAAGTATGCATTCAAAAGTATCTTACAAAAGTTACCAGATTATCTGGTTGAAATTTTAAACAACAAAAACGAAAAGTAACAAACATTTGGGATGACATACATTTTGTCTGAATAGCTTACAGATTATTAGAGAATTTGCAGAAGGGATAAATAAAACCTCATCAAACAGAAATGAGTCCCCCATGCGGCGCTTTCTACTGTATACGAATCATATTTTCCTTTTTCGATAGTAAGATGAGAAAACCCTAAACAAGGACCAAAATTTTCTACTTCTGACTCTACACTAATGTGACACAATCTTGGATATACAGATGGGCCTGATTCACATACCTTTCCCATAGAGGCCTATATCTGTTAATACCAAACTTCTGCCATGGCTTCATGTTTCCATTGAAGTGAATTACGGCTGCACTCTCTATCAGTCTGTTGTCGATATTTAAGTCATAACCCAATCCTAACACATGCCATCGCCTATCTAGTGGCTCCGTCAATCCATAAAAAGCTAAAAGACCAGCTGGAAGGGTACCGAGCTTCCAGAGTGTCTTATCAGCATTCTGTTCTTGCCAGTAATGATATCGTGCAGTCACATCCGCCTTCCTCCAAGCAATCAAATCAAAAACATTCACACCAAACGCTCACCCACAAGCCTGCGGATCAATCTTTGAACTTATGATCGGATTTGAGAAATTGAGATACTTGTAATAACGATGGAATGCTTCGAGACAAGTTTCTACTGCCCCATTCACATTTCCATGCAAATCCAATGAAAAGAGAGGAGTCAGGTCCTTCTGGACAACAACATCATCATCAAGAAAAACTACCTTTTCCAGCTGCGGATAGATCTCTGGGATGTAAAACCGAAGGTGATTCAACAAAGATATGTACTTTGGATTCCGAATCTTCGGTTCAACATTGTCATCTTGATACCCTTTGAAATAGTAGGCCCATACATCTGCTTCTGTTAGCCTTTTAATAATAAGAGAGTAAGAAGCGTTCAACCAAGTTAGGCCCTCAATATTCAGCACTTCTATTGTAGAGCCTTTGAAGTCGTTACTGAGGAACCATGCCTGCATTGCGCCATAGTTGATCCCATTTGTTACAATGTGAAAGACAAGCTGCTTGGGATGATCAGCATTTGAGACAGTAGAGTTGACGACAACTGAAACAGCCAGCAGATTATCCGAAAATATGGCTAAGTGATAAAGATTGTTGTCCACCAATCGAGGAGAGTTCTTTTTTTCATCTGCAAGCTCCTGCAGTGAGCTCTTTTTAAGCCAATCAGCCATGAGCTTAACATTAACACAGTGAAGATTCTTAGGCAGTGCTTCAGCAGCCAATTGCCCAAACACCGAACTTTGAACAGTTGCTGCATTTGCTCGCTCTTCAAGGGCTTGAATGTGGGATTTCATTGTTATAATTGTGGTTGCAATATCATAATGTGCATCTTGTGCCTTAAAAATCAAAGATGATAGGCTTTTAATTATTGGTTTTGCTTCAGCTAGTGTAATAGGCTCCTCTCTCATCGCAGCTTTGGAAAGCAAAAATTGGCAACTTCTAATCTTTGAACTAAGTTCCCAAGCAAGATGGAGGTTATTGTGCTCTTTTGCAATAACAATATAAGCTTTGGCAAGTGTCATTTGTTCAGCTAATTGTCTAGCATATGAATTAGCACTTATTATTTCTTCAGTAAAATTTAACCGCTCATGGGCAACCTCCACATTTCTGGCGTTTCGCTCCTGCAAAACGCGAAAACAATGTAAGTTCTCAAAAGAACAATTGAGATACTTATTGGAAAAAAAAAAGACTAAAACAAGACCAAAAATGATCAAGATTGTAGCAGCATGTCATCCAACCTATTATTGCTGAGATGCAAAGATAAAAACATTTTGATCAAAAGCTACATCACATCCTCCCATCCATATTTTTTCAAATTGTATAGAGATTTACTCAAGTCCTTCCATTTCCAAAATACTTCTACTGTTTGGTTTTTTAAGTTGCATAGTTTAAATTTATGCCAACTCACAGCAATGTGACTCACATAAACACCGTATCAGTCCCATGTTCCAAATGAAGGAGAAATATAATTTGTATGGAATACTACAATCCGGCCGAGTGTCACGTCACATCAATTTTACTTTAAATAATAGGATTTCTAGACACACAAGCGTAAATGATTAACAAATTACAGCATTTACAGAAGAGAATTGTATTTTTTTCCCTTTATTTTATCTCCTTGTATTGTTTAGAGGGACCAGGGGGAGGGGTTCAGGAATAGGACTGGTACATATTAATTCTGGGTGTTAAATGCACTTTGTATCCCCCAAGTATACCCCATTTTACACATTGCATCCTATACTTCTAAACGTGACATGTTGCATCCTGCACTTTTAGCGAACCGGCACATAACACTCTCTAGCCCAAAATTCATCGCTAAAAGTGACAGGAAAGTATCGGATTTTGCACTTTTAGCGACGGATTTTGGGTCAAAGGGTGTTATATGCCGGTTCGCTAAAAGTGCATGATGCAAAGTGTCACGTTTTGAAGTATAGGATGCAATGTGCAAAATGGGGTAAACTTAGGAAATGCAAAGTGCATTTAAGTCTAATTCTGGATGTACAAAATTCATGTATCGGCATATCATCATCCACGTTCTAATAAATTCCACTCCCTAATTAGAATTAGATTACTGGGTTTCAGCTCATCTACTTATTAAACTTCAAGTCGCCGGATTATAATCCTAAATACATTCTCTTATATATGTTTCATGCTTGAGAAAAACCCATGTTTGAGTTAAACTTATTTACTTTTCAGAATTTCGTTTAATTCCACAGTTTAAATATCTGTTCCCTTCATTTCCTTGGCTTCAAATAAGCATCCCCTCTGCTAGGAGCTCTATGCGTACACCAGTTTTGGCATTTTCTTAGTAATACACATTATCTGTTTACCTTATTTTTTTAACCAAGACAGATTAACTTACTTCTGTAAATTGAAAGTTAAGAGATTCAAAATTTGGTCAATCACTCGCAATATCCATAATCTATAGCTACAAACTTCAATAAGTTTGTAACTTTCATATCATAATCCACACAACTCATTTGTAGGTCTGAATTTAAGGTTATGATTGTAATAAATAAATGAAGAATAGATAAAAGCGAAAAAGGTATATACCCTACTAGGTGAATTATCTATTAATATATTGAAATTATCCATCACTCAATATTAACAAAACATTAAAAGCCTTTGGAAAATGATATATCCTTTGATAAAAACCATTTTGAATGTCAGCCAAAGTAGACATGAAAACTCCCCTCGGAATTGTTAAGTGATAAACTCATAATTCATACATTTTCTTATCCCTAATTTTGTCATTTTATTATATTAGTTTATTTGATTAATATGTTTTACTTTATTTTGCAAGATTTAATATTTTATATTTTATTACTATAAAGCCAAAATCTTAGTAATCAAATAATATTTAATGTTCCAATTCATAGAAGGAAAGAGCCAAGAAGATTCCTACAAGGGTAAGAAATGAGGTGGAAAAATCTTGGTGAGCAAGTCAAATCTAATGGAGAAAAAAAAAAGAGTTCATCTAGAAGGTCTCTTTGAAAGATTGATTGTCACTAGAAAGTTGATTACTAGGAAATTAATTGAAGCCTTGATGCCTATAAATAGAAGAGAGCCATGATAATTTGATGTATTACTTTAGGTTAGAAGTAGGAGTAGAATTAAATTACTTCTTCATTGTAAGCTTGTTGAAGGATCTTTCATAAAGGGAGTTTTCTTATTTTATTTTTAAGTTTAATCTTCTTCTTTATCTTGGTTGTTTTGTTTAGTTTCATGTTTAACTAAATTCTTTAATCTAGAATGAAAATGAAATTAAATAATTATTCATGACAATAATCTCCATAATGTCTATTATTTGTGCTCCAATGTTTAATTGATATTGCATTCATGTTTCGTTATTGAAATATCTTCATTTTATAATTTTTATTTAACTTTCAAATTAATTAAGAGGTTTTGATAGATTATTGTTAATCTGTGAATTTTTCATAGTCTATGCTTGCCCTATATTAATTACTCCCTCTATCCAAGTTTACTTGTCCTAGTTTGAAAGTACACGCCTATTAAGAAGAAAAAAAATTTATCTCCAAATTACCCATCTTAACTTTCTATTATCATGTTTTTTGTTGTATTTAATCTCCTAATTCTTTCTTAGAACAATAAAATAGAGGAGAGAGGGGGGGAAGAGTGGTTATGCTTCCAATGTCAAAGTTAATAGTACTACTTTTTTCAATATATGTCATGTTATTTTCAATGAATTTTTTTTTAAAGTTAAACGAGAGTAGTATAGGAAAAGTAAAGTAATAGTATTAAAAAGGAAAGAGGACAAATAGATTTGGACACACCAAAAAAGAAATTAGGACAAATAAATTTAGACGAAATATAAAATTACTACATAAAAGGGAAGGGAAATCAAAATCATAGTTAGTTTTAGGGTTAACTGCATATTGAACCTCGAAGTATTATACCCTTTTACACTTCGTACCCCGATGTTCAAAAGCTCTCATCTCGCTACCCAAAGTAAAAATATTCTCTTGATACGCACCCTCGTGAAATATCCGACGAAGAAAGCCGCCGGAGTGGTCACGTGCTCCAGGCACGTTCGTATAAATACATTTGATTGTACATTTTTTATGTTGGACTGTATAAAAACATTTAAATACCAATCTAATACTAATATGTTCTGTGTAAATGCTTTATAAAAAAATAAAAAAATTACAACTTTCTTATCTTCATCATCTTCAAATGAAACCCAGAAATCCAAAAACCATTAATCCATTCATCATTTGTTCATTAAATCTAAAAATTTGAAGACTCGAAAATTCACAAACCATTGATCTTCAAATGGTAGTCTATTCAACTAACAAATATGTCTAACATCGCAATCTAAAATCAACATCACAAGTTTTAGATCTACAATGGTGAAATAAAATCAAAGAGGAGAGAGAGAGAGTAGGAAAATTGGGGAAAAGGAGATGGAGTGTTAATCACCTCACCGTGGTCTCTATCAACTCACATGAAATTGCTTCCCTCCACTATGGCTACTATTCATAGAAAGTAACCCAGATATCACATTAAGTCCCCAATTATAAATCAAGAAATTAATCTTCTCACTTGCTAAAAGACATTAACAGAGTATTTGATTAGCACCCAAATACTTCTCATACCCACAAAAAATTGAAATACCCATGAATCAAACCTACATAAAAAGGCTAACTTTAATATATGACTTTGATGGTGAAGATAACAAATCAAACGGGGAAGATGTATATTTCGAGGCCCCTATGCTTGCTAGTTGCTAGTGTAATTGCAAAATTGGGTTTGTGACTGCTCATTTTCGTCGCCTTCTTCCTACTTACACCTCCATCGATCCATCATGCCGCCACAAGTTTCAATAGGGGAAGAATTTGATTTTAGGATCTTTTGTTCTCTAGTATCATTTTGGGATTAAGGTCCTATATATTGTGGGTCACGTAGTTCTTGTTTTTTTTATTTTTATTTTTATTTTTGGCTATTTCATATTGACTGGACGAGTTAAGTTATTTTTAATTAGTGAATTTGGGTTAATTAGTTTATTTAATTTAAAGATTAGTGGATTTATTTATTTTTATATGGTTTAATTATTTAAGTTGGTCAGATTATTTATTTAGGTTCATTAGTGAATGTATTTTAATTTTCAATTAATATTCTTGCTCTGTTTTTTTATTTTGCTTTTTTTTTGTTTTGTTTATATTATTGAATTAATTAGTTTGCTTAATTAGTTGAGTTAATTGTTTATTTGCATGGGTTAATTCTTTTAGTGAATTATTTATATTTAATTATGTTTTAGGATATGAGATTAATTATTTAAAATTATTAGTGGTAAATGTATTCTTTGTATTGATTTTGTAATTTTTATGTATTTGTACTATTTAAATAAGTCTACTACTAATATGCAGTCAAGGTGTATTTAACATATATTTCTACAACTTAATTAAGTCAACTACAGTATTTATATGGTCAACTATATTTAAATATTAAAGGAAACTGATATTTCCACAACACTTTTTGATATTTCCACATGAAAAGTGTCGCTATAGATGTATAGCGACGGAGAAAACCGTCGCTATAGGATCTATAGCGACATTTTTCATTTGAAAATGTCATTTTTTGTTGTGGAAATATCAGTTTCCATATTAAATTATGACACGTAGCCATTTTCCAGCGAAAAAATTGACCGAAAATCTGAATAGGGTTCATCGTGGTTACTTAACGGTACTTTGGGTAGCGGGATGGGAGCTTTTAAACCTTGGGGTACGAAGTGTAAAAAGGTGTATACTTCGAGGCTCGATATGCAGTTAACCATTAGTTTTAATTTAACTTAATTGATTTATTTTCGGACTTATATACACCAAATTAGTGGCACAATTTGAGTTATAAAAATAGAAGAGATTGGATTACTTGTTATGTTTATTTTTTAGTAGATTCGGATTCCTAGATTGCTTTCTTACTATTAATTTTTATCTTATAATTAGCTTAATAATTATTTCAATTTTAGTTAATCATTTCTCCAACTTGATTTCTAATTCGCCTAAAATGCATATTAAGAATATTTTAAAATTTAGTTTTTGTGGTTCGACCTATATTTGTCAGTTTTACAATAAACATTGTGCACTTGTAGTACTTCAAAATTTTCACATCATTAAGTACATAAAGGTCATACCCCATTATGTCTACTCTGCAAAGGGTTTGTCAGAGGATACAGCAGTGCAACAAGATTTTATATAGATTTCGCAACCTACTAAAACCCTAGAAGACTTGGAAACTATTAGGAAAGTAATTGACTTTTAATATTAAGCTCTTGAACACTCGTTAAAAACCTAATATAAAAACTAGTAACGAACCCATGATCAAACCGGGTCCAGAAAATATCAAATTTGCCAAAATACCCTTACTCTAAAGTATTAAAAATATAAATCATCCCATGAGCATATCTAATTAAAATAACCTAGGAAATTAGATTACCCAAGAATTACAAAGAGGGGGGGGGGGCGAGAGGAATCAGTCCACAAGCAAATAATACCTTTGCCCAATCCATTTCTCTTACTCCTGAGTATCATATGCAAAAGATCTCAGTTCAAGTATTGTTATTTTATCATGAATAATTATGACTTCCTGCAATTATCTCTTTCTGTTTTTTTTTTTTTTTTAAATTCTATTTATATCTTAGTGGGTAGAGAGGACATAGAGCCTAACCTCAAACCTACACGGAAAGAAGACCATAATAGCTATGGATAATGCTGCCTCGACTGAGGCTATAATTAATGCTACAAGGACTATAGAATAGTGCCTCCACTGAGCTGGCAAAGAGTGCTGTGCTCCTCTTCATTTGCTCCTGTCAATGACCACAGAGGCATACATAGAAAGCAGAGGAGAGAAAGCGCTCAATGAATGATGATTGAAGATTGCAACATATTTTTTAAAAAGATGTCATTATACCACTATATTTTAAAAGCAGAATTCGGCCAGCTGAGAGACTTGGTCATCTTACTGAATTTCAATTTGTTTGCAAGGAGAAAAGGAGGTAATATCTATACCTAAAGAAGACGATTTATCTCAAAGAGGTCTGCGTAAAATTCTAGAAAAGCGTCCAAAAGATCGAGTTAGTTAACACCCCCCCCCCCCCGGTCTGAGGCTCGTCCAATGACCCCTCCCTTTTGAAGGTGCAATTCCCAAAGGAGTTGCTCAACAACTGGAATGCCTCTCCCAGAAGCCTAAAATCTAAACTTCGATAGGCATTACCAAAATCAAGTCAAGATGGTGATTCACTTAAGTGGCATATGAAATGATTTAAAAAAACCTATCCATCTTGACTAACCCAAAATAAAATTATAACATCAGAGCGCTAGTTTACTGCCATTTCAAATTAGACTTCCTCTTTGTAAGTATCATTCCTGAGAAATATATCAGCATCATCCAAAGGTATCATATACTAGTTTCAATCAGGAACAGTGCCTGGGGATTGAGAACCTTTTATTTTCTATTAGGTTGTCTTGGATGGAGGGATTCTTTCAGGGAGTCATTTAGGATGGTATACCTATTTTAGAAACTTCTGACTGCTGTTCCTAGGAAATCCAATTTCAGATATAATTTGTTGTATGCAGATGACACCATTGACTTTAGAGAATGCCGAGCAGCAGAATTCAAAGCATTGTCCAAACTGAAGATTGATTTGAAAGAACAATTTGATTGCAGTTGCGAGGTGGCCAGCTTGGTGGCTTTTTGGGTGAAGGGTGAGGTCTCTCATAGAGACCTAGCAAGGCCTTTCATTAGATACTACAAATATAAATAAGAGCATTCTATTATATCTATATATTATTTTATATACAAGCCTATCCACAAGCTTGCCTGAGCCAAGCTTTGTTGGTGCATGACAAGCCCACGAGAGTTGGTTGGACCAATATAAAAGGCTTTGGAACCATGGAAATGAAAGAAGATTCCAGAAAGTGAATTTAATTAATATATATATATATATGCGTGTGTGTGTGTGTGTATATATAGTAGTTATTTTATTACAATCCAATTTAGGTTAGGAAAGTTGTTTAAGATTATTATAAATAGGGATGCATTCTATTATCTTAGATACATTGAATTACAACAATTGATTGAGAAAATTGTGAGAAATATTTTTTGAGATGTCCTTGTCCCAAAACCCCCGTCGCCATTATTTGGTATTAGAGCACAGACCTACAACCCCTTGGCCGCCCATCTCTTAGTCCAGAAATAATTGTCCTACAACCCATAAACACCACAGAACCCTACCATTCAGCGTGTCCCAAAATCTATGTCCACATCATCCATCTACAATTAGCATGGCCATCGTCAGCTAACCGCTATCGGCTTCATCAATCAACAACCCAGCCGCTATCGTCATCATCCTAATTTCACCAACCATCTCCCAGATCTACAAACCATAGCCACTATAGCTACTACAGTCGTCCTAATTAGAGACCCCAATGAAAACTCTAACTCTGACCCAATCCAAACTTCAACCTGTAAACCCTAACTCTGCCGCCGCATTGTCATCGCTGCTGTGTTGCTACCGCCGCCATGTTTCTACCACTGCCTCCTTGCCGCTGACCGTCAACACTATTCACTACATCTCTCACTCTCTGTGCCTTTGTGTGGACTGTGGAGTAAGAGATAAAAAAAATAACCTAACGTTTTCATCTAATAACCTTGTAAAAGTATGGTTGACACCCCATCCTTTAGATCCAATCCCCACAATTTATTTCTTTTACAATATCACCCCTGCACCTTCCCATATAACCCCAAAATTTTAATACTTGTTATATTTTGCCCATATTTCCTATTTCCTTTCCAATTAGAGGACCTCCCCCCCCCCAAAAAAAAAAATAATGATGTTAGAAAAAAAAAAATTGCAAGAATCATGGCAAATGCTGGTGAAATCAATGCAAAACTTGATACGTATATGTTATAAAATGAGGAGCGTCTTAAAGAGTTGAAGATTCGTCGCAGCACTCATAACATTTGTTCAAGCATCCATCATAGCACTTGCAACAAAAGTTGTTATGGAGTGTGAAGAAAAAGACATTGCTAATGAAAATCCTGAAGGTCCACTTCCTAATTACATGGTACCTCTACAACAACTTGGCCCCAATCCAAATTAATCTTCATGCACCAATCCTAGGCTTAATGCAGTGGATAGAGGAGCAAAATCAGATGTTAGAGACTTTAATGGTAAATTGGTGATCATGGTCTCGAAGCATTCTTCGCTTGGAGTCATGGTTCGAAAATTTTCTTTCGTTTCATTGGTATAAGCTAGTCGACGAGGGAAATCTTTTATTTGTTGAAGCGAAATTAGATGGAATTAACTGAATTTGGTGGGATCAACATCAGTGAAATTTATACAGTGTTCTAAAAATCCCCGCCTAGGTCCGATTAATCCCCGCCTAGGCGCTAGGCCCCCCCTGGCGTCTCGCCTAAGCGCTAGGCCCCCCCTGGCGCCTCACCTAGGCCCAAGGCGGCAAAAAAATCCCTCCATGAAATTAGGCGGGGCCTAGGCGTAGAGGTTTTTTTATATTTTAATAACTACCCAAACCAGATCTTGATATATTTATTTTTCAAATGATTTACCATATTCATAATGCAGGTTGTAGCATATCAAATCATAACAAGAAGTGAACAAAATCAAGTCAAAATGGATAATTTTATTATAGTTGTAATTTTTTGAACTTGTACCAACTTCAAATTATATAAATGATGATACATTTGTAATATTTAGTTTAATTCAATATAATTCTTAAATTTATGTTTAGTTTCTTAAGTTTTAATATTGAATTGAATTCTTGAAATTTTAAATTTTATTATTTAATAGCAATCTTGTTTATGAATAAAACTAATACGTTAAAGATATGTTTGAACTTTGAACAATTGCATGTTTGTGTTTGAACTTTGACATTGGCAATATGGATATGTGTTTGAACTTTAAGCAAAGGCCTTTATTATCTTTATTATAGATTGTTTTACTTTATATTATTGTTTTGTTTGGATAAATGTAAGATAAAATATTAAAATTGACTTAAAATAAAAAATCTCGCCTAGGCCCCCCGGCCTCCCGCCTAGCGCCTTTTAGAACATTGAATTTATATACAGCTGCAAGAAGATGCAAAGGTATTAAACCTACAATAACATGACGTTTTGTGCCTTTAGATTATAAACAACGCGCATATCTATTGTTCACTAAGTTGGTGCAAATAAGTATCTCTGTAGAAGAATACACTTCAATGCTCTACAGTTTGGTTCCACTGTCGAGTTCTCTTGGGTTGAATAAATTGAATAGGACAACTTCCGTTAGGCCTCCAATGTCAACCCAAACTAGGAGTGAACGTACTTTTGTGGAGCCCATTAGAAGTAGGTCGGTTGAAAAGTCATCTACAAAGCCCCTAATTACTAGCTGACCTAATTGCACTCCAATTTTTTCTCAAGCTAGTAACAATCCTTCGTTTAGGTGTTATAACTGTCAAGGTTATGGCATTTAACCTTTAATTGTCCATCAATACGAATGAAACTTATCACTTCCCCTATTAAGCATGTTGGTGAAGTGGAAAAGGAAAGGAGTTTGGGAATACAGGTTTGCACGAGGAAGTTTGTAAGCCTGATACGAGCTCGAGGAACAAGATTTGGCTGTTGATAATCATTCAGAAGGATGTCTAGATGTTATTTGACTCACTTATTGCTCACAAACAGAAGGAGATCCTAAAGTCCATAGTGGATAAATTTTCAGAAGAGAGTCAAATGTGCTAGATATGCCCTCTTGTGATTGATACAGTAAGCTACACTGATGTTATTTTGAGGGAAGCTATTAAGAAACTTGGATTTAAAATTGAGCCTCACTCGGGGCCATATCATGAATTACCAATACAAAGTTGTGGGGTTACCCAAAAATGTTTGGTCATATTTTTGTTGGCAAGCTTAAAGATACTGTTATGTATGATTTGCCACTTAAGGTTTGGTATATCATCTTACGACGTATACGGCTATGGGATCATCACACACAACATGAAGCCCGTGCTAATACTTATTCAATTTTTAAAGGCAACACCAAGTAAACTCTTGTGTTATTGACATGCCAAATTTGAAGCTCACAAAGAATTCCTTGGTGATCAAGCGTGATTCCTCTTGTAATGATGATTTTAACTCGACAGAGTCGAGTTCTTTTCAGCGGAGGAGAACTGATGTAGGACGAGCCCGAGAGAGTTGGTTGGGCCAATAAAAGGCTTTGGAAGCCCATGGAAATAAAAGACGGTTCCATAAATTGTATTTGATTAATTAATAATTATGGTAATTATTTTATTAGAAGTTGTTTAAAAGTATTCTAAATACGGTTGTACTCTATTATTTTAGATACATTGAATTATATGAATTGATTGAGAAATTTTGTATGAGAAATATTTTGTGAGAGGTCCTTGCCCAAAACCCCCTATCCCCCAATATTTGTGATTTCTTTGGTTGGATTGTTGTGGTAAAAATGATTTTAGTTATAATAATTTTGATCAGAGGTGTGGTGTCCTTTAAGATGAGCCAAAGTCCAAAGAACTGCTGCATACGCAAGCATAGGATATTACTAAATGGTAAATATTTGCCAATCTTTTGTCCCATAATAGAGAATCTGGGGTTCTTCCTTCCCTTTATGATACTTGGTATTCATTGCCTACTTTAGCTACCAAGGTCACACTAACTGAAATGACGCATGGCAAGAGAAGAGAGAAGTGTTTGTTGATGGACCTCTGGCCCAGTGGTTCATCAACAAACACTAATCCATGCCATGCGTTAGAACACACATGGTTCTAATCCATTGTATTTACTAATAAAGGGTTAATTTTCAATTGACCTACCATAAGATTTTTTAAAAGAGATTATATTCACTGTTTTTATAAGCTTTGAAATTTGCTTTGCTTTGTGCCAAATTTTTATTTTAATCTATTTGATTAGGGATGTAACTCTCGCCAAGACGTTGTTAATAGAAGCTAAAATACCTTTGGGAACAAGTGTACTAGCTAGCATGTGTAAAGGGATAGAAGATAAGACATGTTAACAAGCCAAGCCAAACTTTAGCTTGCCGAGCTCGAACTCGTTTAAAAGTTAAACGAGCCGAGCCAGGCCGAGCTTTAAATGAGCTTGAAATTTTGTGTACGAACTCGGCTCGTTTATAAACGATCCAGGCTCGAGTTTGAGCCGGGCCTAAGCAATCCGAGTCGAGCCCAACCTGTTTATTTTTTTAAAATGTTTTTATTTTATTTTTCACCTTTTTTGGAAAAAAATATATATATTAATAAAATAAAATTTTTGTATTATATATTTTATATAAATAAAATTTTAATTAAATAATTATTAAACGAGTCAGGCTCGAGCCGGAATCAAGTCGAGCCTAAATGAGTCGGGCTCGAGTCGAACACCACACTATTCATATTCGAGCTCGGCTCGTTTAACTAAACGAGCTAAAGGTCTTGTTCGAGCTCGGCTCGTTAACGAGCTCAAGTCAAGCTTGAGCCGGGCTTAGTCAAGCCTGAGCCGGGCTTAGTCAAGCCTAGTCGGGTCGGGCTCGCGGGCAACCCGGTTCATTTATAGCCCTAATTTGATTGAATACAAAAAACTTATTAGAAAAGAGAGATTACAAATTAGAAAAGGGCTGCCTTCCAGTCCCTCTGCAAATCAGAACATGATTGTGTCGATTTTTGTTTTGCCTATACATTAGGTTAATCACCGGTTATATGCTCTTCTCATCTGTGATCTATGCCAACTAAAAAGGATAGTAGTTCAAATTTCACAGCTTCATAATAATTATATGCATATTTTTTGGCATATTACTTTATTTTGATGAAAAAAAATAATCAGAAATTTAAGCAAACAGGAAGATTCATAACAAGAGAACTCAAAAGGCCATTACAAGAACTAAATACTACCTCAAAATTGACCTTTTCTAACAAAAAGCCATAACATATGGTCAAGGTTACATCTTTTCTTCTTCTTTTTTTCCCCTTTTTTTGTAAAAGCACCCGTAGCAACTATCCTTCGGGTGTGCACCAGGTAAACCCCGTTGGTCTTAAAGCGCCTCTATTGACTTTAAACCCATAACCTAAATGTCCTAGACAGTAATCATGATGTCCACCATCACTTGAGCAAGCTCTTGGGGTTAAGTGGTCAAGGGTTGCTCATTTTTATCTCAGCCAAAATTGTAGAACTCTATATTTGATGGCTTAACAAGTATGTTTTGGCAGTACTGGAAGTATAAATCAAGCTAACAGATTTTGCTGCCACCTAAAACTGAAAATCTTTTTGATGGCCAAAGTCATGCCTCTGCAAATCTTTTTGAATGGGGCTACCTGAACTAGACATATGCATGACCCGTATAGTTCAAACAAGATCCGTAAATTTTTTCAATTATTAAAATTTATAAGAGAAACACCCATAGTTGTCAGTATTTATGATACACGATACGTATCATAGGATACGATAAGATACAAGAGCAATTCGATAAAAATGGCTAGCGAATTAGAAAGTGAGTCGTATCTTATGATACGTCGCACGATATGGTCAAAGTTAGATGTGAACCTGATAAGAGTTAAAATAACACATTAAAGCCTTTTTTCCATTAGAAGATGTGTTCACTCGATCTGCACAATAATTCTTAAAATGCTTTATAGGATTTCTTATCTTTTTCAAAAGACTTCGTTTGCACTTTCATTTTTTTCTTTTTTTCTTTTTTCATGTCTCATGCATATATAAAGACATGATACATAGTTTTGGAGTTGTCTTTTGCTATAAAACTTTATAACTTGAGGATTAATTTCACAATGAGTTTATATTTAAAAATTAAATAAGCTATTTTTCTTCTCTCGTTCCTTGATAAACATTACTTAAACAATATTGCTTATTGATTAAACCTCTAGTTTAAACTCTTCAAAATATAATTTTAATATTTAAAATTTGCTTATAGGCTCGTTTATCACTTAAACTGATATACTTAACTGTCCAATAAAATGAGTTATCTATATGTTTAAATATATAATTAGTGTTTTCATGCCTTTCGTATCTTACGATACGATTCACAATTCAGAAATTTTTGATACACTATACGATTCACGATTTAACAACTATGGAAACACCAATATGGTGAACAAACATGAACAGGGGGCGTATGCACTAGGAAATAAGGAGAAAGAAAGGGAACCTAACTCAACAAACCTCCAAACTATGTTCTGGATACAAGCTACTCAATACACCAAACTCTTATGTTTTTGATTATGGACCGCAAGAGTCATTGGTTTTGATGTCTATCTTTCTACTCGTAATAGGTATTGGTATGTACCCGGATTTTGTTCTTTCACTATTAGTTGACAAGGTCGAAGTGGAGCAAAACTGTCCGAACCTTTGTGATTTTATATTTTCTTTTCATTACGTTCAAGTCTGGCGCGAATAATATTCTACAACTAGCAATTCATTTATTTTCAACCCGACCCATTTACCATCTATAAATTTGATTGACTAATCCTTTATATTGGAATGGATGAAGAGTCAAATGTTTTTGCAATTTGTCATGAGAAGATGAATTGAGAGAATTTTGAATCAGCTTTCTAGAGTTTTCTTCATCCCTCGCCGTTCTAAAAGATATGTACAGGTTATTTCCTTGAGGCCTTGACACTTCTAAAGGATCCAGTAATTCATTTACCTATCTATCTATATCAGAGCCTCAAAAAAAAAAAAAAAAAAGATTGTACCAAATTCACCTTTTAATTGAGGAAAACAGACCCCTCAACCCCCTCAAAATGCTGCCTGTTACATTACCAAATAAACAAACGCAGCAACGAAAATTTAAAGACCCAATCCAGCCAAGGTAAAATCCATGAGAATTCAAAGATAGCAAACAACACAGCCACACTTTCACTCACAAAAGAACAATGCAAAAGGAGATGGTTGACATCCTCCTCAAGAACTTCCACAAACAGCAGAGATTCATAATAATTTTACACTTTCCACAAATTATAAATGATGAAGAATCTGCTCAATTGGAAACGAGATGAAGTCAAATAGATCAAGTCGCAGTGAGCTGATCAAAGGACTTCACCTTACTTATAAAAACTTGAAATTTAAAAACTTCACCTCAAAGCATAAAGTTCACTTCCACAAATCCTCACTCTCCCGGTCAGCTAGAAAAGATAAAGGATATCCAATAGAGAAGGCCAGCAAATTCAATTTTTCTAGTCTTTAAAAGGCAATCACACAACAATTATATAAGACATGGAATAACTCTGCAAATGAGATATTGCAGCGATATTAAGCAAACAAGGAAATAAGTCTTGCAGTGGACCCGCACCACACCGCAAGATGCAGATTTTTCTATATGTACGTTTGAAAACCTTCCAGATATTCAAACCGTGGAAAGCTCATGGTAAATCTTGATTACCTGACTTTTGTAATTCATTTCAACAATCAATACAAACCCAAATTGCTATTCTTTTACTCATACCAACTTAACCAAATTTTGAGACTCATACATATAGAAACCTACATTTGTGTCTACATAAATATGCAGTACACCTCCTCTGTGGGAACGCATAACACCCTAAACCAAAAATTGGATGTTTCAGAAACTCAGATTCTAATATTGTAATCACGTGTTGTCATCTCTATCTGATTTTGGTTTTGCTACAGAGAAAAAAAGAATGCAAAGCAACTAAAACAAAAAACATTGAAGAAACCAAAATATATGTATACAACACCCTATAGCTGATTAGCTTCATGGTTCCAGGTGAATTGGCTTAATGGCATTCATACATCTCATTGCTTTTGGAAAATATACCATATGCTAGTCGAGACCTTATTAAAAAAATGAACTTTTGAATGGAGAATTACATCATGTAAGAGAGACATCAAAATACATCAAGGATTCACATTATCCATCCAAATATAAAGTTGAACAGTTGAAACTAATTTATAGTTTTACTTGATCATTGTTACGAAACACAAACAACGAAGATTTAAGGCCGAGTCCTTGACCATTAACTTAACAAATAAAGTGGCAGAATGTAATTTTTTTTAATCAAATTTGAGCCATTCACTTAGAACTCTGATCCATGCGTGCATGATTGGTTTGGGGCTCTTGGAGCTTAAACATCATGTTTGTTTACATGAGCTTATTACTCACAAACGCAACTTTTAAGCCTCAAACTCACCGCACCATTGCGGTGCATTTGGGGCGTAAAAGTCGCCCAAACTTACTTACCCAATGCACACCCAAATGAACAAGCTAGGTTACTTTTGACAATACATATTACTGCTAATATATCAAAATACGAGTTCAAGCTTCTAAAGCAAAACATCTACTAGTAGTTCATAGAATCATATCACATGGATGAACAAAAGATTAAGTTTTCTTAATGAATACAAAATTTAAGCAGCCAAGACCCATATCAAATGAAAAAATAAATAAATAAATAAAATAAAATAAATCTCAGATTAGATGGCACACAGGGCTTTGCAATTGAAGCAATCAGAGGAAACAAAAGTTAAGTAGGAACTAGGTTTGTATTAATCTTACCAGCGTAGGCTGTTCAACTCGATCTTCATCAAAATGCTGAACAATAAACAGAATAAATCCTGCTATAGAAAATAGCCCAAGAAGCGTCCAGATCCAACATGAAAACCTCCTTCGAACCGGGCGCCGGAAATCGGCCGCCCGCCGCCGCATCGTTCACAGATTCCTTCCACAGTTTCACCACAAAATCAAAAATTCAAAATGACTCATCATCCAAATTGAACAAGGAAGGCATTGAAATGTACTCTTTCTCCACAAATTCAAGATTTCAACAATGATCCATCGCTCAATTCAACCTCAATATCAATAATTTAAAATAACCATCACTCAATTCACACTAAAGATCAAGATACAAAAGCTTCAGTCAGGTCCCAGGTCAAAGAATCTAAATGTCAGATGATTTGGGGTGGGATAAATCGATAGAACAGGATTATTGCAATATGGGTATTGAGTGAGAGTAAAGCAAAGTGAGAATCTTGCTCAAATGCTTTTGAATATTGAAGAAATTCTATTCCCACACCTTAATGTCAGTTTTGTAGGGGGAGGGAAATGTGAGTGTTGTAAAAAAAATAAAAAAATAAAAAAATAAAAAAATAAAAAAATAAAAAATAAAAAAATAAAAAAAAATAAAAAATAAGAAAGGAGGGAGGCAATTGAGCAAAATGATAAACCAGCAGGGCAGCACGTGCTATTGTATTAGCACTCTAAATGAGATGATGGTTTAGTATTTCAGTGACATAAATCACAATATTTCATCCCTTCTAAAATATAAATTAATATTGACATTTTTAAAAATTAGTTTAAAACATTTTAGAATTAATAATTAACATAGTACTTTTAAAATTTGAAAACTATAAATTTTATAATTAATAATACTTCTAGATAATTTATAATAATCATTGTTGTATAATGCTAAAATAAAATTCATATCCATTATAAATTTAAAAATGCTTCAAATTAAACTTTTTAAAATTTAATAGTAATCTTATATATTGGAATGGTTTGTCACTAATTTTGTAGGATTTTAGGAGCAATAAAAAGTAAAATAAAAACTTATTTTATATTCTCACCTCTAATTTGATTTTTTTTTTTAGTTGCGTGAGAATTATATTTAAGATATTTTATAGAAGAGCAAAAAAAAAATATTTACTTACTTATATATATATATATATATATATATATATATATATATATTGTGTGTGTGTGTGATGTATGTGCATGTGCTCTGAAACAAAAAAGAACTAATATATTAAAACAAGAAATTTAATTACTGTCGCGTCTAGATTTCATAGTTTTAATTGTTAAGAAAGTTAATTTAGGTGATATTTGTGAAAAAAAATGGAATTTTATTACGACAAGTTTGAAAGTTTAATTTTAACGTGCCAATTATCCAGAGTCTTCAATTGGTATAGTTTTAAATAAACGTACAAACTCATTCGAATTAAAAAGCACAATTAGTGTGATTCCATAAATTGGTCCATGAGTTGAGAAGATTTCAGTATTTGCTTAAGCAAAGGAAAAGTGTTGAACAACTCCAGTCTTCCGTGAACCGCGTTTATTGCGTTCTTTAAGTTTTTTGTTTTTTATTTAAAGAAGTTACCTTAAAAGATTAAGTGTGTGCCTCTGTCATTACATAAGTGAGTGTGTTTTGTGTTATTCCATAAGAGTGTGTGTGTGTGTGTGTGTGTGTCATTCCACTATTTATTAAAAGTAGTATGCTCTCAAGCCAATCACATAGGATGTGATAAGCATTTACTTTGTAATTTTATTTATTTATTAATAAAAGAATTCATTTATTTAAAGGCATTTATTTATTCATGTTTAATTGGTAGAATTAATTGGGATAAACCTGTAATTTTGGAGCAATACTTTTAGAATCATGATTAGTTCATGCTAATGAGATTTAAAATCTAAATAGCTCAAAAGTAGAACGTTTCTAATCAAATGATCACTAATGTGGGGTTAGTGAATCCGAATAGATTAGTACATACTAGACTTGCTCTTTTGAAGAGGATGATTGATCTCATAATTATTTGTGTGGAGACACTAAAGCAAATATATATGTGCTTATTGGAGAATAAGTTCACTGAACGTGACTCGCTTAAAGGAACACCTAATAGAGTTTTACTTGCCCGTCAATAGGAGTTCCTATAGTGATAGTAGTAAAAGTGATCCTTGGACTTGAGATCATCATAGTACCTTGTATATTCTGAGTTATACTTTGTCATATTCCTTAAGACTCTTACGATATATAAAAGGGTATGTTCGGTTTATAATAAAGTGTACATGGAGGTAGGTGAATGATGAATAAAGGATTTACCACTTCCAATAAAGGGAGAGAATGTCATATGTAATTCAATAAGTGACAACTCAGAAATCCTTAGTCAGGGTGAATGGAAATTAGAAAGGAATTTATAATTTACATTAACTAGAGTTGTGCATTCTAGAATTGAAATGCATATGATCAAATAAAATAAAACGTGACAGAAATTTTATATTTTATATTTGATTAGGATATTGTATGGTAGAAGGATTGAATTGTACGGTAACCATTTACTGAATAGGTTCTTTGTGATTAAACGTTGATTTCATATTATCCGGATAATCATGATATATTGAGAGGTGTCACTCATGACGTAGAATAAATATATTTATTTATATTTGAATTAAAGGGGTTTAATTCATTATAAATAATATTATAATGGTTCTAATTTATTTATTCTACTACCGGTATGATATTGAACCTAAAGGGTCACACCATAAAAGAGAAATATTATTTTAGAAGTAATTGGCTTAATAATAATAATAAACTAAGTATATTTAATTTGTACCAGGGTGGTTTTTGTCCAATATGATAATGACAATTCACACGCAAGTATACGTGATCAACAAGTAATATAGTGATAAGTAGAGTGTCGATCACACGAGGAATATGCTAATAATATTAACCAAGTACTAACTTTATATCAATTCAATCTTATTTAAACAAATGAATTAAAATTATAAAACTAAACTAATTTTCTAACAAAGATTAAAATTAGATTCAAATGTTAAGATCACAATTTTCCCCAACGCCTTGCCTAAATCTCTTCACTTTCCTTTCAATTAATTAATTATATCAAATCGTTAACTAAGAATTCACAATTATTTATAAAACTATTTTTCAAGTAGTTATATAACATATCTCGTAAAAGTTATATGTGGCATATAGATATATTCCTATCCTATACACAAATCATGCTATTCAAACCAAAAAAGAATAGACAAGAACACATGTTATCATATTTAGATCTAACCCTAGAATCAATCTTTCAATTTCATCTAGGTTATATCATAATAATTGCTAGCTAGACAATCATCAATAAGCACAAAATATGATAAACAATTTATATATGATCAACAGTAATCAAAACGAGAGCGAATTAATTTAAACTAATCATTGGGTTCTATTGCAATCTCAATAAAAAGTTAAATTGTAGTGTAGCAACAAAATAACATAAAAATAATCAATAACATCCTCAAGGTACACAAAAATTAAAAAGAAGAGTTTAGAGAAAAAATTTTGTAAGGATCATTGATCTCCAAACGCAGCCTTCAAGTCTTGCTCCCCTTGCGTGCTTCCTCCTCACTCTTTGAAAAATCTGATAATAAACCCTAGCTTTGGATGTGTGTCATATTAGATGTTAGGTGTTCTTAGGTTGTTAGTCTTGTAACGATCGAGAAATTGTACCTAGCTTATAACTAGGGTTTTATGAATAATATTGAATAAAGTAATATTTTGTGAATATTATTCTGTGTTATGTGCTTAATGGTCATATTATGACCAAAGATGTGTTTACGTGTAAGAAGAAACGAACTAGGGTTTCATACGAGAAAATAAAATTTTTCCTGACAAAAAGATGAAATAGCACTATTCAAGCTATACACGTTTTTCAAAATTTTGAAAGACGCCATAGTGTTTATATGATGTCACGAGACATAATATCAAATAAAATTCAGAAACGAAAAACGCAGTTTTCCGGACCGTCGAACGAATCGGAAAAGTCAACGAAAGTCAAAGATCATTCTTGGAAGGTCAATGGGCTCTAATTATGGGGGTCCAAGAGGGATTATCAATAAGCCTAACCAAAGTTAATAAAAGCCTAATTGAATTGCCCAAAGATTATTAATCCAAGCCCAAAACCTAAACAAATCGAGTTTGGGTCGACCGTGGGTCGCCGGTGAAATTACTATGCACACAAGTCAATCATATTTGATATGATGTAGCATATACTTTGTAATCTTATTCATTTATTAATGAAAGTATTAAAGGCATTTTACTTATCTACATGGTGCTGTTATTTAATATGTGATAAATTCATAGTTTTAAGCAATGCTTTTAGAATCATGATGATGATCATGCTAATGAGATCTAAATTCTTAGAAAGCTTAAAACTAAAATCGTTCCTAATCGTTGGATTACTAAAAAGAGGATTAGTGAATCCGGATAGATTAGTACATACGTTGCTTGCTCTTAGGAAGAGGATGATTGATCTCATAATCATTTGTGTGGAGACACTAAAACAAGTATGTAGGTGCTTATTGGAGAATAAGTTCACTGAACGTGGCTCGCTAAGGATACCTAATGGAGTTTTACTCGCCTGTCAATAGGAATTCCTCTAGTGATAGTAGTAAAAGTGATCCTTGGACTTGAGATCATCATAGTATCTTGTGTATGATGAGTTATACTTTGACATGTCCTTTAAGACCTTTAGGGTATATCAAAGGGTATAATAAGTTGTACATGGAGATAGGTGAATGATCAACAAAGAATCTACCACGTCTAGTAAAAGATGTGAATGTCCTATGTGATTCGATAAATGACAACTCAGTAGTCCTTGGCCAAGGTAAAATGAAATTAGAAAGGAGTTTCTAATTTGCATTAATCAGAGTTGTGCATTTGGGAATCGAAATACATATAATTAAATAAAATAAGACTTGACAGTAAATCCATGTCTTATATTTAATTGGGATATTGTATGGTAGAAGGATTAAATTGTATAGTAACTATTCACTGAAAAGTTCTTTTGTGATTAATGTTAAAATCTATATTATCTGAAAAGTCGTTGATCGCTAAGGGGGCTTGCCCTTATTGTAGAGTAAATGTTATTTATTTAAATGAATTAAATAGTTTAATTTATTTATTTAAATAATATTAGAATTGTTCTAATTGATTTATTCACAACCAGTTTAATATGGAGAACCTAAAGGGTCACACCGCAAAAGAAAAATATTTGTTTAAGAAGTAAATGACATAAGTGTAATAATAATTTAAGTGTATTTAATTTAATCTATGGAGATAGAATAAATTAAATAGCTTAATATTTATTATTTAAT
Organism: Aralia elata; assembly: GCA_034770075.1. NCBI lineage: Eukaryota > Viridiplantae > Streptophyta > Magnoliopsida > Apiales > Araliaceae > Aralia > Aralia elata. The sequence goes on from CM068379.1 coordinate 37,686,484, forward strand.
ATTTTAAAAATATTAAATATAAATTAATAAGAGGAGTATTATTATTATTATTATTGTTGTTATTATTACTATTATTAGTATTTAATTCCTAATAGGGATTGAGAATTAATTAATAGAAGTACTCTCTCAATAATTCCTTGTGACGCTCCCAAATCCGGGTTACCTTATCCACGAATTCGGTGCATCACTGTGCAACTCATACATCAACTATCAATAATTCCTTGCGGAATAATAAAAATATTTACATTGATTTAACATAAATATTATCGTCCCAAGTCTCGAAACCAGATTTCGTAACTTGTAAATTCTACACTTATGATCAAGGTTGAATATATACCATGATCCTTTACAATATCCCTTATGTGAACGCAAGGTTCAGATTCTGACTTTATTTAATCCCTGAATATACACAAAGTTATTCAACAACTATACATTCGTTATAAAAATGTCTTTTATACATCATCGTCATCCTTCTACTTTACTATAACAAGTAACTAACAATATCACGTCTTAACTACTATAATGGATAACTTTCATTTTTAACTCAAGGTTTACAAATCAAATTCACGTACATCATATACCGTCATCACAGCTAAATAATTATAATAAAGAAAACTTTTAGCAACCTTCCTGTTTCTATGCGCCTCTAATCCTTATCACCACGATATCAAGATAATTGCATTGTATCGTAAATCTGCAAAAGTTTTATTTTTGCAAGAATGAGCATGACGGCTCAACAAGAACTAACAGTTTTCACCTTTCATGCTTCACGTATCATACAAGTTTACATTTTATTTTTGCATCATGATTCTCATACTATGCATCTTACTCATGCATTATAAATCTTATGCAATTCATCTATATATACGCATCATGCATCTCACAACATACCTCATGTATCTCACATTGTATATTTACAATAATTCAAATTCCACATAGAATAATATAGTCACATAATTGCACATTGTGCACACTTTAATCATGCTCGCATATAATTCACATAATGGTGAAAGATTTAGAAATCAAGTCATGTATATCAATACATTTAAACAAGTCAACAAGTTACTGAAAGAACTTGCCTTAAGCGCTCCTTGCAAAAATTATGATAACTTGTCCTTCAAATATCCTACACAATTTATTTAACAATAAAATACCAATTAGCCACTAAAAAGGCTTCATATAATGGTTTACAATATAACAACTCTTATTTCATATTGTTCGCGCATTATAAATAATAAATGCGATAAACACTAAAAACATCTCTTGACATCGCGTCGTTTGAAAATGTTACGATCCTCATAGTCATCCATTCTCATCGGTTTATACAAAACCCACTCTATATCTTATAATGTTCGTTTCATTTGAATCGAAACACTATTTAAGTTCATTAACACTTTACACGGCGTTTCGACGTTTATACGTCACACGCCCGATTTGCCTCATTTGAATATGCTTAGCATGCTCATATATTGGGTTATAACACTCTATTATGTTTCATTATTATTAGAAACAAAATATTAAACAAGGTTATACACACTTGTTACGGCGTTATGACGTTTGCACGTCTGTACGCCACACTTGCCTATTCGAACGCCCAAGTGACACGCGATTGCGTACGCTTAGCACGCCCATTCGAATTGTCTAACACCCAATGGTTAATGTTATGTATCATTATAAATCATAATAATCATGTTTTAGAACTTAGAACATCATTTAACATTGTCGGGAGCATTATACATTGCACACGCGCATGACCGACGCCTACCGTTTGCACAACAACCCTAAAAATGGTCAATTTCAAAATTTCTCCACGTGGTAAATTTTAATTCTAATTAATGGAAGTTGTAGTTCTATCTTTAATATTTCTGGATCATCTTGAATCGCCCTAATCCGAGTCCGTATGAGAAAGTTATGGCCATTTTCCCAACGGACGTCGAAGCTGAGTCGGGCAGCGCACACGCGGACGGGCGGCACCAGGCGCACGGCGTGCGGCAGCGCGCGGGTGGCCTGCTGGCCCTTGCCAGACATCGCGATTTGACCCTCCTTCATTCCCATTCTCATAACTTCTTCTCTAGACCTTCAAATTAGTCCGTTTCAGACTTTATGAACTCCAAAGACATAAAGCTACAACATATCAAAAATTCAGAGTTACCCATTAACATTAACATGGCCAAATCTTAGGCCAAAGTATCAACTCATGTTATATTTTTTCGTGTTCTTGGTGTTCTTCACCAAAATCATCACCAAATCTTCATTTTTATACCTTTTTAATCCGTTCCAGTTGGGTTAGCTTCGTAACCCATGGAACTACAATCTCATAACAACAAATAAATTAAATCAACACAGAATCTAAGTTCTAAAGTCCCTTAAAATCGTCCGAATGGTTCAAAGTTCCATTTTCTTGTCAAAAGTTCATTGTTCATCCTTTATTATGCAAAGGTTCGGATTTCTGGCATTTTGGTTCCACTTTAATGTTATTAATAGCTTATAAAGTTTCTTAACAACATATACAAACAACCATAACAACAAAAATAACCAGAAATCGCCAGAAAAGTAAACTCAAGCAAGAAAGCTCCAAGGTTCATCAATGGAGGAAAAAGGGAAGGAAAATCATTTGGAGAGGAGATTACCTCTTACTATTCGCTATTAGAAGATTACTGAGTTAACTAGGGACCTCCTTCTTCCCTTTTCTTGCTCACGTACTCTTACTTCTTCTTCCCGTATGTTTCCTTCTCCTTCTCCTTCTTCTTCTTCATTCTCCTTCTTCTTTCTTCTTCCTTTACCACACTCTCTCTCTCTGCATATATTCTATACCAGCAGCAACTAGGAAGATGGAATGCAAGAGAAGCAAATGGCTAGAGCAAGAAATTATCTGCTGAAAGGCTTTGGGGAGATTAAATGGGTTTGGTCTACAAGGCTCCTCGGGTGGCCTCTCAAGGAGGAATGTTTTGCAATATAGATTCACTAGGCATTGGTTATAGTTAATGTGACACCCCCAAATCTGGGTACTTAATTCCCACTGATTTGGTGTTCACTATATCAATCATTCACAACTATCTACCCAAAATAAGAATAATTAAAATAAACTTAAAGAATTATCTTCCCTCAAATGGGGTTACATCATCAATCTCCAAAATAAAACAAATTCCAGGTTATCTAACCTTAATTACATCTGTGCGGAATAAAACATAATTTATAATAAGTCTCGATACAATCAAACGTTGAATAAATAACAAGTCATTAGCTACTTCAGCATCTTGCTCTTTCCTTTACTCGTGGACGGCTCGTCGGACTTTTCTGTCTTAGCTGCAATGTTTAATGCAAGAGTGAGCAAACAATTGCTCACAGGTATGATAACAATAATTTTTAAATGAAATATTTATCAACTGGGGTATAACAGTTTTCTGAATACAATCAATAAGGAATCAAGGTTTGAAATCTCAATAGAAAGCTTAGCTCAAGAACTGAATATAGATTCAGGATTAACAGTGTATCTGAGGGTCACAAGACCTCGAACTATGTCCTAGGTTATCAAGTATTTCTACCGTAACCTTTAACAGTCTTATAGACTATGGACCATCCATCTCGTACTCAGGGGGATCAGCCCTTTGTACAATGTATTGTGCACAAACATTTTAACGCTGTAGCGTAATTAATCCCCTATATTAGGGTTGTTCATCTCAGTTTAGCATCAGAATCCGTACAAAAAAGAACTTAGTTTGGAAGGATTTTAAAATATTCTAAGTCTTTAGAACGCTCATCAACTAAGGACTAGCTGAATCAATAAGGTTTGCTAGTCTGATTCATCAATTAAAATTGTATAATAGGAACTATGTTCAAAATCTGATTAACTATCAATGATCGAATAACAATTGACTGGAATAAAGCTTAAACACTTATCATGGTATCAACCTCGCTTGAATAACAATAAGCTAAGGTTAGTAAACTTGCTCAATGATAGAAAACTTGCTTTAAATGAGATAACAAGTTAAGAGAAGGAAAAACTTGCTCAATATAATAATGGAGTTCAGAAACTTGCCTCGTACGTAGCTTTCCTAATTACAAACCACGTACAATAAACAACCTACAAATTCCGTTTGTATTGCAACAAAAACGATTAGTTACAATACTCACGTACATTAATACTCCAATCCTCACCTCAATTTCCAATTAACTACTGATTATCAACTCTATTTCAGAAGCTACAAGCTTTATTGCAACAATGTTACACTCTAAGAATCTCCACAACTTATCTTTAAGCTAAGGTATATTACCATATATTTAATCATCATCAAACATCATTTAGAATCCATCTTAACATCTTAATATTCACTTATTACATTAATTTAAGTTTAATCCTGCATAAAATGATATATCATAACTACCAAGAAAAGAAAACAAAATAATAAAATATATATATATTTTTTCCAGCAGTGATTCTCGCCGGGGCGAGAATTCCCTTTTAAAATTTCTCGCCCGGGCGAGGATTTACAGTGCATTTCTCTCGCCGGGGCGAGAGACTCGGCTGTCGTCTCCTACAGCTCGCGAACGGTGAAAACTTAGGCCAAAATTTTCGAATTCTACCATCCAACACATAATTTAAATATACCCAGACATCAAATATAACACAAAACTATTTCCCAACATATTTCTAAACATTCTCAACATCATATTACACATAATCAACCAACTTGAATCAAAAATTCTCTGTTAAAACAAGATATTCAAGTTTTAACCATTTTAATGAAATTAAACACTGTGACTTCATCTTTCAACCATTTTAATCCATTCTACTTGCATTCTTTTCATTTTTCATTATATTAACACAATTAAAAATTAATTTACCGATTAATAATCTAATTGAACATCAATTTCATACACAAAAGTCATACATGAAAATAAAGCTCTGTAAAACTAAAAACTCAATTCTAAAGCATGCTTTCATGAATTAATTCGTTCAAATTAACTTACAATCACCATATAATCTCTAACACATGCTTATAATCAATTATAATCAAATAATTTCATGCTTTGAACAACTAACTTCATATACAGTAAAGTAAATAAAAAGAATGCAGTGAAGAATATTATACCTTCTATTGCTTAGAAAACTTGATTAATTCTCCTTTGATTGTAGAATTTTCTTCTCCAATCTCCAAACTTCTCTCTCAATTTTCTCTCAAACTCTCAATTTTTCTTTTCTCTCAAAAGCTCTGTTCTTTCTTTTTTTTTTAAGCTTAACAAATAAACTGATAAAGCTTCAAATAAAAACTGATGAAGCATAATCACATGTTTTAATATCAAATCATCAGTTACTCAATTCAAAAGCCACTAAGGCTTGTTTGGCAAAATAAAATTAAAATAACTCATTATTTCCAACCAAAGGTCATAAGGCCTTGTTTGGTTTGATGGAAATAAAGCTTTTTCTATTTATTTTAATAATTCATTATAACATATAGTTTTAATTGTCACACTTTTAATTTAATTGAACTTATTATTAAATAAATTCAATTAAACCTAACTAACTTAAATAATAGTTCCATTTAACCAATAACAATAGCACCAAATAAATTATTTTATTCAAATAAATTCTTTATTCAAATAAATCATTTAATCATCTAATTTAATTATTAAATTAAATTAGAATAAACACATCCAATCACAATCAAATAACATTTAACAAAAATTCTTTCACCATAACTTATAAATTATTTATTTTACTCAATAAATAAATTAATAAAAATATTTATATAACTCAGTAAATATTTTTATTTAATCACAAAATTGCATTCGTTACAGTTAATGCCCAACATCTTGCCGCAACTGTAATGTCTGAGAATTTTAGACACTGTATCAAATTTATTTTTATAAATAAATTCATTTTATGCAATTTTATAAATTTAACTGGATCCACATAAGTAGTATTATTCGAATTTATAATTTATCCTAATATTTAATTTCAAGAAAAATTGGGGAATTAATTTGCGTTACTATTATCGGATCTAAATAATTCTCATGAAGAACTATTGTTGAAATAAATATTATAAATAGTTAATTAATTTAGTAATTGGTTCAATTTAAATGTTAGGAGAATAATGTTGGTAATTTTAATAAACAAGTTGGGCTGTGTTCTTTTATTTCAATTGACCCAAAATTTTAATTGGCAAAGCCCAAATTTCCGTTTGTATTCTTCTCTTGGGCCACCTTTTTGATTATTCCATCCGGCCCAATCTCAATTGGGTAAGCCCAATTGCCCTCCTACCGGGTCGAACCCATTTTGACCGGGTTGGATCCGTTCCCTTTGGGGTTATCAGTAGCCAAATTGGGGGGGGGGGAAGTTTGATCGGTGAGATAACTTGGGGAAAGCCGAGCAAAAGCGACTCAAAGCCCTAAATCAATCAATCAACTGAAACCCTCAATCGAGCGAGGCAGAGGAGACGGGAAAAAGGGGCTGGTGTGACGGCACGACAGCGCAAAGGAAACCGGCGGCACGACTGGGAACGGGGCAGCGACCAAGCGCTCGACGAACGGACCAACGGTCCCTGAATTTCGGTGACACGACTAGGCGTAGACGCGTGTGGCTCGAGATTGGCCGGCCGGCGCTAGCTGTGAGGGGTTGGTCGATTACTGTCACTCGTTCCTACCGGCAGTCTTTGGTTAATCAAATGGGGTAATACCCCATTTAATTGGGTAAACGAAGCACTATAAATTGAACCCTCATTCCCATACCATAGCTGCCGATTCTTCCCCTGTTCTGTGAGTTCCAAATTAAAAATAGAGATTTAAGGTTCGAATAGAGTGTGAATGTCCGGCTGGGTCAACTATTTTGGACGACGACGGAGAACGGCAAGTCGAATCACTCGAAGGTATACCGAACTATGATAGTTTTAGGTTTGGTACAAATTTTCCTTCCCTATTTCCTTCTTCTGTAACCAAATTAGTGCTGCCAGTTTAGTGGATTGGGTTCTTGGAAAATCTCTATAATTAGTTGGTATTGCTGACTGTATTAATTTGGTTAATTGGAAATTTTTTCTGTGATTTGGATTTGTATGGTTCCCCTGTTTGGGACTGTACTATTTTGGGATTTGAATATACAATGATATTGTGTTGTGTTCCTCTGTTTATTGTAATTGAAGTATATCTTTCTTTCTTTTGGAAATCTGTGTATGGAATCCTTGGCGTGCTTAATCGATTCTGTTAATATTGTGGGAAGTCTGGGAATGAAATCCCTTGTTCGTTTAATTAATTTTGTTGCCAAATTCTTGTACTGTGTTGGGAAATTGTTAATGGTGAGCCCTAAGGGTTCTAGCAGTTGATGATATTAGTTGTACTAAACCTCTAATTTGGGATTGTATTTAAACATCTAGTATGGTATTGTGTTAAACCTTGTTGGGAATCTGGTGTTAATGAACTTTAAAAGTTCTGACAGTCGAGTAGGTGCTGTATATATAGGTTAATATCAAATTTGAAATGCCCAGTGGGTGTTTGGTTTAATGCCTAAGCCAGTTTTGTTAGGTTTTAAACTCTGGTAATGCAATGATATAGTTAGTTCATTCACTTTCTTTTCCTTCTTCAGTATTTGGACCGACTGGGTTGGTTGGGTTGATTTTCTTTGTATTGTGAAAATACTGTTGGGATGTAAACAGTTGGTACCACACTGTGTTTTGGGATATTGTAATTCCTTGTATTAGATTGAAGGAATCTATTAGGCAAACTGCTAACAATAAATCAATGGAAGAATTATTATTATTCGACAATAAATAATAAATGAGATTAGTAAATATTTAATTATTACTTAATAATAATTAAATATGAATAATATTAATGAGATAATTATTATTCACCAAAAATTAATAAGTAAAGAAAATAAATATTTAATTATTATTTAAGTAATATTAAATAATAATTATGAATAAAGCGAGTAAATAATTATTTATGATTTAGCAATAATTAATAAATAAAGCTAATAAATGTTTAGTTATTATTTAATAATAATAATAATTAAATATGAGTAAGGCCAATAAAATACTTATTTATTATTTATTAAATAATAAATAAAGATAATAAATATTTAATTATTATTTAGTAATAATAATAATTAAATATGAATAAAGTTAATGAAATAATTATTTATTATTTATTAATAAATAATAAATAAAGATAATAAATATTTAATTATTATTTAGTAATAATAATAATTAAATATGAATAAAGCTAATGAAATAATTATTTATTATTTATTAATAAATAATAAATAAAGATAATAAATATTTAATTATTATTTAGTAATAATAATAATTAAATATGAATAAAGTTAATGAAATAATTATTTATTATTTATTAATAAATAATAAATAAAGATAATAAATATTTAATTATTATTTTGTAATAATAATAATTAAATATGAATAAAGTTAATAAAGTAATTATTTATTATTAATAAATAGTAAATAAAGGTACTAAGTATTCGATTTTTAATTAATAATAATAATAATTTAGTATGAATAAAGTTATTGAATAATAAGGATGAGAATTACTTAATCATTGCAGAAATAATGATTAAGTATAAGGGGGATTAATAAGCTGATTTTTATTTTGGTCCTTATTAAATAATGAGGATAAACACTTAAAGATTATTTTATTAATAGTAAATAGTAATTAAGTGTAATTAAATAAGTGACCAACTATTAGTTAGTTGTCATTAAACCATGATGAATTTATTATTCTAATAAATAAAGGTTGTTGACCCATAATTAGGGACAATAAGGGTAATAATCTGAACCCTCAAGAATAGTAATCATGATTAGCTAACAATTATTGTTAATAGCTAAAGATCATCAATAAATTTCTGTTTAGCTAATGTTAATTAGTAATTAAATATAGATGGTGAATTTTACCTGTTGAGTAAAAGGTATAGTAAGAGGTGCCAATATACAACTGTTAATTGATAAATCGACTTTACCCGATGATAGGTCACTCGGGATCAATTAATTAAAGCTAAGATTTAATTTGTAGCTGAGCAAACAGGCAAGTTCCTAACCCTAAACTTCTTACATTATTGCAAATTCTTCCTTACCCAACTTTTACATTGAGCAATACTTCTAAAACCTTATGCAGTATTTTAATTCATGCAAAAAGGTATACATTATTGCAAGTTATTCTTTAAGCTTGAATTTTTCCTCCAAGCATGCTTTAAGTGGTCTAATTACTTTCAAATTATTCCACATCTGTATATTTATTGACATTCACACTCGTGCATTTGAAATTCGTATATTTAAATTCAGGAATTTATAAACCATTCATGGTTAAGTCTGAACCCTTGTTCGGTCAGACAATTATGTGAGAATTTATAAAAGCTATCCGAACCAATCAATGGTAAGGATTCTTAGACTGTATGAACACCCCTTTATTTATAGGGGAGTACCCCACGTACCGTATATAAGGTACAAATAGCAGAATTAAATGTTATGCATATACATAGGGTACGCGAGGCTGATCCCCTCAAGTACGTTATTCTGTAGCCAGTAACCAGAGGGTCAACCAGCTATTGACTCCTCTGGAAGTTATCGTTCAAAGTCTATCTGACTATCAATTGTTCTAAAAGCATTTAATGTTCTTGCTTCTGATTATTCTATTGTTGAAATCCTTTTAATATTCCTTCATCATGATATATCTTTATTGTTGCACATTAAACTTGCTGGGCAAACTCGTTGCTCATCCTTGCTATATCATGACTTCATTGCAGCTAAACCCGAGACGTCAGGGAAGAACAAAGGGAAAGAAAAGATGAAATGATAAACGTCTCGTAGCTGACTTTAGATCCATGTGTTAGTTAATTTTCTGTTAATGTAATTTAAACCCTGCTAGCTATTTAGGGTATGAATTGTGTAAACGTTTAAGGTTATTCGTATTCTGGGACTAGTAACACCTTGTAATGAACAACGTATGTTTATTATATTCCGCACTTTTAGATATCATATGTTGTTAAAGGTGAATGTTTGTTTTGGATCGTGATGACCAGATCCGGGTATTTGGAGACCCGAATTTGGGGGCGTCACAGCAACACCCCCTGTTGTCACTCCCCTATTGGCCAAATTCAATTTAATGAATACTATTCGGGTGACATACAAATATATGTACCCGAATACTCCCTCTTATATATCTGAAAACTCTCACTTTTGTACCAAATTTGCACAATAACTATACCCATAATTAAAATGGGTACTCCTATAAATTATTGGGATACGCAAAAACAATAATTATGGGGTTTGTCTATTTATTCGGATAACCTATATTAAACATTTCGGATATAATTAAATTCCGAAAAAGCTCAAATAAAATTTCTGACACTTAGAAAAATTATCTCTTCGCGTATATGTCTTAACGAAATTAATAAAAATCGAAAAAAGACGTAAAAATATTCGGGCATGAATAGTGCCCGTGAATAGTATCTCGGGAAACGTGCCCCGTGAATAGTGATTTAGCAGTTTTTCGCGAAATCAAACTATTCGCTCCCACGTGACAACAACACTTAAAACCAACACATACACATAATTCAGGTTATATAATAATCTTAAAATACCTCTCATAAAAATAATATTTAATCCATTTAATAATATTAATAACTCCAAATTACAAGGATATTCACGATTTGCGATCGCTACTCTTCCCAATTAATTCCCCATAATCATATACATCAACGCGCATATATCCCACCTATAATTTGGGTTAACGTCTTTACAACAAACAACTCGTTCAATAATATCATCCTCTAACTATTTATTTAATCCAATAAATAGTACTTTAGCGATATTTCTCGAAACCAACAAATTAGCTTATACGAAAACTTTCATACTTATTAACCATCGTCTACACATAATCTAGGTTATAATATAAACTTTAAACGCTTAACACATAATTTTATTAATAAAAGTCTATTTTATTCAATAATATTCATAAGCTCGAATTACCAAGCTTCCTACGACTCGCGATCGTTACAATAATTAACTATTAACTCATTCATTCTGAATCTATGTATATATTTCATATTTATATATATACATATTAAGCTCACCAAAAAAAATCACATAAATATATATAACACATATATTCAAACTCGACACGTCTCATAATAAGAATTATTCTATATTAAATTCTTATTATAATTATTCTCGAAAATCCGGGTTGTCACATTCCTAATTAGATTAGGAGTTTGATTTAATTAAAGGAGTTTAATTAGAATAGAAATCCTAATCCTAAATAGTTTAGGGGAGGGTTTTCCTACATCTATAAATAAGAGAAGTCTTATCATAGATTAGGGTTACACTCTTGCATAAGAATTGTGGAGAGTACTTACAATTTCTATAGAGATAGACTCTAGGGTTTTGCTAACACCTATCTTCTTGAACAAGTATTATTCCTTGGTGGATCACCTCTAGAAGCCAAACACTTGGGTGGCTAACGTTGATCAAAGGAAGGAATCTAATCGGTTGAATTCAAGAAGAACACGAAAGAATTAGAGTTGAACTTGTACTTGAGGAAACACGAATGAGGGTATAATTTTTATTCTCCATCTCTTTCGTTTAATTAATAATTGTGCAGAAAGAAAGATCATGGTGATGGTTTGTATAAAAATTTAAAATCTGATTTTATCGCGCTTCCGCTATATTTATGTAATTTGATTGCATGTTCGCGTTATATACAAACTTAACAGTGGTATCAGAGCCAAACTTTATGCGAATTATTAATTATTTTGATTCCGTATATGTATGGGTATATGTTTGGAACAATTTATTGGGCATAATATGTTGTATAAAATTATGGGTTTTTAAAATAATTGCAGAAAATTAGTTTTAGATGAAAAATTGATCAAATTCGCGACTACAGGGAAAACTGAAAAACAGTTTCTGGAAGCCGGCGTCGCAGCGCCGTGTCCCTTTATTAGACATGGTGCCGCAATGCCGTATCCCCGTGCCAGACACGACCCGGCGCTGCAGCGCCGCTTTTCTTCACAAAGCCCGTGCCGCAGTGCCACTGTGCAGATTGTGCGATTTTGATTAAATTTTACAATTTTTTAAGAATTAAAATAAAGAGTCATTTTATACATGAAATTAGATTTCATTCAACTTTAAATTGCCTATTAAATGATATCAATGCATATATGGAATGGTTTTATTATTCATGAGATGAATGTTATTTATTGATGCATATGGAGATATGTATGATAATAAATGAGATTGATTATGGACTATTGTAAAACCCTAAAGTTTTTAAAGACACAGGTATAATTAGTTTAGCCTGATTTCATATATGAATTTTGGGTATAATTTTTTTTTTTTCGTTTGCTGTTGTGACATATGTATATTTTATATATGATTGCAAGTTAAGATTTTGTGAGATGGAATCCTAAAATAATTGGGGCGATATTTTTTTTAATATCTTACAGGTTATTAAAATTTTAAAGGGGTTAATATTATTTTAATTATAGAACCTTAAGTTAATTATAATATTGTCTATATTATTTAATGGGGTTATATGTATTTAGTTTTAGAGGATTATTCATTATCTTATAGGTTATTAAAATAATTTAGTAGCATAAATTATTTTAATAGTGTACCTTAGAGATAAGTAATATAATCCCTTAATTGGTATTTGGAGTACTGAATTACATAAATGGGGGTTTTAAATTCCTCACTTAATGGGTAATTATATTCAATAATACTCATGAGGGATTTAAAATAAAAGAAAAGAAGAAACACCACCTAGCCAAACGCAGCCTTAAGTCTAATTTTTCCCTCATAACCGATTGAAGCAAGAGGTGGCTAAGGCTGGGTTGGGGGCTGGTGATTCATGAGAGATTTAAGCAGGAGCTGGCGAAATTGGGAGAAATAATGAATAAATTTTTGCTTCTACCGAAAGAGAAGGCAGTTTACACAAAGGAAAGAAGAGGGAGCTTTGGTTGGAAACCCCTGAGTTTGGGACTCAGCTGTTTCGCGTGGGAAGGGGCTGAAGATTGTTGGTTCGTGTGGGAAGAAGAAGAAGAAAGGACTTGAAATTTGCTTCAGGTATGTTCGAAGTTGTTAGTTGAGATGCAAATTTAATAATTCCTGATTTAGGGCTCAAGTTGGTTGTCATCGGTTTTAAGAGCTGGAATTTAAAATTTTGCAAAAGGGTTGCGTAGGAGGAGCATGGGTTGACTGCTACAGTTAGCAGCGCATCTGCGTCATGCTGACTGCTGCAGTAGCAGCTCGGCTGGGTTATTTTAGCCTCTCGTTTAATACCTTTAAATTACCCGAAATATGAGACTAACTATTTGTCGATTTAGCAATCAATAAATACGTGCAAATGTACACGGTCAACAAGTAATAAAGTGATAAGAGAGTGTCGAACCCACAGAGAATTATTTAATAATAATTACCAAATACTAACTCATCATCAAATTAATTTTATTTAAACAATTCGATAAAAGATTTTGAATTTTAAAAATAAAGTACTAAACTAACTAATTACTAACTACCAAGAATTGAATTCAGATAAAAAGGCTTAATATTACAATTTCTCTTAATGTTTCACTTGAATTAATACACTTCCTTTTAAGTTATATTAATTATTCCGGATTGTTAATCAAGAACTCATCAATATTTATAATCATCTCTCAATGTATCATAAACGAATCAACTTAAATCCACAAAAGATAGAATTAAGATGAACACCCTAGTTAACTAATTCATTATATCTCTATGTGAATTACAATTAAAAAGGATTTAAAGCTCAGGTTCTGTTTCAGATTACATGCGGCGTATATGTATATCTCTATCCTAAACACAAATTATGAATTCCATCATATGTAGAAAACACAATCACATGCTACTATGATTAGGTCTAAATCTATAATCCATTTCTCGAGTTCATAAAGATTACCATGGTAATTGTTGATCAGACATTTAAGCAATTAATCACAAATCATAATAGACAATCCGATAATAATCAACAATAATTAATAAGGAAGCATATCAATAAAAGCTACGCAATAAGTTCCATTGTAATCTTAAAAAGAACTTAGTTCATAATTGAATTAAAATCCTTAATCCACAATTGATAAAGCATTCAAGAATACAAAATAAGAGATTAGGGAAGAGAATAAAATCTGTAATTGCAATCCTTGAGTCTCTCCTTCAGCTCCTTAATTGAATCCTTTGTGCTCTTGCAATTGTTTCAAGCCTCCATCTCTTTCTCCTAAACTAGGGTTAGCAAAAAGTAGCAAAATCCCCCCTATTCTATGCCTCACATCATGTATTTATAGGTTCTAGTTAAAGTCCTAAACCAATTAGAAGTTACAATCCTTGTTTCATTCAATTTAGGTAAAAAATAAGCTTTTCAAAAACCCGACCTAGCGCGGCCGCGCCCATATTTGGCCTAGGAAGCAGCGTGGCCGCGCCCAAGTGCCAAAAATCATGTTTTTCACTCTGCAGACCAGCGCGGCCGCGCCCAAAATACACTAGGAACCGGCGCGGCCGCGCCCGACCAAATTCTGCTCGGACATCGGTTGGTAAAATAGTCATAACTTTTGATCCGGGAGGCGTTATGGGGCCTGCCACATATCAAATAGAAGTTCTCGACGAGATCTACAACTTTCATTCTTTGAGAATTGAGAGATTCAGATTGGATCAAAGTCGAAATTGGGCTTAAAGTGAGTGCAATGCAAATGGCAACTCCAAACTTTGAGGTTCAACGTTCGTTGGTAAAACGATCATTACTTTCTCATCCGAACTCCGATTGTGACGATTCAAGATGTTCCGGAAAGCTAAGGAGTAGCTCTACAATACAATCCAAGTTCCAAACCAAGAACATACATCCAACCTAGTGTTAAAAGCCCTGTAATCTTCCCTTCTTGCGTTTACTTGCTTATTGTACTCCAAAAGATGTTCGGATTGCGTTTCCTTGCTTTTTCCTACAAAATAACATAAAAACACTATAAATACCTAATATTAACTTAAAATACTTAAGAACTCACAAATTATCAAGCCAAACGTACTCAATTCGTAGATATAAAACCCACTCATCACTAACATTTTCTAAAAATAGGTGGATATACCACCTATAATAGACCAAAAATGCTTTACAATTGAATTAGTAGATGAGAATTAGAGATTTTAAAAAAGGGCAACATAGGAAGGGGGGTTGCTGCCTAGCAGCAGAACATAGCAGCAGTTAGGCCCTGCCTAGTGTGCGCTATCTTGTTAACAAAATGGTTTTTAATAGTTTTGATGAGAAAATTCCTAATAATAAGATAGAAATGAAATTCGGATGTGTACGTAGAATATTATATAAAATCCATACTAGCTTTTCAATTCTTTATAAATGAATTAAAAGTATGAGTGTAGTGAGTTTAGGGGACTGTTTTGGCAATATATTAAAATGTGTTAATTTTTAACACATTAATCTATAAGAATAAATCTATAAAACGATTTAGTAACTATAGTTTCCCTACTTGATCTATAACTACACTCAATATACAAACTGAGCTACGAATTCATCATGAATATCTCAGTTAGATATCAAAGGATGAAATACCCATGTATTTAAATTACAAGTGGTGTATATATTGAAGTTGCGTAGTATTCATGTACTTAGATAACGCCAAAGTTTATTAAAACGATTAATAACTGTCGTGAGTAATAGAATAAATGTTTTTGAAAAGAATATACAAATTCTTTTCAAAAACATCAAGAATGAAAACTAATTGACTAGTTTTCAAACTTTAGACATATAAACCTCAAAATCCCTAATATTTGAAGTTTATGAATAAACAACTTATAATTCTTAAAGTGTTCTAGTAGTAGAGTAATAAAGTACTCTTATCTTAAATCGAATTCAAAATTAGTCAATAAAGGGTTTGGCCATAAAATGGATAAGGTATTTGAAAAATGTGTTAGTATATATCCGTAAAATATTTATGTGATATCAACTTCTATATTTTGATCGCTAGAACATATAGTTGATCTTCTTCATATATCAATATATATGTGTAGGATCCACAAGGTCGGACTAGCGGAGTTTTATCATTATTTAAACAACATGCAAGTATCTAAACACCAATTCTTTCTAAGTCAATCAAGTAAGTTGACTTGATCATATTAAGGTAAGTTTATGTTTGCATATATAAAGTGATAAAAAGGAATTAAATCCTTTTTTATTCCAATAAGCTTCACAAGATTGGTGAGATTTTTTTTATTTTGCATATTATAATGATATCTGATATGCATGAACAGTTTACAGAGGGTCCAAACCAATTGTTTGGGATGGACTAAACTTATAACATTTCTATTCTTTTATTTCCAAAGTATCGAAATGTTATTGTTGTTCAACTATATTAATTATGGTTTGAATTCTAAGCTGAGTATGAACAATTTCCGATATAGGAATATATTTTTGAAATCCGCTTCAAGGGCGGTACAGATTTGTAGCACTCTATGAGTGTGAGAAGTGAACCTAATGGTGGTTCACAAATAGCAGTGTTGATCAACGCAGGGCATATCGGGCTGATCACCCACTGTGCCCGTAAGTTCAGACGGTTCGCAAAAGAAACTTTGCTTGGAACCTTTTTAATAAAATTGAAATTCAGTGTTTAAGGTTTATATAACCACTCAGCATATTATTTAATGATAATAGTTATCATGAGTTGGTTTCAATTCATATTACTTAACAACTCATTCTTCTATTAAAGTACACTCCACAGAAAACATTTATTCTTTCATACGTTATGATCGTATATTACTTGCTGAGCACTTTTATGCTCATTCTTGCTTTGTCTATAAATGTTTTCAGTGTACCCGGAGTATACTACAAGGTCAGCAGAAAATAAAGGCAAAGGGAAGGCCGCAGATTAAAAGTTATTGCTCCCTGTAATAGATAGTTAAATGTTTGCATATATGTAATTATCATGTTAGTTAGTTAAGGTTATGTACCTTGGGATTTGAGACTCTGATGTAAAAACTTTTGTATAAGTTTGGTATCTACTTTTAGTTATGCTTTGGATATCGTGAGCACTAAATAAGGGTTGCAAGTACCTGAATTTGGGGGCGTCACAACTATTGACCAATATATGATTTGATTTATTTTAGAGGATGCTTGAATGAACGGATTTTTATAAATGGGCTCTGCGTACCTCGTCTTATCTAGTTTTTCTTGATGTAAATTCTATCTCCGTCCTATGTACTTCCTCTTGACTGCTGATCAAGGTTTCTATTTATTGAAAATAGTAAATGTAATAGGTTTAGCTAGAATTATTTTGAAGAATTAGAGACCAAAGAGCGCTTGAAGACCCGTTTATAATGGAGCTCGGGTTTAAATATAATAGTTATATTTAAATTCAGTTCTTGCACTCTAGGTTTGACCTTTTGCTTCACTTGGTAGCTCTAATGAACTAAACTAGAATAAAAGTCCATAATCAATCCAGGTAGAATATAGTATTCTATATGTGCATGCTAACTATGTATATATTATATATTATCCAACGTGGTTCACATGTTAAATAATATGACGCGTATTATATATATGTGCATGCGCGCTAATCAAGATGAAACTAATAATAACAAACCCCTCAAAGAAATTATATTAAGTCCTAAGCGTTCAAAGATATTTGGAATATCGAACGTCGCCTTCTAGCATGATAAAGCAATAGAGTATTAAATATTTAATATGAGTTTGTTGTGTCACACAAGGCAAATATTAAATATTTAAGATGTTGCTTTATCACATTTGATGCTTATTAAGGAATTGAACATTACTGTTTTGTTGTGTCACACAAGGACGGTATTTTTCTCTTCACATATATAGAAGTGCTAGGTTGGACTTAACTTGGATAATTTTGATTCAGATGTGTCACACTTGATCAAAATAATCTAAGAGGTAAAATACAAGGAGTTACATAGTGATGTAATTAACAATAGTTGTCTACCTATTTATTTATATATCGTTTGTTGTGTCACACAAGGCTATATACATTTGAAATGAGATCCTTATTCTCACTAGCAAATTTTTAATTAGATTTGCCGAACTATATATTGAGGGTAATATAGTTTGATAAAAATAGTGGGAGATACCAATTTAAAATAAAGACCTAATTTATTTTAGTAATTAATAAAATGAATGTATGCTAAAATGTTGTCTATTTCACATGCAGAATTTAAAAAATGTCAAACTCACTATCACTGCGTAGCATACTTGATGCTAACAAACCTGACCAAATTACATGGACTGGTTAAGGAATCTGAGAATTATTCTCACTGCTGAAAAGATTTTTTATGTCCTAAATCCGTCCGTCCCTGTAAATGTTGCAAAAATAGCCTCTAAGGAAGAGATTGCTACTTTCAAAAAGTGGCAAGATGATGCAATCCTAGCTCAATGCATCATGCTCGCATCCATGAGTAACGAGCTTTAGTGTCAACATGAAACTATGGATGCTCCTACTATATTGCTGCACCTCAAGGAGTTGTATGGTGAGCAAAGTAGGACTGCCAGATATCAGATATCTAAGGAGCTCTTCCGATCTCAGATGACCGAGGGCACTACAGTTGAAACTCATGTCCTAAAGATGATCAATCTGATTGAACAACTTGGACAGCTAGGGTTCGTAATGGATGGGGAGTAAAGTCAAGATTTGATCTTGCAGTGACTCTCGGACACCTCACAATTTGTTGTGAATTTTCACATGAATAAGTTGGATGCCAGCTTGCTTGAGTTACTTAACGTGCTGAAAACTGCTGAAGGTCACTTCTCATCCAATAAGAATCAAGTCTTACTAGTAGATGATTCTTCCAAGAAAAGGAAGAGGCCCAAGGTATCTTCTAAAAAGAAGAAAAAGAAGAAGGCTAAGGGCAAGGTGAAAAGAAAGGATAATAAGAAAATTGATCCAGATAGCAAAAGAATTTGCTACCATTGCAATAAGCTGGGTCATTGTAAGAAGAACTGCAAGGATTATCTTGCGGATCAAAAGTAGAAGAAGCTTGGAGAAGCTTCGACTTCCAATCTAGGTTTGTTTATGATTGAAATTAATTTTTCTGAAAGTAAAAATTCTACTTGGGTATTGGATACCGGTTGTGGTTCTCACATATGTAACAATATGCAGGGACTAAGCAGAAATAGAAAGCTGAACAAGGATGAAGTCGTCCTACGAGTAGGAAATGAAGCAAAGGTTACTGCATTAGCTGTAAGAACTTATTGTTTAGTACTGCATACAGGTAAGTCTGTGACGCCCCCAAAATCTCTACACTTCCCTGTAGCAGATTTGGTGCTCACGTGAAACTGTACAACTATAAATATTCAATAAATTATGACTCCTATCTATCCAAGGTTCACAGTATCCCATAACAGGTACTAGTTCTGGCCAAAACGTTGTCTGTGTTTGGATACCCTCACTTGGATGTATAGATTCATATCTAATGAATATCTCTTTCATATTTATATTTCCTATCTATCTGACATTCACAGTATTAATGATAAGATTATCCATAGAACTGAGGGGCGCATTCCAGTAAAGATGACACCTTACCGGCGCTCATTAAGTATAACCTCAGAGCTTATAGGACTTTCAATATCATTTAAATACCCTCATTCAGATGTATAGTTCGTATAAATACTGTATTTACTTAGTACAACTATGCTAAAGAAAGTAAAGATCAGAGTATAACGCATTCGATGAAATAAAGGATCATAATATATTACATATCATTTGGTTCGATTACATCATTCTTGATACTAAGTTATTACAACAAAAGCCTTTAAAAGACTTAAAATATTCAAAATAGTAATTAAACTAATTAACAGGTCATTTCCCTTTATCGACCCCAGATGTGCCGGGATTACCATTTAAAACTGCAAAAGAAGATATGCGCAAGAATGAGCTACAAATGCTCAGCAAGTTCATTTGAATATGTAAACACAATGTGTTTGATTTGAAAGATGTCAATTGATGTATAACTGAGGGTTCTATACCTGAACCATATATTTCATTTAGTTCTATCAGTCTTCAATGACTTAGAACCATTTGATTTCAGATATCTGGTAGGGGATCAGCCTCACCAATATCCTAGGAGTATGCATATCATCCTACCATTTATGTCCATTTTATTTCATTGACGGTCACACTACCTTATCATAAGGCTTTCGAGTTCACATTACATCCAAGGTGTCCCATTTTACTTAGTATAAGATGTCGTACCAAAATAATTTGGTTTGACACAACAATTTAAGCTTCATCAAGCAATATATGAATAATGGTTCATTTTTTTAGTTATGCTGAATAAGAAGCAATAACTTCACAATAATCGATAGCAAGATATAGAAGACTTGCATAAATATAAGTTGAGTAAGGTTAGGACACTTGCCTTAGCGTAGTTCGTTATAATTTAATACAGTTGGTCAACGTATGTACTCTACGTACACTAATAATAAGCGTTAGAACTTATATAAACATGTATTACGCTAATCTAGACAAGTTTCATTAAGGTTCGATGTCGATTCGGTATCTCGGTCGCGTCCTTAATAGCTAAACACATAAATTGTTCGATAAAACTTCATTTGGAAGCTTAATTATTAGTCTAAATAATTTATTTATTATTTATAACACTTTTAGAAGCTTAATATTAGTTTTAAATAATTTTTATAAGCTTAGAAATATTTTTAAATAATTTTACAAGTATAGGAATATTTTTAAATGATTAAATTATCATTTAGAATATTTTTAAAACATTAATAAGTTATTTAAATGTTTTATTTATTATTTAGAATAATTTTAGATACTTAACATATTATTTAAATAATTTATTTTATCCTTTATCATATTGTTAGGATTTATTTTATTATTAAAATAATTTATTTATTACTTATAATAATTTCCAAAACTTAGTTTAATATTTAAATAATTTAATTATCATTTATAATATTTTTAAATACTTAATATATTATTTAAATGATTTATTTATCATTAATAATATTTAAATATTTAATATTTTATTTAATTATTATATATAATAATTTTATTTACTTTAATATTATTTTTAAATAATTAATATAATTATTAAATAATTTATTACAATTATTATTTATTATTTAATTAAATTAAATAATATTTCAGATTTATATAAAAATTAAAAATAAATTTTTATAATAAAAATGAATTTTCGAATATAATTATTAATTATTAATAATTATTTAATAATTATTTATTATTTTATAATTTAATTAATTAATTAATTATTTATTTATTTTTATTAAAAATCCGTCGCTAAAGGGCTTTAGCGACGGTCTGCATACATTCATAGGTTTCTGGGTTTGAATATGCATTTCGTCGCTAAAGGTGTTCTTCATGAAGAACACTTGGTCAACGCTAATCAGTCTACTTTGATCTCAAATTTCTCTATGTTGTGTTAATGTTTATGTTAGATTTTTGTTTGTTGTTAAACCTAGCATGACCGAATATAACGACATGTAAATAAATGGATCACACATCATTTGATGCCATTTAAATCTGGTCAAACTAGCGGGGACCAGCTGTTCTTGAGAATTTCTGGGTAACCCAGAAATTCATTCATGAGTGAGGTTCGGTCAAGACACTTTGACTATGATTTCTGGCTAGATTAATTACTATTCATGTGTTTTAATGTTACGAGGTTGTTATCTATGTAGCACACAACAAGTCTAAGCAAAGAAATTACACAAAACATCTCATTTAGACCAAATCTGGGCAGCATGAACTTCTGACAAAACTTGTCAGAATTCTTCAAAGATTTCTGGGTTGCCCAGAAATTGCAAATCCGAACGGTCAAGGGACTTTTGACCGATCATAACTTTTGTTCTAGACATTCTTTTACTACAATTCAAGTCGGATATTATAGACCACATATCAGGCTACACATACATACTTTAAAACAGATCAAACACACAATTTAAGTCGATCAAACTGCTTGACAAAGTCGCATGTCAGACAGTTTTGGCTGTTCTTGACAGTTTTGATTTTTCATCATTTTCGACCATTTAAATGTTATGGATCCTTGTTTTATCAACCCAGATCACTTATTAACATATTATAACACATATCTAAACATCTAAAACTTAAAATTATTAACAACTTAAAGATCTAGCATCAAAAATGAATTTTATACCTTTCTAAGTTGAATTTCTGATTTCTTTCTTTCTGATCTGATGTTGCTACTGCAGAGGCTTACTATGGTATGATTATTAAGTGTTTAAGCTTCAAAATTTTCGTGGCCAAATGATCAGATTGCTCTCTTATTTATAGAATTGGCAAATTAGGGTTTCTTAGGTCATTTTCCAAACTTTGCCTCCAAAAATATCCTAGCCTTGGGACTTGTGCTACTATCATCTGATCCTAATGACCTACTTGAGTTGGAGACTTGATCAAATATCTGATCTTGTGTTCTTATCCTCTTTTGATTGGTTTAAACTTTTATTTTTGATTTATTTACTTACTAATTAAACCTAGATTTTTGCTAATCATGATTAGGGTGTTTAATCATGTTTAGTAATAACTTAATTAAGTTAATATATCATAATTAAAGTTTATCATTTCATAATTTAATGTTATTGAATCAAATTAGGGTTTTAGGGGTTTAAATTAGGGTTTAGGGTTTTCAATTCTACAATTAGGGTTTTAATCTTCAATTAGGGTTTTAATATAAGTTTAATGATTCATAATTAATATTATGATTCATTACTTAGATCCTAATTATATCCTAATTATAGCAATTAAGATTCTTGTACAGTAATTAGGGTTTTAATTGACCAATTCGGATAACTCTTATCAATTAGGGTTTCTATTTCAGTTTATCATTTTAAACCCTAATTAACTTATTTTAAAATTTTATCAGTTAATATAATATTATATTAACTCCGAAGCACGACAAAGCACTTCATCATTTCCAAGCACGACACAGCAGCTTACAAAAATAATTTGTCGAGACGCTTCTCAGTGAATTCGCCGGAAGCACGACAAATCATTTTGTCCGTGTTAGCACGACACAGCTGCTTGGCGAAAATTTTTTATTTGACCTAATTCTTAATTAGAATACACAATCACATAATACAAAATCAGAACATGAAATTTCATTTATTAAACACATAATTTATATATACAGATCTTATTAGGGTTCAGAATATTACATTCACCCCCACTAATAAAAATTTCGTCCTCGAAATTACGGTACAGATTATAAAAACAAGTGTGGGTAATTATCTCGCATTTTACTCTCGAGCTCCCACGTAGCTTCCTCTATGTTTTGATTCCTCCAAATAACTTTGACTGAAGGGATCACTTTATTTCGTAGATGTTGTTCTTTCCTATCTATGATTTTGATAGGAACTTCCTTATAAGATGAATCTTTCTCGATCTGAATAGGTTCGTAATCGATAACGTGTTTATAATCAGGTTTGTATGGTCGTAACACGGACACATGAAACACGTTATGGATATGTTCTAACTCAGGTGGCAAGGCTACCTCATAAGCTACTTCACCTATTTTTCTCAATATCTGAAATAGTCCAATAAATCGCGGACTCAATTTCTCCTTTTTGCCAAAACATATTTTGCCCTTCCACGAAGAAACTTTTAAGAACACGTGACTACCGATATCGAAATCTTGTAGCTTCCTGTTTTGATCCGCATATTTCTGCTGTCGATCTTGAGACGCTTGTAATCTTCCTCATATAATTCGAACTACCTCAGCGGTTTGTTGAACTATTTCGGGTCCTAGCATTTGTCGTTCCCCAACCTCGTCCCAACATAATGGCATCCTACATTTTCTTCCATACAAAGCTTCAAATGGTGGCATTCCTATGCTGGCATGGTAGCTATTGTTGTAGGCAAATTCTACCAAAGGTAATTGATCTTCCCAACTTCCCTTGAAATCCATGATGTAAGAGCGCAACATGTCTTCCAGTGTCTGAATGGTTCTCTCACTCTGACCGTCAGTTTGTGGGTGGTATGCTGTGCTTAGTCTCAATTGAGTTCCTAAGTGTTTCTGAAGACTTGTCCAAAAGTTTGAAGTAAATCGGGTCTTTCGAGTTAAATTGGTTAACGGGGTTGCTATCTTTGAAAAATCTTGTATAAAACGCCTATAGTACCCTGCTAAACCGAGAAAACTTCTTACTTCTGTTAGAGTTGTTGGTTGTTCCCAGTTCACAACTGCCTCTATCTTTGCTGGATCCACCGCTATTCCATTCTTGTCAATTACATGACCCAAGAACTGGACTCGTTCCAACCAAAATTCACACTTGGAAAACTTTGCATAAAGTTGTTCCTTGCGTAATATCTCTAATACGCTCCTTAAGTGTTCATCATGCTCCTCTTTTGTTCTCGAGTATACTAAAATATCATCGATGAACACTACGACAAATTTGTCTAAGCATGGTTTAAATACTCGGTTCATTAAATCCATGAATGCTGTCGGCGCATTTGTTAATCCAAAAGATATCACAAGAAACTCATAATGTCCATAGCGTGTCCTAAACGCTGTCTTCGGCACATCTTCTTTTCTTACCTTTAATTGATGATAACCTGATCGTAGGTCGATCTTCGAAAAGTGTTCGGCCCCTTTCAACTGGTCAAACAAATCATCAATTCGTGGTAAAGGATATTTGTTCTTTATGGTTAACTTATTTAATTCTCTATAGTCAATGCATAACCTTAACGTTCCATCCTTCTTCTTTACAAACAACACTGGTGCTCCCCAAGGTGAAACACTAGGTTGTATGTATTTCTTGTCTAAGAGTTCTTGTAATTGCACAAGTAACTCCTTCAACTCTATTGGTGCCATTCTGTACGGTGCTTTACTGGCGCCGTACCCGGTGCAAGATCAATAACAAATTCGATCTCTCTATCCGGAGGTAGACCTGGTAAATCTTCTGGAAACACATCCAGAAATTCTCTAACTACATGTATTTGATTTAGCTTTGTTCCTTCCTTTCGAGTATCCGCTATATATGCCAAATAACCTGTACAACCCTTCCTAAGCAACTTCTCTGCTTGCATTACTGTCAAACATCGAGATCGCTTAGGTGAACAACCACCGTTGAACACTACCTTTGACTTCGACTCAGTCAACAGGTTTACACGTTTCCGATGGTAGTCAATCATTGCATTATAATTAACCAACCAATCCATACCTAAGATTATATCGAATTCCCCTAATTGTATAGGAATGAGGTTCACAAGAAACTTGTGTCCCTTAATCTCTACGTTACAATCTTTGTATACAGTTTTAACGGGAATTATCTCTTTATTAGCAATTTCCACATTGAAAGGTATGTCTAAGTCTTCGCGTGGTATATTCAACTTCTTAGCAAAGCTATTAGACACGAATGCACAAGTAGCACCAGAGTCGAATAACACATATGCATTTAAAGTGTCGATAGGGATGATACCTGTCACCACGTCCTGTGAAGCAACAACATCCCTCATCGTCATATTAAATGTTCTGGCGGTTGGACGACTTTGGCCTCCAGCTCTTGCTACTGTTGGCTTAAGGGTGTTGTTCGTGGTTTGATTCCCTCCCCCAGCTTGGTTTCTATTTCTTGGACAATTTCTAGATATGTGACCCGTTGCGCCACAAATATAACATTTATAGTTCTGATTGCCATGACTGGTATTATTATTATTTTTCTTGGGACAATCAGAGGAATAATGTCCCTCTTGACCACAACTGTAACAAGTAACCACCCCTCTGCGGCATACTCCCGGGTGGTTCTTTCCACATGTGACACAACGTCCTACCTTATTATTATTATTCTGGTTTCTGTTGGTGGTGTTGTTGTTATTGTAATTATTCCCCTTTCTTCCAAAGTTAGTAGAAAAAGTGGCATCCCATTTCCTCTTGTTATTATTGTTGAACCCACCAGTACTTACTTCTCATTTGAACTTTCCCCCTTCATTCTGATTCCTCTTCTCCTTATGAAACTTGAGAAGATTTTCATTCTCGATCTCAGCTATAACAACCTTCTCAATAATCTCTGAGAATGTTTTTAACTGGAAGATTGATATTTTACTCCTTATTTGAGGTTTCAACCCCTCCTCAAATCTCCTAGTTTTTCTCGTCTCAGAGTTCACTTGATGTGGAGCAAAACGAGACAACTCATTAAACTTGGCTGTATACTGAGATACAGTCATTTCCCCTTGTTTTAACTCTAGAAATTTTACTTCCATTCGGTCTTGCATTGTTTGTGGAAAGTAATTTTCAAAGAATAATTCCTTGAATCTTACCCACAGAACTACTCCTTCACCGGCCCTGGTTTTTGTGGTTTCCCACCAAAAGTTTACCTCACCTTTTTAGGAAAAAGGTCGCAAATATGGTCTTTTGTTCTTCACTTACATTGGTTACAGTGAAAAACTTCTCCATTTCGGTTAACCAGGTTTGGGCCTCAACTGGATCTGCAGTTCCTTTGAACTCAGGTGGTCCAACAGTTTTAAAGTCTTTAAATACTGACCTATGTGGATTATTTGGGTTGGGCTGGTGTGGTGGATGATTTTGTAAGGCTCCTAATAGTAGATCTACTAGTTGTTGAGTTGGGTTTGTATCATTGGTCTCATTTCGGGTTTGGGTTCTTCGTCCTGATGCCATAATTCTAAAATAAAGAAAAGATAAGTATAAATACAAGTATATATATCATACATAGAATTAACAATTTGATTGTACAAACATAATTTGTATATTCATACAAAAGGTTTACATATTCGGCTAGTAGTTTATATAAGTACTACTAGCATTCCCAAACCAGTTTCCCAAAACTTTGGTAAAGTAGTTTAGATACTACTGTTTACATACACACTTTGGTGACCAGGTTTATCTAAAGCTTAATCTTACGATACTCATCGCACAGCATACTGGATACCACCCACCTATTGATGTCGTATCCAGTCTTTCCATTCTCTACGGGATAATCCTCTACTCGCTTATCCAGATCCACAAGTGTTTCACGAAATTCTCTATTAGTTCTATCAAGCCTTACTTGGATTTGATATCGTTCTCTTTCCTTTCTTGACAACAGTGTCTGAAGTCGAATATTTAATCGTCCTTCATTCTCTAACCTTTCTTCCACATACGTTACCCTATTGTTTAAGGTATGTATTTCCATCTGGGCTTGTTCTAGTAGGTTTTCCTCCTCTGGGTTTCCTTCTTCTAACTCTTCTACAGATTGATTTCGAACTTGTGATATATCCCTCCATATTGGTTCTTCTTCTTCCTCTCATTCTTCTATAATCTGAACCTCTGCAGTGTCCTCATTAGGTTCTGTCGCTACCGCATCATAGAATTCTAAGTTATATTGAACTTCTTGTCCTTCAGGATCACTGCCCTGCTCGAGCTCTATCACTTGTGAATCTATCTCCCTTGAAATATCTCCCCAATCTAGGTCTGCCATCCTACAAAAGAATTTTAGTTATTTAGTATTAAAGCGAAGCAAATTTACACATAATATAAAGCTTTTAAGATTATTTTATGTATAATTAAGTATTTTACGGACTTAAAGGCTATATCCTAAGGTATTTCCTAACTACCTTAGAGCTATAATCTACAGCTCTGATACCAACCTGTGACGCCCCCAAAATCTATACACTTCCCTGTAGCAGATCTGGTGCTCACGTGAAACTATACAACTATAAATATTCAATAAAATATGACTCCTATCTATCCAAGGTTCACAGTATCCCATAACAGGTACTAGTTCTGGCCAGAACGTTGTCTGTGTTTGGATACCCTCACTTGGATGTATAGATTCATATCTAATGAATATCTCTTTCATATTTATATTTCCTATCTATCTGACATTCACAGTATTAATGATAAGATTGTCCATAGAACTGAGGGGCGCATTCCGGTAAAGATGGCACCTTACCGGCGCTCATTAAGTATAGCCTCAGAGCTTATAGGACTTTCAATATCATTTAAATACCCTCATTCAAATGTATAGTTCGTATAGATACTGTATTTACTTAGTACAACTATGCTAAAGAAAGTAAAGATCAGAGTATAACGCATTAGATGAAATAAAGGATCATAATATATTACATATCATTTGGTTCGATTACATCATTCTTGATACTAAGTTATTACAACAAAAGCCTTTAAAAGACTTAAAGTATTTAAAATAGTAATTAAACTAATTAACAGGTCATTTCCCTTTATCGACCCCAGATGTGCCGGGATTACTATTTAAAACTGCAAAAGAAGATATGCGCAAGAATGAGCTACAAATGCTCAGTAAGTTCATTTGAATATGTAAACACAATGTGTTTGATTTGAAAGATGTCAATTGATGTATAACTGAGGGTTTTATACCTGAACCATATATTTCATTTAGTTCTATCAGTCTTCAATGACTTAGAACCATTTGATTTCGGATATCTGGTAGGGGATCAACCTCACCAATATCCTCGGAGTATGCATATCATCCTACCATTTATGTCAATTTTATTTCATTGACGGTCACACTACCTTATCATAAGGCTTTCAAGTTCACATTACATCCAAGGTGTCCCATTTTACTTAGTATAAGATGTCGTACCAAAACAATTTGGTTTGACACAACAATTTAAGCTTCATCAAGCAATATATGAATAATGGTTCATTTTTTTAGTTATGCTGAATAAGAAGCAATAACTTCACAATAATCGATAGCAAGATATAGAAGACTTGCATAAATATAAGTTGAGTAAGGTTAGGACACTTGCCTTAGCGTAGTTCGTTATAATTTAATACAGTTAGTCAACGTATGTAGTCTACGTACACCAATAATAAGCGTTAAAACTTATATAAACATGTATTACGCTAATCTAGACAAGTTTCATTAAGGTTCGACGTCGATTCGGTATCTCGGTCGCGTCCTTAATAGCTAAACACATAGATTGTTCGATAAAACTTCATTTGGAAGCTTAATTATTAGTCTAAATAATTTATTTATTATTTATAACACTTTTAGAAACTTAATATTATTTTTAAATAATTTTTATAAGCTTAGAAATATTTTTAAATAATTTTACAAGTATAGGAATATTTTTAAATGATTAAATTATCATTTAGAATATTTTTAAAACATTAATAAGTTATTTAAATGTTTTATTTATTATTTAGAATAATTTTAGATACTTAAAATATTATTTAAATAATTTATTTTATCATTTATAATATTTTTAGGATTTATTTTATTATTAAAATAATTTATTTATTACTTATAATAATTTTCAAAACTTAGTTTAATATTTAAATGATTTAATTACCATTTATAATATTTTTAAATACTTAATATATTATTTAAATGATTTATTTATCATTAATAATATTTAAATATTTAATATTTTATTTAATTATTATATATAATAATTTTATTTACTTTAATATCATTTTTAAATAATTAATATAATTATTAAATAATTTATTATAATTATTATTTATTATTTAATTAAATTAAATAATATTTTAGATTTATATAAAAATTAAAAATAAATTTTCGAATATAATTATTAATTATTAATAATTATTTAATATTTATTTATTATTTTATAATTTAATTAATTAATTATTTATTTATTTTTATTAAAAATCCGTCGCTAAAGGGCTTTAGCGACGGTCTGCATACGTTCATAGGTTTCTGGGTTTGAATATGCATTTCGTCGCTAAAGGTGTTCTTCATGAAGAACACTTGGTCAACGCTAATCAGTCTACTTTGATCTCAAATTTCTCTTTGTTGTGTTAATGTTTATGTTTGATTTTTGTTTGTTGTTAAAGCTAGCATGGCAGAGTATAACGACATGTAAATAAATGGATCAAACAACATCATTTGATGCCATTTAAATCTGGTCAAACTAGCGGGGACCAGCTGTTCTTGAGAATTTCTGGGTAACCTAGAAATTCATGAGTCAGGTTCGGTCAAGGCACTTTGACTATGATTTCTGGCTAGATTAATTACTGTTCATGTGTTTTAATATTACGAGGTTGTTATCTATGTAGCATACAACAAGTTTAAGCAAAGAAATTGCACAAAACATCTCATTTAGATCAAATCTGGGCAGCATGAACTTCTGACAAAACTTGACAGAATTCTTCAAAGATTTCTGGGTTGCCCAGAAATTGTAAATCCGAACGATCAAGGGACTTTTGACCGATCATAACTTCTGTTCTAGACATTCTTTTACTACAATTCAAGTCGGATATTATAGACCACATATCAGGCTACACATACATACTTTAAAACAGATCAAACACACAATTTAAGTCGATCAAACCGCCTGACAAAGTCGCATGTCAGACAATTTTGGCTGTTCTTGACAGTTTTAATTTTTCATCATTTTCGACCATTTAAATGTTATGGATCCTTGTTTTATCAACCCAGATCGCTTATTAACATATTATAACACATATCTAAACATCTAAAACTTAAAATTACTAACAACTTAAAGATCTAGCATCAAAAATGAATTTTATACCTTTCTAGTTGAATTTCTGATTTCTTTCTTTCTGATCTGATGTTGCTACTGCAGAGGCTTACTATGGTATGATTATTAAGTGTTTAAGCTTCAAAATTTTCGTGGCCAAATGATCAGATTGCTCTCCTATTTATAGAATTGGCAAGTTAGGGTTTCTTAGGTCATTTTCCAAACTTTGCCTCCAAAAATATCCTAGCCTTGGGACTTGTGCTGCTATCATCTGATCCTAATGACCTACTTGAGCTGGAGACTTGATCAAATATCTGATCTTGTGTTCTTATCCTCTTTTGATTGGTTTAAACTTTTATTTTTGATTTATTTACTTACTAATTAAACCTAGATTTTTGCTAATCATGATTAGGGTGTTTAATCATGTTTAGTAATAACTTAATTAAGTTAATATATCATAATTAAATTTTATCATTTCATAATTTAATGTTATTGAATCAAATTAGAGTTTTAGGGGTTTAAATTAGGGTTTAGGGTTTTTAATTCTATAATTAGGGTTTTAATCTTCAATTAGGGTTTTAATATAAGTTCAATAATTCATAATTAATATTATGATTCATTACTTAGATCCTAATTATATCAATTAAGATTCTTGTACAGTAATTAGGGTTTTAATTGACCAATTCCGATAACTTTTATCAATTAGGGTTTTCAAATTAGGGTTTCTATTTTAGTTTATCATTTTAAACCCTAATTAACTTATTTTAAAATTTTATCAGTTAATATAATATTATATTAACTTCGAATCACGATAAAGCACTTCGTCATTTCCAAGCACGACACAGCAGCTTACAAAAATAATTTGTCGAGACGCTTCTCAGTGAATTCACCGGAAGCACGACAAATCATTTTGTCCGTGTAAGCACGACACAGCTGCTTGGCGAAAATTTTTTATTTGACCTAATTCTTAATTAGAATACACAATCACATAATACAAAGTCAGAACATGAAATTTCATTTATTAAACACATAATTTACATATTCAAATCTTATTAGGGTTCGGAATATTACAAAGTCCATTAGTTTAAATAATTGTTATTATGTTTCAACACTCATTAGAAATATTATTTCAATTTCTGTATTGGATATGGATGGTTTTGATATTATAATAAAGAACAACAGTTGTTCTATTTATAATAAAAATGTTTTATATGGTATTGACAATTTACTGAATGGACTTTACATACTTGACTTACATGAAAATATACTTCAAATTGAACAAACTAAGAAAAGAAAAAGAGACGATGTTAATTATACCTTTATGTGGCATTGTAGACTCAGTCATATCAATGAAATAAGATTAACCAAGTTGCATAAAGATGGGCTTTTAGAGCTATCTGATTTCGAATCATATCCAACTTGTGAATCTTGTCTCATGGGTAAAATGTCTAAATCTCCTTTTAGTGGATAAGGAGAAAGAGTTACAGAGTTATTAATATTGGTACACACAGACGTATGTGGACCTATGACAACGAATGGACGAGGAGGATATTCTTATTTTATTACTTTCACTGATGATCATTCTAGATTTGGATATGTGTATTTAATGAAATACAAGTTTGAATCGTTTGAAAAGTTCAAAGAATTCAGAAGTGAAGTAGAGAAGCAAACTGGTAAGAGTATTAAAATTCTTCGATCGGATCGAGGAGGGGAATACTTGACCAATGAGTTTCTAAGTTATCTCAAAGAAAATGGTATAATCTTACAATGGACTCCGCCAGGGACGCCATAGTTAAATGGTGTATCTGAAAGGAGAAATCGAACATTGTTGGATATAGTTCATTCCATGATGACTTATACCGACCTTCTAGTATCTTTCTGGGGTTATGCCCTAGAAACGACTGCATATCTACTTAACAAGGTACCTACCAAATCCGTCCCAAAGACCCTATATGAATTATGGACAGGGAAGAAACCAAATCTTAAGTATATTAAGACTTGGGATTGTCCAGCTTATGTCAAAAGGTTTGAATATGATAAGCTAAAGACTAGATCCGACAAGTGTAGATTTGTGGGATACCCTAAAGAAACTGTAGGGTATTATTTCTATCGTCCCACTAATCAAAAGGTGTTTGTTGTAAAACATGCTGCCTTCTTGGAAAATGAGTTTATCCTTGAAGGGGTCAGTGAGAGTAAGATATATCACTCTTGTCTGACCCTTAAAACATTAAATTTATTTAGCAAAAAAAAAAAAGAGTAAGATATATCTTGAAGAAGTTCAAGAACTACAAAATACTACGGATCAAAGTCAGGTACCTGACCAAGTGGAAGAACCTACTGTACCACAACCTATTCGTAAATCTAGAAGAGTACCGAAGATACCTAATAGGTATGGATTCATCATAGAGGATGATAATGAGGTACACATCATAGATGATAATGATCCATTGACTTACGAAGAGGCTATAAGTAGTAAAGACTCAGAAAAATGGCTAAAAGCTATGAAATCCAAGATGGACTCCATGTATGAAAACCAAGTATGGACTT
Source organism: Aralia elata (assembly GCA_034770075.1). NCBI lineage: Eukaryota > Viridiplantae > Streptophyta > Magnoliopsida > Apiales > Araliaceae > Aralia > Aralia elata. Next base: position 37,719,473 of record CM068379.1, read on the forward strand.
TGGTTTTACCACCTGAGGGCATTAAGCCTATAGGATGCAAATGGGTCTTTAAGAGAAAGATTAGAGCGGACGGCAAGGTAGAGAGACCTATAAGGACCGACTGATTGCAAAAGGTTTCAAACAAAGACAAGGAGTTGACTGTGATGAAACCTTCTTACCAGTAGCTATGCTCAAGTCCATTCGAATTTTGCTTGTAATTGTAGCTTATTATGACTACAAAATATGGCAAATGGACGTAAAGACGACCTTCCTCAATAAAGAACTTGAGAAAAATGTATATATAATATAGCCAAAGGGTTTTGTTTTAACGGTTGGAACAAATCAAGTCTGTAAGCTACAATAATCCATTTATGGATTGAAGCAAGCTTCTCGAAGATGGAACATCTGTTTTGATGAGATAATAAAAAATTTTGATTTTATCAAAAATGAGGATGAACCTTGTGTGTACAAGAAGGTTAGTGGAAGCGCTGTTTCATTCCTAGTATTATATGTTGATGATATATTACTGATAGGTAATGATATTCCTATGCTACAGTCGATCAAAATTTAGTTATCTAAACACTTCTCCATGAAGGACTTGGGTGAGGCATCCTATATTTTGGGGATAAAGATCTATAGAGATAGATCTAAAATGATGCTTGGCTTGACTCAAGGAAAGTACATTGACTCGATGCTAAAGAAGTTTAACATGGAAGATTCCAAGAGAGGTCTCATGCCGATGAGCCATGGAATACATCTCTCCAAGAAACAGGCCCCAAAGACACCTGAGGAGAGAGACCGTATGAGTAAGATTCCTTATACTTCAGCAATAGGATCTATCATGTACGGTATGATATGTACTAGACCGGATGTCGCTCATGCACTTAGTGTAACAAGCAGATATCAGTCGAATCCAAGAGAAGAGCACTGGAAGGCAGTGAAAAATATCCTAAAGTACTTAAGAAGAACTAAGGATGTATTTCTTGTCTATGGTGGGTCTGAATTGAAACTAGAGGGCTATACAGACTTAAGTTTTCAAACGGACCAAGATGACAGTAAATCCGTTTCAGGGTATGTATTTACTTTAAACGGTGGCGCAATGAGTTAGAAAAGTTCCAAGCAGCAAACAGTTGCTGATTCATTGACAGAGGCAGAGTACATAGCTGCAAGTGAAGCTGCAAAGGAAGCTGTTTGGATGAAGAAGTTCATAACTGAACTTAGAGTGGTTCCTAGCATTAGAGGAGCCGTACCTTTATTCTGTGACAACACTAGAGCTGTTGCGCAGGCTAAGGAGCCCAGGTCTCATCAGAAATCAAAACACGTGTTGCGGCGGTTTCATTTGATTAGAGATATCATTGAAAGAGGAGACGTCACCCTAGAGCGTGTGGACTCTCAAGACAACATTGCAGATCCATTTACTAAAGCTTTAACCCAACAACAGTTTGATCGTCACTTAGAGAAGATGTGTATTAGATACCATGGCGATTGGCTTTAGTACAAGTGGGAGATTGAAAGTAGTATGCACACAAGCAAATCATATTTGATATGATGTAGTATATACTTTGTAATCTTATTCATTTATTAATGATATTTTACTTATCTACATGGTGCTGTTATTTAATATGTGATAAACCCATAGTTTTAAGTAATGCTTTTAGAATCATGATGATGATCATGCTAATGAGATCTAAATTCTTAGAAAGCTTAAAACTAAAATTGTTTCTAATCGTTGGATTACTAAAAAGGGGATTAGTGAATCCGGATAGATTAGTACATACGTTGTTTACTCTTAGGAAGAGGATGATTAATCTCATAATTATTTATGTGGAGACACTAAAACAAATATGTAGGTGCTTATTGGAGAATAAGTTCACTGAATGTGGCTCGCTAAGAAATACCTAATGGAGTTTTACTCGCCTGTCAATAGGAATTCCTCTAGTGATAGTAGTACAAGTGATCCTTGGACTTGAGATCATCATAGTATCTTGTGTATGATGAGTTATACTTTGACATGTCCCTTAAGACCTTTAGGGTATATCAAAGGTTATAATAAGTTGTATATAGAGATAGGTGAATGATCAACAAAGAATCTACCACATCTAGTAAAAGATGTGAATGTCCTATGTGATTCGATAAATGACAACTTAGTAGTCCTTGGCCAAGGCAGAATGAAATTAGAAAGGAGTTTCTAATTTACATTATTTAGAGTTGTGCATTTAAGAATAGAAATACATATAATTAAATAAAATAAGACTTGACAGTAATTCCATGTCTTATATTTAATTGGGATATTGTATGGTAGAAAGATTGAATTGTACGGTAACTATTCACTAAAAGGTTCTTTTGTTATTAATGTTGAAATCTATATTATCTCGAAAGTCGTTGATCGCTAAGGGGGCTTACCCTTATTGTAGAGTAAATGTTATTTATTTAAATGAATTAGATAGTTAATTTATTTATTTAAATAAGATTATAATTGTTCTAATTGATTTATTCACAACCGGTTTAATATGGAGAACCTAAAGGGTTACACCGCAAAAGAAAAATATTTGTTTAAGAAGTAAATGACATAATTATAATAATAAGTTAAGTGTATTTAATTTAATCTATGGAGATAGAATAAATTAAATAGCTTAATATTTATTATTTAATATTTTAGAAATATTAAATATAAATTAATAAGAGGAGTCTTATTATTATTATTATTTTTTTTGCTAAATTTGGTTTGTAAAAATTGCAAAAAAAAGGATAATACAATGAAGCTCCAAGCATAGTTCCAACTCCCGTAGGAACTAAAACACCTAGTTAAAACTAGGAAACCCAAAAACCTAACCTAGTACATAAGACCTCACAACCCGAGGTTAGGTTTAGGAAAAAATAGCTAGCAACAATGGCCCAAGAGGATAATATCAACAACATTTGGCTAGAGATATCCATCAAATCATTTGATGAGGGCCCAAATCATATGCAGCAATTTATTTCAAAGCCCATCACCAAATCACGGCTAAAAAGCCCAGGAGACAAAATATATGTCTTATTATTATTACTATTACTATTATTTAATTCCTAATAGGGATTGAGAATTAATTAATAGAAGTACTATCTCAAGAATTCCTAATTATATTAGGAGTTTGATTTAATCAAAGGAGTTTAATTAGAATACAAACCCTAATCCTAAATAGTTTAGGGGAGGGTTTTCCTACATCTATAAATAAAAGAAGTCTTATCATAGATTAGGGTTACACACTCTTGCATAAGTATTGTGGAGAGTACTTACAATTTCTATAGAGATAGACTCTAGGGTTTTGCCAACACCTATCTTCTTGAACAAGTATTATTCCTTGGTGGATCACCTCTAGAGGCCAAACACTTGGGTGGCTAACGTTGATCAAAGGAAGGAATCTAATCGGTTGAATTTAAGGAGAACACGAAAGAATTAGAGTTGAACTTGTACTTGAGGAAACACGAATGAGGGTATAATTTTTATTCTCCATCTCTTTCGTTTAATTAATAATGGTGCATAAATAAAGATCATGGTGATGGTTTGTATAAAAATTTAAAATCTGATTTTATCGCGCTTCCGCTATATTTATGTAATTTGATTGCATGTTTGCGTTATATACAAACCTAACAGTCGGGTGGGCAAGATGAGTCATGGGGCAACCCATGAGGGCCCCGCAAGGGGAGTTGGCCGGCCAAATGGGCTGGTGAAGCTTCCTTGGGAAGCTTTGCAAGAACATAAGCTCACATTAAATAAAACTCATCAACTTAATGCTAAAGTCCTCCTTGCAATGATTTAACTCAACCATGGTTGTGTGTTGGATGATTAGGGAGGGATTGGTTAGTAAGAAGATAGAGAAGTGAGGGGTTTGACTACGCAGGACCAAACCTTAGGGGAAGTCTTACAAATCCTAGCAAAGTTAATTCAATGTCCAAAATACCCTAAGTCTTGCCTTTTCTATAAATAGAAGACCAATTCTTCTCATTCTCTACCAATTCCATAAATTAGCAAAGAGAAACTATACACATTTGTAGAGAGATAGGAGAGGCTCGGAAATTGGAAGGAAGAAAGGAGGAGAAAAGCTTAGTCATCTTCTTCAAGAACAACTAAGAACAAGAGAGGTAAAAACCCTAAACCCTAAAACCATTTACTTTAGTACTTTGAATATTATAGAAGTGCATTGTTGGTGGTTGTTAGTTATGTGATAGATCATTGAAGGATCTTCGAGAGATAAGGATGAACTTAGCGGACTAATTAACTTAACGAGCATGCTAAGTGAAAACGTAATCGCAATAACAAACCAAACCAAGAAATCGTGCTAAACATTGTTGATGGACAAGTTTAAAACCATCGCTTGCATGTTAATAATTAACATCTGAAAAGGAAGAAATGAACTTAAGTAAGTTATGAAAATGTTCCAATTGGAACGGTGTAAAAACAACCTATAATGAAGTTATGGCGAAAAATCTAATAAAAGACGTCAATCGACGAAAACGTTAGCTCGATACGATTTTCGTGCCGAGATAGCGGGAGATCATTGTCCCCGAAAAACTTTGTTTTCCTAAGGGTTTTGTAGAAAATTGAGGAAGTGAGCAGTAGGCTTAAGAACGAACTTATTCCATTGACGGATGGTCGAGAAATGAAGTTAGGAAGGAAAAACGTAAAATGAACAAAACATGAAAAATCAAGGGAAAAATTCCTTGATGGTCCAGCGCGGGGCGCGCTAGAAAGGGCGGGGGGGGGGGGGCGTTAGAGGCTAATTAACGAAGAAAAAATCTCTACAGGAGTAGCGCGGGGCGCGCCAGGATAAATTTTTCAAAGGACAAAATTCTGCAGGCACAGGGCGCGCTGCCTAGAGCACGCGACACGCACCAGGAGGAAGAAAGAAAAATAAAAATAAAAATAAAATAAAGAAAGAGTTTAAACCTTAATCAGACGAGTTATCCTATTCGGATTATAATCAAGGAAGAACATAAGCTTAACTAATAAGTATGATAAGAATGAAAGAGAATCCTAGACATATCGTTTAGGCATTCGTGTAAGTTGAGTCGGGCGAACGATGTGTAAACATCGAAACGCCATGACAAGAATTAAAAGACATAAGGAAGATTCTGAATTAGATGGAACGAACATTAAGAGAAATAATTATGAGTTAACATAAACTAATACTTGACGTCAATTATGTGTCTAATTGGTATGTGTATGTAAACCTAATTGTGTAGGCCATTTGAAGGGCGAAATAGCGTAAACTCTTAGAAGACGCTTGAGGCAAGTTTCCTAACTTGTCCAATCTATTATATTATGCAAGTTTGATAAACCTTATGCTGTAATTATTCTGTACAAGTGTTCAAGTTATGCCATGTCATAAGATGTTAAAGCTTTAAAGTTCTATTATGCATGAACTCTTTGAGAAGTGTGTCGATGTCCTTTGTTTCGGCGAGACAAATGCTAAATGTTTTATTGATTTGATATGTCATCTTTAAAACATTATAAATGATAAGTAAAGTCTCCCAATCCAACTCTATTGGTGCAGACTTAGTGTTTATCCTGAGAGTAAACAAACCCTGTGAATAGGGAAATTTTGTCGAATATTTCGACTGACACGTGAGGCGTCCACAAATTGATACAATCCTGGTCAGGGCTGCATCAAACGACAATAACTCAATTCAAGTCTCAGGGATTCATCAAGTAATTCAAGAAATTTGGGCTGTAAATTGTTCAAGAAAATTTAATAAAAGAGTTGTTCCTCAATTAATGCATCAAGTATCATGCTAAATCAATTCAGCCCATGGGACCATGGACATATTACGTGGGCTAGCAACTAATTCAGCAATTGCATGATATCTTGTGGGTCGCGGACATGCAAAGCAAGATTCATATATTCAGCCACCATGCATGCAAATCATATTATATATTCAGCAGCCTACTTGCAAAGGAAAACATATCATCCAATTGTGGGCCACGGTTCTATTTGGTTAACTAAAACATATGGCTAACATATTCAGTAAGTTAAGTCATGTATTCACGTGGGCTTTCTAAACTATCATACTTAGCATATTAACTCATGTGGGCCAGGGATTTATTTAGTTAGTAGCCCAAGGATTCAGATAGCATGTGGGTTTGTTTTCAAATAACATGCAATTTTGAAGTTTACATATTCAGTATATTCACGGATTTCCAATTAGGCAATTACATTAAATCCAGCAAGCATGTTTGGAATCCGTGTCTTTCCTTCACGCGTCCATTAACAGATTTGCTATTAATCACGCGGCAAGAAGATTCACGCAGCAACGTAATTTCCAATCGCGGCAAGGATTCTTGGATTTTAATTAGTTCTAATACTAATGTAATTAGAATTTTTATTTAGTTAGGATTTTCATTCAAAGTCAATTGTTATTTCCTTATGTAATTAGAGTTTCTTTTTATTAGTATAAATAAGGGACATGGATGATGTAATGAGTCAACAATTCAGATTAATAAAATTTCTCTTGTGAGATTATTCTCTACTTATGGTTCTTTGAAGAATTTCTAAACTAATTTCTTAGTTTTTCTTTTGAGATTCATATTTAACTTATCATACAACAAACCATAGTTGTGTGTGGCGTTATTCTATCGCATCATACAATCATACGGAGATTATCGTTTTCCATCTAAACGAAGGTCTAAGTGTTGTTGGTGTTCCATCCTACGCGAATTCAATTGCTTGATCGAATATATCAAGATTCTCGTCTCCAAATTAGACGTTGGGTTAAGATTTCGAAAGAGTCCATCAATCTGCTTATTAGAAACGATCCGGGTGACGACCACCTCACGCAAGCATGCCGTGGAGTCTATCATTTGGTATCAAAGCTGCATTTTCTAGCTAAGTATCTATCTTTATTGTTTCGTTGAATTTGTGAGTCAAAAAAAAAAATTCGTGAGTAAAAAAAAAAAAAAGGGAAAATTATTAATTGTTGCAATTGCTTGGGTTTCATAAGTTTCGTGAATATTGGGATTATATTGAAGAAACTATCATTTGGTTCTATTGTTGGAATTTGTGAATTTTGAGGATATTGGGATTTCATTCAAGAGGTTTTTTATTGGTGATCGTGAAATTTTGGTAGTTATCGTACGTCACACTTGCTATATTTTATTTTGTGATAAGTTCTTATTGAATTAAAAAGAAACTGTGATATTTGTTTGGTGAATTCAAAAAGAACCTATAAGAGGGAATTAGAGTGGTAAAAGGCAAGAGTGTGAGATCAATTGAGGGTAAAAGCCTATTGTGCGATACACGAGTGTTTTTCATAATTGTGGGATATACTGTTTGAGCGAAACACGTAAGGGAGTGTGTGAGGAAAATTTTCTTTATCTACTAACCTTTGTTTTGCAGCAAATATATATGGTTATAATTATGAAAGTGCTTATGGGTCTCGAAGGAATACTTTCCAAGGCAGGAATGATCCAGATGCTTATTTGAGATGGGAGGAAAAGATGGAGTGAGAGTTTGACTATCATGGCTATTCCGAGCGGAGGAAGTTCAAACTTGCAGTTCAAGATTTTTCTGATCATGCAGCTACATGGTGGGATCAATTTGCGATTAGCAGGAGAAGATGTGGAGAGCATCCGATCGAGACATGAGAAGAATTAAGAATTATCATGAGAAAGCGGTTTGTCCCAAGACAGCTTAATCAGAGGAATGAATATGCAACTCCAAGATATGTCGATCAACCTTCAAGGCGTTCAAATTGGGATGATGAAAGGAAGGATCATAGGCATGGAGAGTCGCATCGGAGACAACCACGAGAAACTCCTAAGGTGTATACGGAATCGGTATCAATCGAGGACATCATGAGAACATATAATGAGATAAGGGACGATAATTTGAAGCGACATCAAAACATCTCTAAGGCACAAAAGGAGCAAAATCAGCCGAGGGAGGTGGACGATGGAGTAGAGTATGCCATCCAAGGAGAATTGTTAGGTTCCAGCGTACATGATGAAGTTCGTGAAGATCTAGCGATTGTACGAAAAGATTGTGATCACGAGAAAGGAAATACAAATGAAAGTGAACGACAAAAAGAAAGTGAAAAAAAGATTGAGTGTGAAAAAGGAAAGTGTGAAAAAGAGAATGAAAAGAAACGAGAGAATAAAAAGAAACGAGAGAATAAAAAGAATGAGAGTGAAAATAAACGAGAGAAAGAAACAGTGGAGAGTAAGAGTGAAAAAAGAGAGGAGAGTGAGTTGGAAAGTGAGTTGTATTTTGAAAAGCCAATGACTGTACGTTCGTACAAGACGGCGCTTTTGAATACTAACCAGATTAACTCTTCTTTGTTTAGTTATATTTTTTCTCGTATACAGGTGATTGAGGATATACCCCGAGCTATCATTCCATATCAGCCAGCTTGTAGTATTCCCGAGGAGACGACGGAATTACCAAGGCGGGTTGGAGAGTTGATGAAGTCTAATTTCATCAAAGTGGGTATCGTGGGAGAAAACATTAGTGCATGTGCTTTTCATGAGATCATAGTACCTAAGGAGGGAAAGACGTTGAGCTTGTGCGTTGATTTTGAATTGGTAAACAAGTATCGTTTTCTTTACTTAGATAATATGCTTGATAAATTGCATAGTGCTTGTGTTTTATCTATATTGGAAAATGACCATGTGATGTTTATGCCTAATCAAATTAGCATGAGATATTGTGATAAATGGAAAGTTTTGTTAACATGTGAATTGTATAGGTGGATAGTTATTTCTGTTAGATTAACTAATGCATCTAGTATGTTCATGAGTTTGTTAAAACATGTTTTGAATGCTTCCATGGATAAATTTTGTTTAGCTATTTTGATGGTAGAATCGTCTTTATTAACTATGGAGGATATTTGATATTTGTCGAGTTAGTTTATGAGCATGCGTTATATTCTCGTTGTCAATATTCTTACTATCATTTGGTAAATTCTCATTATCAAAGTGCATATCTTCGTAGAATTTATTCTAGTGATTATTGTGGATATTTTCGTTTGCATGAAACTCATTCTAGGGTTTTTCATTCACATGTTGCATTAGGTTTTGATGTTAATCAATCTTTACCTGGCATGTCGTTAATTGATAATGGTAGTGATCATGATTTGTCATTAGAGAAATCTTCATTGCATGATTTGCTATCATTTGGTAATGTCTTTCCATTAGAGTTGCTATCATTGCATGATTTTGAGAATGTTGTCTTGAATAGGAAAGAATTACTATCATTGGGTATTGAATTGAAAAGTGTTTATCATCAAATTGGGGTGAGATATGGTTTATATGCATGTTTAGTTAAGTCTTTTGGATTAGCTACTGCGTTAAATGTTTTCATATTGAATCATGTTTTGCATTCATACTTGGGGAAAATTGATAATATTTGTTTTGATGATATTCCGAGTTTTGTCAAAACTTGGGAAAATTCTTTAGCACTTGTTGAATTTGTAAGAGATCATCATAATGTTAAGTGTGCTAGTGAGTTTTCACTTTGTGAAGTAGGATGTGATATTTCTTTTCCGTTGATGCACCTAATTGATCTTGGATGTTTTAATGTCAATGGGAAGAGAAAGGTTGAGTTTGTTTTGTAGGTTCGAGATGGGTTTATACTCGTCGAGAAGGGAAATATAAGTTGTGGTGCAAAACAATTCGAGCAATGTATGGAAAGTCCAAAGGGGAGTGTTTTAAATTTTGTTTTAATAGACTTTGCATGTGGATTGGAATTATTTGATTTCTTGGTGATTAAACAAAAGGAACTTGTTGATTTGTTTTGTTTTGTGTTTAATTCAGGAATTCAAAGGTGCGTGCAAATGCAACGTGTCAAGTTTCAAATTTTGACATTTGATCCGGGTGCGTTGAAATGGATGTTAGTGCGAATGATCGAGATCATAAGGTTTACTTTTGATCCGAAAATTCGTCATTGGGAGTATTTGCGAATGGACGAGATCACAAGATTGAATTTTGATCCGGGAATTCGTGAATTGGTGAAAAAGTGCATCGTGAAGATTTCTACATACTGATATTTGATCCTGGAGGAATTGGAACTTTTCAAATTCGGGCTTACGTTGCTGATGTTGCTTATACATTTAATTTGCGGGGTGAGACGCGTGGTTATGTTTTGTTTGGTGATTCTAACTTAGTTTGTTTTGATATAGGGTCAGATTTGTGGACAAATCCTTTTCGAGAGGTGTGGATGTTAGATTTGAGGACAAATCATTTTCAAGAGGAGGGGAATGATACAATCCTGGTCAGGGTTGCATCAAACGACAATAACTCAATTCAAGTCTCAGGGATTCATCAAGTAATTCAAGAAATTTGGGCTGGAAATTGTTCAAGAAAATTTAATAAAAGAGTTGTTCCTCAATTAATGCATCAAGTATCATGCTAAATCAATTCAGCCCATGGGACCATGGACATATTACGTGGGCTAGCAACTAATTCAGCAATTGCATAATATCTTGGGGGTCGCGGACATGCAAAGCAAGATTCATATATTCAGCCACCATGCATGCAAATCATATTATATATTCAGCAGCCTACTTACAAAGGAAAACATATCATCCAATTGTGGGCCACGGTTCTATTTGATTAACTAAAACATATGGCTAACATATTCAGTAAGTTAAGTCATGTATTCACGTGGGCTTTCTAAACTATCATACTTAGCATATTAACTCATGTGGGCCAGGGATTTATTTAGTTAGTAGCCCAAGGATTCAGATAGCATGTGGGTTTGTTTTCAAATAACATGCAATTTTGAAGTTTACATATTCAGTATATTCACGGATTTCCAATTAGGCAATTACATTAAATCCAGCAAGCATGTTTGGAATCCGTGTCTTTCCTTTACGCGGCCATTAACAGATTTGCTATTAATCACGCGGCAAGAAGATTCACGCAGCAACATAATTTCCAATCGCGGCAAGGATTCTTAGATTTTAATTAGTTCTAATACTAATGTAATTAGAATTTTTATTTAGTTAGGATTTTCATTCAAAGTCAATTGTTATTTCCTTATGTAATTAGAGTTTCTTTTTATTAGTATAAATAAGGGACATAGATGATGTAATGAGTCAACAATTCAGATTAATAAAATTTCTCTTATGAGATTATTCTCTACTTATGGTTCTTTGAAGAATTTCTAAGCTAATTTCTTAGTTTTTCTTTTGAGATTCATATTTAACTTATCATACAACAAACCATAGTTGTGTGTGGCGTTATTCTATCGCATCATACAATCATACGGAGATTATCGTTTTCCATCTAAACAAAGGTCTAAGTATTGTTGGTGTTCCATCCTACGCGAATTCAATTGCTTGATCGAATATATCTAGATTCTCGTCTCCAAATTAGACGTTGGGTTAAGATTTCGAAAGAGTCCATCAATCTGCTTACTAGAAACGATCCGGGCGACGACTACCTCACGCAAACGTGCCGTGGAGTCTATCACAAATGCAATATCGTTTAAGAATGTAGTGTTGATCAATATAGAGTACTATAGGCTGATCACCTAGATGTGCTCGTAACTAAGACCGGGTCTGCCGTTTAATTACTGTGCAACCCCTTTATGAATGAAAAGTAAAATTCAGGTCTTTGGACTGCTAAATGTCAGTATGTAGTTTCAAAAATATTTTGAACAAAAGTAAAGTATAACTTCCTGTTTATTCGGAAGGTCTTGCAACTATTGTTCAGTTGTTAAATGGAAATGGTTTAATTTATGATTATATGATTATTCAACTCTTATACTTGCTGAGTAATCGAATGCTCATTCTTGCTTTAAATTAAACATTCTCAGCTAAGCCGGAACGTATCGGAGGATCCGGTAAAGACAAAGGGAAGGAAAAGATGAACGTTTGAGAAGACCATTGTAATAGTATAGTAATATTATGACATAATTAGTATTATTATCCTTTTGTTATGTAATGGTCTTAAAACCTGGGGAATGAATGAGTGTGATTGTAATAAGTTAGTAATTGCATTCGAATTAGTATGATTATATGGTTAGAAATGTGTGGATGTTGTAGTACCGTGTAACACCGGACCCGAGTTAAGGAGACCCGGATTTGGGGGCGTCACAGGTTGGTATCAAAGTTGTAGGTTATAAACCTTAGGTGGGGGAAAAACCTTAGGAGTATAGCCTTAGAAAAGTAGAAGAAGTTAAAAAGTGATCAAACTCAATTAGAGTGCTAAGAGATGAATTAAAGAATTCATCAAAGGAAAGAAGTAAAAATAACACTAAAACTTAAAATAAAATATATTTGTTATGTGCTTATAATAAATATGTTTTGTTGTTATGTGCTAATCAAGATATTAAAATTTGATTGTAGATATCAGGAGACGAACCCGAGTATCCGTCTGAACACGAGGAGGAGTCAGAGGATGAGGAGGAGCCAATAGAGGTGGCTGAAGGTGCATCTTTTGATGATGTACCTATTGAGGAGGAGTAGGAGGATGAATTTATCAATCCCGAGATTCCAGAAGCATTGATTGAGTTAGGAGTTTTGGTGCACCATCTGGTGGACCGTAACGCGGAGTTGAATCTTAAGCTCTATATTTCAGAGAACAAGAACGTGGACCTAAAGAAGAGGATCCAAGAAGTTATATATAAGAAGCAAGAAATAGAAGAGTACTGGAACGCCGGGACAGATAATAGGGCTAGAGCCGAAGACCTAGCCCACGAGGTTCGGGGAGAACTATGGGCAAAGAGGGCAAAGATTAACCGCATGACCTCTGTGTTTAGGAGTTCTCTGGCTACCTATCAAAGGAGGATTTCTTACCATCCGGTTGAGCTAGGACAGATGAGACACACTCTCAGTAGAGATGTTGTGATCGATATTGCCGGCGAAGAGCACGCACGTGCCATTAGGCGTGGTCTAGTCTAGTATAGACCATATATATATATATATATTTGTAATGACGTGAATCCTAACTTTTGTATATGTAGCGGGATACTTTTTGTATAAGTCCCAACGTTATTATAAGTTGGAGACTAGTATGTGAATCCCATCTTTATATATAAATAGAGGGATAGATGTAAACAGCTATAGCTATGGAGAAGAAGAATGTAAAAAGTATGAAACATATTAATATAATGAAAGTTATTTTTTATTTTTTTGTTGCTAAATTTGGTTTGAATAAAATTTGCAAAATTAAATAGTACAATGAAGCTCAGAGCATAGTCCCATCTCCTGATAGACTCTACGGCACACTTGCGTGAGGTGGTCGTCACCCGGATCATTTCTAGCAAAGTTTTGATGATGGAACTCTCCCGACACCTTAACCCAACGTCTATATTGAGACGAGAACTCCGGTACAATCGTTCAAGCAGATGAATTTGTGTAGGTGGATTATCAATGACACCTAAACCCTGTACTTATATGAAGCAGGAACCTTCGGTACAATCAACGATTGATAATTGATAGATAATGCCACACACAACTATGCCTTGTTGTATGATAAGTTAAGTTTGAATCTCAAAGAAAGCTAAGAAATTAACTTAGGAATTCTTCAAAAAACCAAAAGTAGAGAATAGTCTCACAAGTATGATTAAAATCTAAAAAATAATTGAAATGTTCTTGAATTACATTCATAATCCTTATTTAAACTAATAACTGAAACCCTAGAATTCTGAAAGGAAACTATAATGGATTTGGAATCAAAATCCAATCTAAAAGTATCCTAATTACATTAGAAAACTGAAATCATAATAAAATATCTAATTTAATAAGGAAATTCGCGTCCAAAATTGTCAAAAACGCGTCTGCCTTGAAAAACGCGCCAACAAAATCTGACTGAGCTCGCCAGGGTGAGAAATTTATACTGAGAAGCTCGCCAGGGCAAAGATGGACAGAGAAGAATGGGCCAAGGCGGCTTCAGTGCTGGCTGGGGCAAAGATGGACAGAGACAAGCTCGTCGGGGCTAGCTTTCTGGGCGTGTTGTTCTCACTGGGGCGAGAACCCTGTTGTTCGAGAATTTTTGTCTTCTTTCGTTTCTATCGTTCCCAACCTTGGTGTGTTTGCTCGTAACATCATGACAAATTGCAAAGCCTTAGAATTCCATTCCTCGAACTCTGAACTCGATCTATCCTCGCTCCACATGTCTTGTATCAACCCATTAAGGCCTTCCTTGAATCGTTTTACCCGAGCTCTCGTCACGGGCCCATTCGGCATGCACATAGGATCCACTCTATGGATGTCATTCATTCCAGAGCTAAGGATGTCCTCATCATACCTCTCCTCTTGAGAAAGATTTCTCCTCAAATCGTCACCTACATCAAACGGACTTAGATCAGGAACGTTGAAGGTTGCATTAACGTTATACTCACCAGGCAGATCCAATTTGTACGCATTATCATTGATACGCTCGAGAACTTGAAATGGACCATCTCCTCTTGGAAGCAATTTAGACCATCTTTGAGCCGAAAATCTTTCCTTTCGCATATGTAACCACACCCATTCTCCCGGTTCAAAAGTCACTTGATGTCGACCCTTGTTGGCCTGTTTCGCATATTGCTCCGTCCTCCTCTCAATATTGAGTCTTACTTTCTCATATATCTGCTTAACAAACTCAGACCTTTTCATTTCATCCATGTTAGTAAACTCAGACACAGGTAATGGTGATAAATCCAATGGAGTTAACAGATTAAAACCATATACAATTTCGAATGGTGAAAATTGTGTAGCAGAGTGAACAGATATAAGCAAACTCAACATGCAGTAAACACTCTTTCCAAACTTTAATGTTCTTTTTAATAATAGCTCTTAACAATGCAGATAAAGTTCTATTTACAACTTCAGTTTGATTGTCAGTTTGTAGATGACAAGTAGTTGAAAATAACAGTTTAATACCTAACTTACACCACAATGTCTTCCAAAAATAGCTCAAATATTTAGAATCTCTATTTGAAATAATTGTTCTAGGCATGCCATACAAACGCACAATTTCTCTAAAGAACAAATCAGCAATATAGGATGCATCATCAGTTTTGTGACATGGAATAAAATGTGCCATCTTAGAAAACCTATCCACGACCACAAATATAGAATCATTACCATGCTTAGACCTAGGTAAACCTAACACAAAATCCATTGATAAATCAATCTAAGGTTCATCAAGTATAGGCAATGGTGTATACATTCCATGAGATTGAAAACGAGATTTAGCTTGTCTAAAGGTAATGCATCTATCACAAATTCTCTCTACATCTCGTTTCATATGTGACCAATAAAAAATGTTCTTTTAAAACAGCCAAAGTCTTTTCAACACCAAAATGACCCATCAAACCACCCCCATATGATTCCCTAACCAACAACTCACGCAAAGAACATGCAGGTATACATAACTTGTTTTCCCGAAATAGAAATCCATCAACTTTAAAGTATTTACCTACAATATTCTTTTCACACGATTTGAACTCTTCTCCAAAATCATGGTCATCAACATATAACTCTTTAATTCGTTCAAAACCAAGCAATTTTGTATCAAGAGTATTTAATAACACATACCTTCTTGAAAGAGCATCCGCAATGACATTTTCTTTACCTTGTTTATATCGAATGACATATGGAAATGTCTCCATAAATTCCATCCACCGTGCATGTCGCTTGTTCAACTTGTGCTGTCCTCTCAAGTACTTCAAGGATTCATGATCGGTGTGAATCACGAACTCTTTCGGCCACAGGTAATGTTATGATGAGATCCTGACCAGGCTCGCATCAAAAGTCATCGACTCAACTCAAGCTTCGAGGGTTCAACAAACGAATTCAAGTAATTGGGCTAGAATCGACTCAAGGATGCTTACATTGGAGCTCAATTTATATGAACATCGAGGAGAGGGTCATTCACGAGATTTGGGATTGCTAGATACGATCTATATAGTAAGACCAAATCAATGCAAGTCATGCATTCGAGGTCGTGTTCGTTATGTTCGTTTGTATCGTCTAATCATTAATGAAGATATGTGTCAATTAATGGAAGGATTAGCGTTCTTACGACGTTATGGATGTCCAAGAAAGCTGAAGAGGTTATGTTATATCATGCGATAACACGAGGTTGGATTGCACGGAAAACAAACTCAGAAGTTGGGATTCAGGGTTCTCGCCCCGGCGAGATCCGCAGGCTTATTTTTCTCGCCCCGGCGAGAACTTCTCTGGATATCTTCGCCCCGGCCAAAGCTGAAGCCGCCCCAGCCAAGTCATCTCTGCCCATCTTCGCCCCGGCGAGAATTCCCAGTATAGATTTCTTGCCCCGGCGAGAACTCTCAAATTTTGTTGGTGCGTTTTTTGAGGCAGACACGTTTTGACAGTTTGGGACACGGATTTCTTCCTTAATTTTAAGTATATTTCTATATTTCTATTGTAACTAGGATATTTCTTAGATATGGATTGATTTCCTTATTGTTTATTAGTTAGGATTTCTATTTCCATTCAAATTCTTATTTCCTTATAGAATTAGGGTTTCTATGTATTAGTATAAATAGAATACATTGCTTATGTAATAGAGAGACAACAATTCAGATTAATGGAAATTATTGTGAGATTCTTCTCATCTTTTGATTCTTTAAGAATTCCTAGATTATATTTCTTAGTTTTCTTGAGATTCAATTATCGACTTATCATTCAACATATCATAGTTGTTTGTGGTGTCATTCTGCCGAACCATCAATCGTCGATTGTACTGAGGTTCCTGCTTCTTATAAGCACGGGGTTTAGGTATCGTTGGCGTCCATTCAACGTAAGCTTCCTAGCGCAAAGCAATTACACCAAGGTTTTCGTCTCAATATAGGCGAAGGGTTAAGGTGTTGTGAGCGTTCCACCTTCATAACTTGCTGGAAACGATCCGGGCGACGACCACCTTACGCAAGCGTGCCGTGGAGTCTATCATTTGGTATCAGAGCTAAGCCTTTCTAGCGAGTTATCTATCTTTATTTTTTTGTTGAAGAGTAAAACAAAAGTATAGAAAAAAAATTCAGTTATTTTTGATTGATTGCTATTGTTAGGGAAATTATTGTTGTTGCAATTACCTGGGTTTCATAAGTTTCGTGAATATTAGGATTTTATTGAGGAAGCTATCATTTGGTTCTATTGTTTGAATTTGTGAATTTTGAGGATATTGGGATTTCATTCAAGAGGATTTTAATTGGTGATCGTGAAATTTTGGTGGTTATCGTACGTTACACTTGCTATATTTTGTTTTGTGATAAGTTCTTATTGAATTGAGTAGGAAACTGTGATATTTGTTTGGTGAATTCAAAAAGAACCTATAAGAGGGAATTAGAGTGGTAAAAGGCAAGAGTGTGAGAATAATTGAAGGTAAAAGCCAATAGAGTGATACACGAGCGTTTAATATACTATTTGAGCAAAACACGTAAGGGAGTATGTGAGCAAATTTTTTTTATCTACTAACCTTTGTTTTGCAGCAATCATGTATGGATATAATTGTGAAAATAATTATAAGTGGCAAAAGAGGTCTTTTCAAGGTAGGCGCGATCTTGAAGCTTATTTGAGTTAGGAGGAAAGAAAGGAACGAGAGTTTGGCTATCATGAATATTCCGAGCAAAAGAAGTTCAAACTTGCAGTTTTAGATTTTTCAGGACATGCAGCAACATGGTGGGCTCAATTTGAACGTGATAGTAGAAAATATGGAGAGCATCCGATCGAGACGTGGGAAGAGTTGAAAACCGTGATGAGAAGGCAGTATGCTCCAGTACAACCTAGTAGGAGGAATGAATATGCATCTCTAAGACATAAAGATCAAGCTTCAAGGCGTTCAACGTGGGATGATGACAATGAGGTTCATAGACGGATAGATAGGCATGGAGATTCGCGTCGGAGACAACCACAAGAAACTCCTAGGGTGTATATTGAACCAACATTATTTGAGGACATCATGAGATCATATAATAAGATAAGGGATGGTTATTTGAAGCGGCAACAAGACATCTCTAAGGAGCAAAAGGTTTAAGATCAGCCGAGAAAGGAAGAAGATGGAATAGAGTATGCCATCCAAGGAGAATTGTTAGGTTCCAGCGTACATAACGAAGTCCGTGAAGATCTAGCGATTATACGGAAAGATTATGATCAAGGGAAAGAAAGTGAACGACAAAAAGAAATTGTTAAAAAGATTGATAATGAAAAAGAAAATGAAAAGATTGAGAATGAGAAAAAAGAATTAGAGAGAGATGAAAATGAAAAGAAAAGAGAGAGTGAAAATACACGAGAGAAAAATAAACGAGAGAAAGAAACAGTGGAGAGTAAGAGTGAAAAAAGAGAGGAGAGTGAGTTGGAAAGTGAGTTGTATTTTGAAAAGCTGTAAGGACCGAGAATTTTATATAATTATATATGTATATTTTTACGAATAATTTTTTTTTATAGAAATTACTTGGAGTATATAATTGAATATGTGGATTAAGCAAGATAGTTAACTTATTTTATTTTAAGTTAACTAAGATGAATACTTAATCAATTTGATTAAGGAAAAGTAAGATAAGTTATGTTGAGAATTAACATAACTTAAATGTTAACCTTGAATGGTAAATAAAAGATTTATAATCTTTAAATAATTAATTAGTATTACTAATAGAAAGTGATTATGTGAATGTGTAACAACCTATTAAAGGAAATGAGTATATTAAAGTAATTGTAAGTGTAATGAATACTTTGTGATTTACATTGAATGGATATGTGAATAAATAAATATAGTAATTATTTATCAATGATGATAAATATGTTATGACTTATGTGGAAAAATGTATGTGACTAATTATTAGTAGGTCTCACTAATAGTTATTTAAATTAGTGGACTAATCTTAGAGTGTTAGTATTAAACAATTGATAAGGTAGTTAATTAAAATGAATATAATAAGTAAATAAATTTTATACATTAATTATTATGAGTATTAATTAATGAAGATTATGGAAAATATGAATAATTAATTTTAATAGTCCAATTAGTAATAAATACTAGTGGACAAGCCAATTGGAGTAACTAACCAAGCCACTAATTTATTTAATTGTGGACTTGGATAAAGAAATGTGTGGCCTAATTAAATTAGTCCAACACTTGTTAAATTAGTAACCAAGTATGGATTAATAACATATGACAACTAGTAGCCCAAATAGTTTAAAAATGAGCCCAAAAGAAATGGAATTAAAATCCAATTTATTA
The DNA here is from genome assembly GCA_034770075.1 of Aralia elata. Lineage (NCBI taxonomy): Eukaryota > Viridiplantae > Streptophyta > Magnoliopsida > Apiales > Araliaceae > Aralia > Aralia elata. Next base: position 37,738,614 of record CM068379.1, read on the forward strand.
GCCCACTTAGAAAATATCTTGAATAACTTAATTATTCCATTAAAGCAATTAAAGAAAAATCAAAATTGGGCAAAATAGCAAGGGGTTGCCGGCCACATGTGATGAGTTGTTCATTTTTTTGCTAGCTTGCTTAATAGAGTGGAGAAAGTAGTACAAGTAATAATTAATGCCCATCACCAAGTTGTCACATGAGTGTACTTACTAATCATGGAGAAATACAATACATGTAACTATTGATTTTGTAAGTAATGAGTTGGTATAGCAAAGTGGTCTCTTATTCATATTCATTTTCTTAGTAAACTAGAGAGAGAGAAAATAGAGAGTAAAAATAATATCAAAGGGAGATAGAGAGAGAGGCCCACGGCCAAGGGAGAGAAGAAAGAGGGAGAGATTTATCAAGCTTCAAAATTCCATAGCCATCTTGGAAGGAAGAAGGAGAAAGGAAATCAAGCCTAGAAGGTATACAAACTTCTCTAAAAACCCTAAAAACCCTAATTTTGGGTTATAGGTGTAATCTTATTTTAAAAATTTGAAATTTATGTTTTAAATATTTAGAATCTTGCTAAATATATTTATATTTGAGGATATATGATTGTGGTATAAGATGGTATGGAGTTGTGTAGAAAAATTAAACTAATTAAAAGCTTGAAAACCTTTTTACCGACGAACAAACCATGGCTTGTTCGAATAAATTATGTATTTTGAAATCTATACATGGTATTGTTGGTTTTCTTTTTTTTGAGTTTTAAGGGGTAAGTTAAGAAAAGAACCTCGTTGGAATCAATGAAAAAGAAGTTAAAATGAGAGAGTTATGTAATTTTTGCCAAAACGCGCTAACTGTTAGTATACTGTGAGAACAGTCCACTTCCGGACGAGTTTCAGTCACCAAAATGTCCAAATTTGGTGTTTGATGATGGAAAATTGTAATTTGGAAAGATACGAATCCAAAGGTATTGACTACACCTTGATCCGAGTTGTAAATTTCATTTTATTCGCGTTTCCGTGAAGGACCCCGCGGCTGGAATAGAAGAGGCAGCCTGCATGCTTTGTTAAAAGTGAACCGGTCCGGTTCACGAGGGGATTCCGGCGACAGTTCAGGCCTCTTTTGGCCGGTTCCGGCGACGAGTCCCGACCCAAAAGTTTTCGAAAATGTGAAAAAATATTATAATATTTAATTTGAAATTTGTCTGTGTAATTAAATAATTATTTGAGTAGTTAATGGTCTAATCCTTTCTAGCTCACTTGAATTTACTAACTAATAAATTTTAATGCTACTAATTAATAATTACACTAATTAAATATTATTTAAGTGTAATTAACTATTTAGTTATTATTTTATTAACATTAGGTAATAATTAAATAGAGTTAATGTTACTAAGCTAACTATTTGTTATTTAGTTTAAAGAATTAATTAATTATTATTTTGTTAATGTTAAATAATGATTTAAGAATGTTAAAGTTAATAAATGAAGTATTTATTATTTGAGTCAGATTGGGTAATTAATCATGATAATTACTTACTCATATGTTAGTTAATTAACATAAAAAGTTATTTTGAATGTAGTTTGTTGAAATGGATATTCAATGGACTATATTAGGTTTATGGTATGCTAAAATGAGGAATCCAGGCTGCTAGATTTGGCAATTCGGGTTGCTGCATTTAGCAATCCAACTTACTAGATTTGACAATCCAGTTTGCTGAATTTGACAATCCAGTTTGCTAGATTGGGCAATTGATAGACTCCACGGCACGCTTGCGTGAGGTGGTCGTCGCCCAGATCGTTTCCAGCAAGTTATGAAGGTGGAACACTCACAACACCTTAACCCTTCGCCTATATTGAGACGAGAACCTTGGTATAATTGCTTTGCGCTAGGAAGCTTGCGTTGAATGGACACCAACGACATCTAAACCCCGTGCTTATAAGAAGCAGGAACCTCGGTACAATCGACGATTGATGGTTCGGTAGAATGACGCCACAAACAACTATAATATGTTGAATGATAAGTCGATAATTGAATCTTAAGAAAACTAAGAAAATAATCTAGGAATTCTTAAAGAACCAAAAGATGAGAAGAATCTCACAATAATTTCATTAATCAAAAAGTGTGTCTCTTTTACATCAGACATGTATTCTATTTATACTAATAGAATAAAACCTTAAAAAACCCTAAATCCTAAAAGGAATAGAAATCCAATTGGAAATCAAATTCTACCTAACTAAGTAATATGGAAATCAAATCATATCTAATAAATATCCTAATTACATTAGAAATCTAAAAGATATGTAAATCCCTAAAATAAAAGAAAGAAATCTGCCAAAAACCGCGTGCCTTGAAAAACGTGTCAGGCAAATCTGGTTGTTCTCGCCGGGGCGAGAAACTTGTACTAGAAATTCTCGCCGGGGCGAGAATGGCCAGAGAGGTCTTCGCCGGGGTGGCTTTAGTTTGGGCCGGGGCGAACATGGACAAAGGAGTTCTCGCCGGGGCGAGAAAAATAAGCCTACGATTCTCGCCGGGGCGAGAACCCTAAATCCCAACTTTCGAGTTTGTTTACCGTGCAATCCATCCTTGTGTTGTCCCATGATATAACATAACCTCTTCAGCTTTCTTGGACATCCATAACGTCGTAAGAATGCTAATCCTTACATTAATTGACACATATCTTCATTAATGATTAGACGATACCAACGAACATGATGAACACTATTTCGACCGCTTGACTAGTATTGATTTGGTCTCACTACATAGATCGTATCTAGCAATTCCAAATCACATGAATGACCCTCTCCTTGATGTTCATATGAATTGAGCTCCAATGCAAGCATCCTTGAGTAGATTCTAGCCCAATCACTTGAATTCGTTTATTGAACCCTCGAAGCTTGAGTTGAGTCGATGACGCTTAATGCGAGCCTGGTCAGGATTGTATCATTCCCCTCCTCTTCAAAAGGATTTGTCCTTAAATCTGACATCTCCCCTTGAAAAGGATATATCCACAAAACTGATCGTAAGAATATGAAAATAATCAATAGAACTTCCAACTCCCTCAAGACTCAAAATAGCAATATCAAGCATCTTCCTCGAGTTAACATGAATCACTATTGAAGATCTCCTTCCAAATAATGATCGAATCGACATATCCCCATGTAAGCTCTTCGAATCATAACCTGGAAACTTAAACTCTTGTTCTCTTTGACTCAAACACTTCGCCAAACTAACATGATACTCTTGCACATGTAAGCCAATTTCTTCCATAACACTTATGATCTCGACCATTTGTACTAACTTCCATTCCAATGCACCCGGGTCAAATACCAAAATTTGAAATTCAACTCGTTGCATTTGCAAGTGCTTTTGAATTCCTAGATTAAACACAAAACCAAATAAATCAACAAGTACCTTTTGTTTAATCACAAAGAAATCAAATAACTCAAAATCACATGCAAAGTCTACTAGAATAAAATCCAAATAACTTCCCTTTAGACTTTCCATGCATTGCTCGAACTGATTTGCAAATCGAATTAAACCTTTCTCCTCGATGAGTATGAACCCATCACAAATCTGCAAAACAAATTCAACCTTTCCCTTCCCATTGACATTAACCAATGCAAAATCAAATAACGACATCAATGGAATTGAAAGATTAAAACCAACACCACAAGATAAAAACTCACTAGCATACTTATGATACTCACAATCAAACTCAACATATGCCAAAGAATTTTTCCAAGTGTCAACAAAAGTCGAAGTATCATCAAAACAAATATTAACAAATTTTCCCATGAAAGAATGTAACACATGATTTAACATGAAAACATTTAATGCATTAGTTAATCCCAACGATTTAACTAAACATGTATGTAAACCATATCTCAATCTAATCCGATGATAATCACTTTTCAATTCAATACCAAATGATAGTAATTCTTTCCCATTCAAGATAACATTCTCAAAATCATGCAATGATAACAACTCCAATGGAAAGTCATTACCAAATGATAACAAATCATGCAATGAAGTTTTCTCTACTGAAGAATCATGATCACTACCATTATCAATTAACGACATGCCATGTAAAGACTGATTAACATCAAAACCTAATGCAACATGTGAATGAAAAACCCTAGAATGAGTTTCATGTAAACGAAAATACCCACAATAATCACTAGAATAAATTCTACAACGATGTGCATTTAGACAATGAGAATTTACCAAATGATAGTAGGAATATTGACAACGAAAATATAACGCATGCTCATAAACTAACTCGACAAATATCAAGTATCCTCCATAGTTTATGATAAAGACGATTTTACCCTCAAAATAGCCAAACACAAATTTATCCATGGAAGCATGCAAAACATGTTTTAAATAACTCATGAAAATACTAGATGCATTAGTTAATCTAATAGAGACAACTATCCACCTATACAATCCACATGTTAACACAACTTTCCAATCAACATATTCTCTCATGCTAAATTGACTAGGCAATATCATCACATGATCATCAACATATGTAGATAAAACATAAGTACTACGCAATTTATCGCACATATTATCTAAGCAAAGAAAATAATATCGATACTTGTTTACCAATTCAAAATCAACGAACAAGCTCGGCATTCTATCTTCCTTAGGTACTATGATCTCATGAATAGCACATGCACTAATGTTTTCTCCCACGATACCCGCTTCGATGAAGTTGGACTCCATTAACTCTCCAACCCGCCTTGGTAACTCCGTCGTCTCCTCGGGAATACTACAAGCTGGCTGATATGGAATGATAGCTCGGGGTATAACATCAACAACCTGCATAAGAGGAAAAACAGAACTAGACAAAGAAGAGTTAATCTTGTTAGTATTCAAAAGCGCCGTCTTGTACGAATGTATAATCATTGGCTTTTCAAAATACAACTTACTTTCCAACTCACTCTCCTCTCTTTTTTCACTCTTACTCTCCACTGTTTCTTTCTCTCGTTTATTTTCATTCTCTTTTTCACACTTTTCTTTTTCACACTCAATCTTTTTTTCAATTTCTTTTCCACTTTCTTTTTGTCGTTCAAATTTACATGTATTTTCTAAAGATATCACATCATTATGGACTTCTTCTTGAGCGCTGGAATCTAATAACTCTCCTTGGACTGCATATTCTTTGTCTTCTTCTTCCTTCCTTGGCTGCCCTTGATTAACATATGCTTGAAGAAGATCTTGGAACTGCGAATCACACTCCTTCATCATCTTACGAAATGGTTCCATAATGTCCTCTTTTAGCTCCTCTTTAGAAATTACCTTTTTCCTATACACCTTAGGAGTTTCCTATGGCTTCCTCCAATGCGACTCCTCATGTCGACGAACCTCCCAATCGTCATCCCATGTTGAATGCCTTGAATGATGATCCACATATCGTGAAGATGCATATTCCTCCCTCCTACTAGGCTGTACTGGAACAAACCGCTTCCTCATAACGGTTTTCAATTCTTCCTACGTCTCGATCGAACGCTCTCCATACCTTTTTCTGCTACGCACAAATTCAGCCCACTATGTAGCTGCATAATCAAAAAAATCTTGAACTACAAGTTTGAACTTCTTATACTCGGAATAATTATGATAGCCAAACTCTCGTTCCTTCCTTTCCTCCCAACTCAAATAAGCTTCAGGATCGCGCCTACCTTGGAAAGATCTCTTTTGCCACCCATAATTATTTTCATAACCATAATTATACATGTTCGCTGCAAAATAAAGGTTAGTAGATAAAGAAAATTTTTCCTCACACACTCTCTTACGTGTTTCGCTCAAACAATATATCCCACAATTATGAAACGCTCGTGTATCACACAATTAGGCTTTTACCCTCAACTGATCTCACACTCTTTCCTTTTACCTCTCAAATTCCCTCTTATAGGTTCTTTTTGAATTCTCCAAATAATTTCACAATTTACTTTTCAATCCAATAAGAACTTATCACAAAACAAAATATAGCAATATAGGACGTATGATAACCACCAAATATTTTCACGATCACCAATTAAGATCCTCTTAAGTGAAATTCCAATATCCTCAAAATTCATAAATTCCAACAATAGAATCAAATAATAACTTCTTCAATACGATCCCAATAATCACGAACTTATGAAACCCATGCAATTGCAATAATAATAATAATAAAAAATTTCTTTTTTTCTTTTTTTTTTCACGATTTTTTTTTTGAATATACTCAACAGAAAATTAAGATAAACAACTAGCTAGAAAACGTAGCTCTGATACCAAATGATAGACTCCACGACACGCTTGCGTGAGGTGGTCGTCGCCCGAATCGTTTCCAGCAAGTTATGAAGGTGGAACGCTCACAACACCTTAACCCTTCGCCTATATTGAGACGAGAACCTTGGTATAATTGCTTTACGCTAGGAAGCTTGCGTTGAATGGACACCAACGACACCTAAACCCCGTGCTTATAAGAAGCAGGAACCTCGGTACAATCGACGATTGATGGTTCGGTAGAATGACGTCACAAACAACTATGATATATTGAATGATAAGTCGATAATTGAATCTTAAGAAAACTAAGAAAATAATCTAGGAATTCTTAAAGAACCAAAAGATGAGAAGAATCTCACAATAATTTCATTAATCAAAAAGTGTGTCTCTTTTACATCAGACATGTATTCTATTTATACTAATAGAATAAAACCTTAAAAAACCCTAAATCCTAAAAGGAATAGAAATCCAATTGGAAATCAAATTCTACCTAACTAAGTAATATGGAAATCAAATCATATCTAATAAATATCCTAATTACATTAGAAATCTAAAAGATATGTAAATCCCTAAAATAAAAGAAAGAAATCTGCCAAAAATCGCGTACCTTGAAAAACGTGTCAGGCAAATCTGGTTGTTCTCGCCGGGGCGAGAAACTTGTACTAGAAATTCTCGCCGGGGCGAGAATGGCCAGAGAGGTCTTCGCCGGGGCGGCTTCAGTTTGGGCCGGGGCGAACATGGACAGAGGAGTTCTCGCCGGGGCGAGAAAAATAAGCCTACGATTCTCGCCGGGGCGAGAACCCTGAATCCCAACTTCCGAGTTTGTTTTCCGTGCAATCCATCCTCGTGTTGTCCCATGATATAACATAACCTCTTCGGCTTTCTTGGACATCCATAACGTCGTAAGAACGCTAATCCTTGCATTAATTGACATATATCTTCATTAATGATTAGACGATACCAACGAACATGATGAACACTATTTCGACCGCTTGACTAGCATTGATTTGGTCTCACTACATAGATCGTATCTAGCAATTCCAAATCACATGAATGACCCTCTCCTCGATGTTCATATGAATTGAGCTCCAATGTAAGCATCCTTGAGTAGATTCTAGCCCAATCACTTGAATTCGTTTGTTGAACCCTCGAAGCTTGAGTTGAGTCGATGACGCTTAATGCGAGCCTGGTCAGGATTGTATCAGCAATGCAGTTTGCTGGATTGGGGAAAATAGTTTGATGAATTGAATAGTATGAATCCGGGATGTTGGATTAGGGGGATAGTTTGAATCCAGGTTGCTGGTTTGGGTATTTAACCTACGGGATCATAAAGAAAGACTTAGTGTTAATTCATAAGCTATATGATAAAGTAGTGGTACAATCGTACTCTTTAATAGTTGATGTATAGTATCTGGGCTAAACGATTCCTTCAGGGAGTGGAGGTATATACGAACTAGCAACCGATCTAACTCACTGTGAAAACAGTGTAGACGAGACGGAAACTAGTTTGTTGCTTGTTTGTGGGAAACCACTCAGCATATTATATTGAACACTGTTAAAGACTCGATGTGTGCTAGTTGTAGAATTATGAATGTATATGGTGTTAATGTGTTATCTAATATTTGATTATGTGCTTAAATATTAGAAGTGATATTATAAGATATAATATGATTGGCCGATTGGAAAATCAATCTTATGACTGATAGGTCTTACGAAAGAAGTTAAATTAAATTGTGGAGCAGTAGTCAACAACCAAGGCAAGTTCCTAACCCTAAACTTCTTACATTATTGCAAGTTTCCTAACTCAAACTCGAGTTATTATATTTCAACCATGCTAGTGGATTAATTATTGACAATTATTCCACATCTATGATTATTGATATTCGCACTTTGTGCAATTGATTTCTTATTCTATTATTTGAACTGAGAAATAATTAGAGTTCTTTATTCATAAATTGCTTATGAGCCATGTCTCAGCTAATCGTATCAGCTGGACCAAATAACTGTTTATTAGCCATGTCTTAGCTAGTTGTTTCGGCTAGACTAATATTAAATTGATATTGCATGAAACGTTCTATTATTTGAACTAATTCGTTAATAAAGATATATGCCATTTGATTCGGCTAGATCAAAATTGATATAATATGTTGAACTCAAAGTATTTATTTGAAAACTATCCAAACCATATTGATGTGGTACGGACTCATGATATAAGACTAAGATGAACAACCCTGAAAAATAAATCAGGGGAAATTTTATTATCGGTAACCCGACCACGCACTATGTTTGAGAATTATGCATAATCTCGGGTACAATAAGGCTGATCACCTTACGTACTTGCAGAAGAGTAAAGATTATTTTTTATAGCTAACTTTTACTCTTGAGGTAGTCAATAATAATAATAACTGATGATTCCTCTAGCAGTTCTTGATCCATTTGTGATCACTCAGCATGAAATCTGGGAATAACCCTATGTATTGAATACTATTGCAGAATTGCTAATCCTTCATAACCAATTGAATATTATTGAATCTTCGAAAGAATTTTAACTCTTTCATTCTTGATGTATTATTCAGCTACTTTGAAATCTTTTGATTATTAGTGAAGTTCTATAAAAGTTAAACTCCTCTGTTCATGATATGTACCCTTTATTGTACTCTTAACTTCTTGAGCAAACTCGTTGTTCACCCTTGCTTCAATAAAATATTTCAGCTAAAGCCGAGGTAGCAGAGGGTTCTAATAAGGACAAAGGCAAAGCGAAGGCGGCCGAGTAGTATCAAGTGGTTTAATGATTGTTATATTATAATTTTACTTAAGTCTGTTGTATTAATAGACATGTAATGTTAAGTTTAGTTAACCTGGGATGACGATGATATAATTATGTTTTAATGTATGTTTTTATTAAGGTAATGTAATGAGTGATATAATTTATGCAATGAATAGGTAGTTAGATGAGATGTGTATGTTGTACCGTGAGCACCGAATCTGAGGTTCAAGGGACCCGGATTTGGGGGCGTCACAGGTTAGTATCAGAGCTGTAGGTTATAAACCTTAGGTGGGGGGAAAGCCTTAGGAATATAGCCGTAGAAAGATAGAAAAACTCATTTAGAGTTCTAAGTGATGAATTGAGGGAATTCATCAATAGTAAGATGTTGATATTTAGTAGTTATGAATGGTGTTTTTTAGTAATGTACTAATAAAGTTGTTTAAATTGATTGAAGGATGTCAGGAGATGATGAGATTAGAGGAACTCAAGTTGTTGTTGAGGAATTAGCAGCTGCACCAATGCCGTTAGCTGAGGTGGCAGTTCAGAGGGTGATAGTTGAAGAAGTTTTAAAAGATGAACCTATGGTAAATCTAGGAAGCGATCATGACGAGTACCCTGAAATGGAACTGAATGAAGATGAAGAAGTAGATTCCAAAGTGGCTAAGGTAGAGCCAGAAATAGACGTAGAAGATGGAGAAAAAGGTAAAGTAGTAGTCGTAGATGGTCAAACATCAACTGAAGTTCAAGAACTAAGAAATAAAGTGTTTTACCTGGAGGAAATGTGGAAGATGGAAAGGGCATTGCGGGAATTAACAGAAGAACGTAATGAGCTGAAAGCACAGATTAATAAAATGGGGGTGAAAAGCAGTAAAAAGAAAAAGGAGAAGAATAATAAAAGGAAAAGGAACAACGACAGTGACAATAACTCAGGGAACCAGCAAGGAAATTCACAGCTGAAGAAGAAGGCGTGTATTAACTGTAGAAAGAAACATTTTGGAGAATGTATGAAGGGTAAAAAGGTGTGCTATAATTGCAGACAAGTAGGGCATATCGCTCCCAATTGTTCCAAACCTAAGAAAGGAGGATGTTTCACGTGTGGAGAGGTAGGTCATCGGGCCAAGAATTGTTCCAAGAAGAAGATAGGTGAAGAAACAGAACGAAAGAATGATTAAGTATGAGAGGTAGGACCTTTTGAAGTAAGACAATATGTTAGTAATGTAATAGCATAGATGATGGATAGGTATATGTGTGTGTATATATATATATATATATATATATATATATATATATATCTATATGAAGGTAATCCTCACTTTGTATGAATATTGTGATAACCTCTACAAGTTCCAACTTTTGTATAAGTTGTAGTAGTGATTCTCGACTCTTGTTGTCAAAAAGGGATAGTAGATGTTTATAGCAATATGTGCTATATGATGTAAAGTGCTATGATTTAGTTGAATGAATATGAATATATGTTTGATTAAGTAAATAAGTTTAGAGAAGTAAGATAGTAAGATGTCTATCTAATAATATGTTAATTCAGTAAACCATATTGGTTAATTCAGCAAATCGAATTTGTTAATTCAGCAAACTGGATTCGTTAATCCAGCAAGCTGAATTGTAAAATCCAGTAAATTTAAATTGTGGTATGAGATTAAATTACATGTTAAATTTGAATGTTAACGCTTATATGTTGAAGTATAAAATATAAACTAAGGAAGAATAATTTAAAGTTTTATTCAGATAATGCCGCTAAGAAGAGAACCACGAAACCGAAGGGAAAAGAGGTCCGTTAATAATGAAGAAGGTAACACAAACCCGATGCAAGACTTTGTAAATATGTTAGCAGAGGCAATGCAGAATAGAGCTCCAGCGGTGAGAAATCAGCTAGGTAATGGGTTGGCAAACTTCAAGGACTTTAAAACAGTAGGACCGCCAGAATTTAGAGGGACAACTGACCCTATAGAAGCTCAAACTTGGGTGAAGGAGATGGAGAAAACATTCGTTATTGCTAGAGTTGCAAAGGAGCAAAAGACAGTTTTTGGTACTTATTTGATGAAAGGAGAGGCGAACTTCTGGTGGGAGTCGAATCAGAACAGAGCCGGAGAAGGAGTATTAACATGGGAGAGATTTAAAGAATTATTCTTCGAAAATTATTTTCCACGAAGTATACAAGGAAGAATAGAAGTTAAGTTTTTGGAGTTGAAGCAAGAAAATATGTCGGTAGCTGAATACGCCGCTAAGTTCAATGAGTTAGCTAGGTTTGCACCACATCAGGTGGACACCGAGGAACAAAAAGCGCGACGTTTTGAGATCGAACTAAAACCATAGATATTCAACAAAGTAGCTATGTTGCAGATTGATTCATTTTCGACCCTGTTAGAAAAAGCAATCATCGCCGAGGGAGGAAGTGAAGCTGTTTCTAAATACAACCAAGAACAAAAGAAGAAAAAGATGGAAGGAGGTAGTAGTGGAGGCAGTAACTCCAACAAGCGTAAGTGGAACGATAACAGTCAATCAGAAAATAAGTCAAGAGAGGGTAGGAAGAAAGGTGAACCATGTACAAATTACGGGAAGAATCATCAAGGAGTCTGTCTGAAGGGCAAGAGCGTATGTTATTTGTGGTCAAGAGGGACACATATCTCCCAACTGTCCCAGTCCGAAGAAATTGCAAGGTTGTTTCTTGTGTGGATCGCCAGACCACCATAGCCGTAATTGTCCAAAGAAGAATGCAGAGAAAGGAAGCGACAACAGAGGAAACAGTAGTGGGACGTTAATGATCAAAGGACCAGCTCAGTCAGGAAGACCAACGGCATGCACGTTTAACATGGCGGTTTAGGATGCAGTGGCTGCAAAGGAAGTGGTAACACTGTGAGGTGATGTCCATTTACGGATATGAGTCACAGGCAGGTTGGTATAACACTATGAAAGTCACAAGTTAGTATAACGCATGTAGAAATGAAGAAATTGATGATACAACTTTAAAAGTTATTTAAAGCTATTAGAAAACGAATATAGGTATGAGTTATAGCAAGTCAAATAAGACTTGAGTTGAGTAGAAGATATTCCGCCTTGAATGGGATGAGAAAGAGTAAATGCAAGAAGAAGCGCAGTAATACCTATATTAAGGTAATAAAATTTTGAAAGACAAATAAGTGTCTAAGAATAGACATAATCTGAGTGTACGGAAATAGTGATTTCGGGGACGGAATCTTTATAAAGAGGGGAGAATGTAAGGACCGAGAATTTTATATAATTATATATGTATATTTTTACGAATAATTTTTTTTTTTAGAAATTGCTTGGAGTATATAATTGAATATGTGGATTAAGCAAGATAGTTAACTTATTTTATTTTAAGTTAACTAAGATGAATACTTAATTAATTTGATTAAGGAAAAGTAAGATAAGTTATGTTGAGAATTAATATAACTTAAATATTAACCTTGAATGGTAAATAAAAGATTCATAATCTTTAAATGATTAATTAGTATTACTAATAGAAAGTGATTATGTGAATTTGTAATAACCTATTAAAGGAAAAAAGTATATTAAATTAATTGTAAGTGTAATGAACACTTTGTGATTTACATTGAATGGATATGTGAATAAATAAATATAGTAATTATTTATCAATGATGATAAATATATTATGACTTGTAATATTCCGAACCCTAATAAGATCTGTATATGTAAATTATGTGTTTAATAAATAAAATTTCATGATCTGACTTTGTACTATGTGATTGTGTATTTTATTAAACAATTAGGTTAAATAAAAAAAATTTCGCCAAGCAGCTGTGTCGTGCTTAATCGGACAAAATGATTTGTCGTGCTTTCGGCGAATTCACCGAGAAGCGTCTCAGCAAATTATTTTTTTTGTAAGCTGCTGTGTCGTACTTGAAAATGACGAAGTGCTTTATCGTGCTTCGACATTAAGATAATATTATATTAACTGATAAAATTCTAAAATAAGTTAATTAGGGTTAGAACAATAAATTGAAACAGAAACCCTAAATTTGAAAACCCTAATTGGTAACAGTTATCCGAATTGTTCAATTAAAACCTTAATTATTGTACAATAATCTTAATTGATATAATTAAGATTTAAATAATAAATCATAATATTAATTATGAATTATTAAGATTAAACTAAACCCTAGAAAACCCTAATTAAACCCTAATTAAAAACCCTAAAACCCTAATTTGGTTCAATAACCCTAAATTATGAAATGTAAAACCTTAATTATGATATATAACCATAATTAGGGTATTACTAAACTTAAATTAACATTATAAACCTAATTAACAACAATCTAATTTTAATTAGTAAGTAAAATAAATCAAAATGAAATCCTAGCTAATGAAAATGAAGCTAGGAGTGTGCAAGCTTGTGCTTAACACACTCCAGCACAAGTAGGTGCCCAAGATCATATTAGAGTAGCACAAGTCCCAAGCCTAGATATTTGTGGAGGCAAAATTTGGAAAATAAAGCCTAGGAAACCCTAATTCAAGTCACTATAAATAGAATGAGATCTAATCATGCAAGCCTACGAAATTTCAAAGCTTATACACTTAGAAACATACCATATCAAGCCCCAGCAACCACAAGTTCAGAATCAGAAGCTAGGAACCAAAACTTTGAAGAAAAAGGTGCAAATCTTAATTTTATGTTTGATCTTCAAGCCTGTAAAAATTTTGTGTTTTAGATGTTTAGGAATGCTTGTTAACATGTTATATGGTGATCTGGGCGGTTAAAACATGTTTACATAACATCTAGATATGAAAATCAAGCCAAAATAGCAAACTGTTCTTGGCAGTCAAGAACAGTCTGACAAGCTACTTTGTCAGAGCTTTTGATCGGCTTAAAATGTTTGTTTGATGTGTTTTGAAGCATGAATCAGTAGTATGCCATGTTAGCTTTAAGATCCAATTGGTAGAACTGTTAAATTATCTCTAGGATGGAAGTTATAGGTGGTCAAAATGCGTTGACCGACCATGGGGGACTGATTTCTGGGTAACCCAGAAATCATATGAATGTCTGACAGTTTGATGTCAGACTTTTGGACAACCTAGATCATGCCTAACCGATATAATTTTAGAGGTTTTAATGTTTGTAACTCTTCTTTGCTATGTAATCTACAAGTATAAATCATCAAAACACATTTAGCTAACCTGGAATCAAAGTTATTCATGGTCAAACCATGTTGACTGACCATGACTGCTTCAGTTTCTGGGTAACCCAGAAACTCAAGAACAGTTTGAACCCGGTGGTTTGACCATCAAATTTAGAGCATGATATGATATATTTTAAGATGAAATTTGATATGTCGTTGTACCTGGCCATGTCTAGTATAACAAGCAACAAAAATTAAACTCAAACATCAAACCAGCTGAGATTAAATTGAGGTCAAAAGTCCCTGTTGGACCATGACCAACTGTTCTTCATTGAAGAACACCTTTAGCGACGAAATTCATCCCAAACCCAAAAAACTAAGAAACTAAGCAGATCGTCGCTAAAGCGCTTTAGCGACGGATTTTTAATAAAATTAAATAAAAATTAATTAAATAAATTATAAAATAATAAATAAATATTAAATAATTATTAATAATTAATAAAAAAATCCGAAAACTCATTTTTAATTATAAAAAAATTATTTTTAATATTTTTATATATTATGAATTATTATTTAATTTAATTAAATAATAAACAATAATTATGATAAATCATTTAATAATTATTTTAATTATTTAAAAATAATATTAAATTATTAAATAATTATATTAATTATTTAAAAATGATATTAAGGTAAATAAAATTATTATATATAATAATTAAATAAAATATTAAATATTTAAATGTTATTAATGATAAAATAAATCATTTAAATAATATATTAAGTATTTAAAAATTAATTTAAATGATAATTAAATCATTTAAATATTAAATTAAGTTTTGAAAATTATTATAAGTAATAATTAAATTATTATAATGATAAAATAAAATCTAAAAATATTATTAATGATAAAATAAATTATTTAAATAATATTCTATCTTTCTGAAAATATTATAAATGATAAATAAATCATTTAAATAATATTTTAAGCATCTAAAAATATTCTAAATGACATATAAATTATTTAAATAACATATTAAATGTTTTAAAAATATTCTAAATGATAATTAAATCATTTAAAAATATTCCTAAGCTTGTAAAATTATTTAAAAATACTTCCAAGCTTCTGAAATTTATTTAAAAATAATACCAGGCTTCTAAAAATGTTATAAATAATAAATAAATTATTTAGACTAATAATTAAGCTTCCAAATGAAGTTTTATCGAACAATCTATGTGTTTAGCTATTAAGGACGCGACCGAGATACCGAATCAACGTCGAACCTTAATGAAACTTGTCTAGATTAGCGTGATACATGTTTATATACGTGCTAACGCTTATTATTGGTATATGTAGACTATGTGCGTTGACCGATTGTACTAAATTATAGTGAGCTACGCTAAGGCAAGTGTCCTAACCTTACTCAACTTATATTATGCAAGTATTATACATCTTGCTACCAATTATTGTGAAGTTATTGCTTCTTGTTCAGCATAACTTAAGAAATGAATCATTATTCATATATTGTTTATTCGAGCATAAATTGTTGTGTCAAACCAAATTATTTGGTAAGACATCTTATACTGAGTAAATGGAAATGCCTTCATAGGAAGGCCAATAAATGTCGATTATATATTGACCACAAATGGTAGGATGATATGCATACTCCTAGGATATTGGTGAGGCTGATCCCCTACCAGATATCCAAAACTCAAATGGTTCTAAGTCATTAAAGACTGATAGAACTAAATGAAATATATGGTTCATGTACAGAACCCTCAGTATACATCATTGATATCTTTCAAATCAAACACATGGTGTTTACATATTCAAATGAACTTGCTGAGCATTTGTAGCTCATTCTTGCGCATATCTTCTTTTGCAGCTTTAAATGATATTCCTGGCACGTCTGGACTGATAAGGGGAAAAGTCATGCTTATTAAGTTTTATTTCTATTGTTGAATATTTTAAGTCTTTTAAAGACTTGTTGTTGTAATAACTTAGTATAACGAATGATGTAAGCAAACCAAATAATATGTAATATATTATGATCTTTTATGTCATCGAATGCGTCATACTCTGATCTTTAAATTCTTTAGAATAGTTGTACTAAGTTAAATACAGTGTCTATATGAACTATACATCTGAATGAGGGTATCTAAATGATGTTGAGAGTCCTATAAGCTCTGGGGTTGCACTTAATGAGCGCCGATAAGGTGCCATCCTTACCGGAATGCGCCCCTCAGTTCTATGGACAATCTTATCATTAATACTGTGAATGTGAGATAGATAGGGAATATAAATATGAAAGAGGTATTCATTAGATATGAATCTATACATCCAAGTGAGGGTATCCAAATACAGACAACGTTCTGACCGGAACTAGTACTTGTTATGGGATACTGTGAACCTTGGATAGATAGAAGTCACATTTTATCGAATATTTATAGTTGTACAGTTTCACGTGAGCACCAGATCTGCTACAGGGGAGTGTAGAGATTTGGGGGCGTCACATGACTTATGTGGAAAAATGTATGTGACTAATTATTAGTAGGTCTCACTAATAGTTATTTAAATTAGTGGACTAATCTAAGAGTGTTAGTATTAAACAATTGATAAGGTAGTTAATTAAGTATTCAATTAAAATGAATATAGTAAGTAAATAAATTTTGTACATTAATTAATATGAGTATAAATTAATGAAGATTATGAAAAATATGAATAATTAATTTTAATAGTCCAATTAGTAATAAATACTAGTGGACAAGCCAATTGGAGTAACTAACCAAGCCACTAATTTATTTAATTGTGGACTTAAATAAAGAAATGCATGGGCTAATTAAATTGGCCCAACACTTGTTAAATCAGTAACCAAGCATGGATTAATAACATGTGACAACTAGTAGCCCAAATAGTTTAAAAGTGAGCCAAAAAGAAATGGAATTAAAATCCAATTGATTAGCCCACTTGGAAAATATCTTGAATAACTTAATTATCCATTAAAGCAATTAAAGAAAAATTAAAATTGGGCAAAATAGCAAGGGGGCTGATAGACTCCACGACACGCTTGCGTGAGGTGGTCGTCGCCCGGATCGTTTCTAGTAAGCAATTTGATGGAACTCTCACGATATCTTAACCCAACGTCTATTTTGGAGACGAGAATCTTGATATATTTGATCAAGCAATTGAATTCGCGTAGGATGGAACACCAACAACACTTAGACCCTCGTTTAGATGGAAAACGATAATCTCCGTATGATTGTATGATGCGATAGAATAACGCCACACACAACTATGGTTTGTTGTATGATAAGTTAAATATGAATCTCAAAAGAAAAACTAAGAAAACTACTTAGAAATCCTTCAAAGAATCAAAAGTAGAGAATAGCTCTCAAGTATGAATAAACTCAGAATATTATTGAATGGTAATGTGTTCTTGAATTACAAGCATAAAACTTATTTATACTAACTATGAAACCCTAGAATCCTAAAAGGAAATAACAATTGATTTGGAATCAAAATCCTATCTTAAAATATCCTAATTACAATAGAATTACGAAAATATACTGAAATCCCTAAAATTAAGGAAGAAATTCGCGTTCCAAATTGTCAAAAATGCGTCTGCCTCGAAAAACACGCCAACCAAAACTGATTATTCTCGCCGGGGCGAGAGATTTGTACTGAAGTTCTCGCCGGGGCGAGAATGGACAGAGAGATCTTGGCCGGGGCGAGAATGGACAGAGAGGTTCTCACCGGGGCGAGAATTTTGGCCTTGATGTTCTCGCCGGGGCGAGAACTCTGGAAGTTGGAACTTTTCGTCTTCTCTTGTTTCCATCGTTCCCAACCTTGGCGTGTTTGCTTGTATCATCATGACCAAATGCAAAGCCTTAGAATCCTGCTCCTCGAACTCTACACTTGATCTATCCTCGTTCCACATGCCTTGTATCAACCCATGAAGGCCCTCCTTGAAACGTTTAGCCCGAGCTCTTGTTACAGGTCCATCCGGCATGCACATATGATCCGCTCTATGATTGTCATTCATTCCCACACTAAGGATGTCCTCATCATACCTCTCCTCTTGAGAAAGATTTGTCCTCAAATCGTCACCTACATCAAACGGACTAAGATCAGTAACGTTGAAGGTTGCACTAACGTTATACTCACCAGGCAAATCCAATTTGTAGGCATTATCATTGATGCGCTCGAGAACTTGAAATGGACCATCTCCTCTTGGAAGCAATTTTGAACGTCGTTAAGCTGGAAATCTTTCCTTCCGCAAATGTAACCACACCCATTCTCCCGGTTCAAAAATCACTTGACGCCGACCCTTGTTGGCCTGTTTCGCATATTGCTCTGTCCTCCTTTCAATGTTGAGTCTCGCCTTCTCATGTATCTGCCTAACAAATTCAGCCTTTTTCTTTCCATCTATGTTAGTATATTCAGACAAAGGTAATGGTAATAAATCCAATGGAGCTAACAGATTAAAACCATATACAATTTCGAATGGTGAAAATTATGTAGCAGAATGAACAGATCTATTATAAGCAAACTCAACATGTGGTAAACACTCTTCCCAAACTTTAATGTTCTTTTTAATAATAGCTCTTAACAATGCAGATAAAGTTCTATTTATTACCTTGGTTTGACCGTCAGTTTGTGGATGACAAGTAGTTAAAAATAACAGTTTAGTACCTAACTTACACCACAATGTCTTCCAAAAATAACTCAAAAATTTAGAATCTCTATCTGAAACAATTGTTCTAGGCATGCCATGCAAACGCACAATTTCTCTAAAGAACAAATCAACAATATGGGATGCATCATCAGTTTTGTGACATGGAATAAAATGTGCCATCTTAGAAAATCTATCCACGACCACAAATATAGAATCATGACCACGCTTAAACCTAGGCAAACCCAATACAAAATCCATAGACAAATCAATCCAAGGTTCACTAGATATAGGCAATGGTGTATACAATCCATGAGGTTGAACACGAGACTTAGCCTGCTTACACGCAATGCATTTATCACAAATTCTTTCCACATCTCGTTTCATATGAGGCTAATAAAAATGCTCTTTTAAAACAGATAAAGTCTTTTCAACACCAAAATGACCCATTAGACCTCCCCCATGTGACTCCCTAATCAACAACTCACGCAAAGAACATGCAGGTATACATAGCTTATTTTCTCAACACAGAAAACCATCAACTTTAAAATATTTACCTACAATATTCTTTTCACATGATTTAAACTCTTCACAAAATTCAAGGTCATTAACATACAACTCTTTAATTCGTTCAAACCCAAGCAATTTTGTATCAAGAGTATTCAATAACACATACTTTCTCGAAAGAGCATCAGCAACAACATTCTCCTTACCCTGTTTGTATCGAATGACGTACGAAAATGTCTCAATGAACTCCATCCACCTTGCATGTCTTTTGTTCAACTTATGTTGTCCCTTCAAGTATTTCAACGATTCATGATCCGTGTGAATCACGAACTCTTTAGGCCAAAGGTAGTGCTGCCACGTCTCCAACGCTCGAACCAATGCATACAACTCCTTGTCATACGTCGGATAGTTCAAAGCGGCTCCACTCAACTTCTCACTGAAATACGCTATTGGCTTCCCTTCTTGCATCAGCACCGCTCCAATCCCTAACCCTGAAACATCACACTCAATTTCGAAAGTTTTAGTAAAGTTAGGCAAAACAAGCAAAGGAGCGTTAGTCAATTTATCTTTAATCAATTTAAACGCCTTTTCCTGTTCTTCACCCCACTTAAACCCCACACTCTTTTTGATTACTTCCGTCAATGGTGTTGTGATGTCGCTGAAGTTCTTCACGAAACGTCGGTAGAAACTTGCCAGTCCATGGAAACTACGAACTTGACTCACATTTGATGGACTCGGCCATTCTCGGATTGCACGTATTTTCTCATCATCAACCTGTATTCCCTGTGAACTCACAACAAATCCAAGAAAAACAACTCTATCCGTACAAAACGTGTATTTATCCATGTTAGCAAATAACTTTTCTTTTTTAAGAACATCTAAAACAGATTTCAAATGCAATGCATGCTCTCCCAAGTTTTTGCTATATATCAAGATATCATCAAAATAAACTACCATAAATTTGCCAATGAATGGTCACAAAACATGGTTCATCAATCTCATGAAAGTACTAGGAGCATTAGTTAAGCCAAAAGGTAACACTAGCCACTCATAAAGACCATATTTTGTTTTGAAAGCAGTCTTCCATTCATCACCCTCTTGCATTCTAATTTGATGATAACCACTTTTTAAATCAATTTTTGAGAATATACAAGACCCACGCAATTCATCTAACATGTCATCTAATCGAGGAATGGGATGTCGATATTTTACCGTAATGTTATTTACCGCTCGACAATCGATGCACATCCGCCATCTCCCATCCTTCTTCGGCACTAAGATCACTAGAACTGCACAAGGACTCATTGATGAGGACATCCATAATCCAGAAACCTGTGACACAACCCGAGAAGACCCATTGATGAGGACGTGGCGGACAAAACAGCGAAAGAAAACAGTTTGAACGGAACAGGCTGACCTCGCCGCGACGAGAGTTTCCAAGCCAAATTTCTCGCCTCGGCGAGGATTTCCAAGCCAAACTTCTCGCCTCGGCGAGAGCTCGCCCCGGCGAGAGAACCCCGGCGAGGAATTTCAGTACAATTCTCTCGCCCCGACGAGAACTTCCTGGATGAAATTTGTCATTTTTTGACTTTCTTGATTTTCGAACCTTCTTTCACCCAAAACATGAAATCAGTATTTAGTTTCAATTACATATTTTATGTAATGCTATATTTCAATATTTGTGTGCTTGTATTTCAACAAGTGTGTATTTCTAGAAGCTTCTAGTTTGTTTCTAAGCCTAGTATAAATAGGTGCTAGTGTAAACATCATTGGACATCAATTTTCAGATTATCAATACTATTGTGAGTTTGTTTCTCTACTTGTGGTTCTTTGAAGAATTTCTAAGTGTTCCTTAGTTCTTCTTTTTAGATTCATAATTGACTTATCATACAACCATTCATAGTTGTGTGTGGCGTCTTCTACCGCATCAATCGTCGATTGTACCGAGATTACCGCTTCAATATAAGCGAGGGGTCGAAGTGTCGTTGGTGTTCATCCTCCGTAAATTTCCTAAGCAAGCAATTGTACCAAGATTACCGTCTACATATAGGCGAGGGGTTAAGGTGTTGCAAGCTATCCATCCTATCAACTTGTTAGAAATGATCCGGGCGACGACCACCTCACGCAAGCGTGCCGTGGAGTCTATCATTTGGTATCAAAGCTAAGTTTCCTATCAAGTTACTTATCTTTAATTTTATTGTTGGATCATATGCAAAATATATATATATATATATATATATTGCAGAAAATTATTATTGTTGATTGCTATTATTGGGATTTCATTTGCAAAGAATTATATTTGACGATTGTGAAGTCTTGTTGGTATTTCGAGAGTCATACCTTCTATATTGCATTCTTGATAAGTTCTTATTGGATTGAAATTGGAAAATTGAGGTAATATTTGTGTGAATTCAAAAAGAATATATTAGAGAGAACTACGAGCAGAAAAAGGCAAGAGTAGTGAGATTACTAGAGGGTAAAAGCCATTAGTGTGATACACGAGCGTTTCATATTTGTGTAATACATTGTTTGAGTAAAAAACACGTAAGGGAGTGGTGAAGAACTTGTTTTCTACTAACCTTTATTTTGCAGAAAATATGTCTAACACAAGAGATAAGGCAATTGAAAATGAACCTTCTACATCGAATTTTGACCCAAAACTCATGATGGAGGCAATGATGAAAGAATTTTCCCGACAGTTAGGAATGGCTATGGAGCACGTGCATGATCGCATCGATCAATTGAGTGACACTCGAGGGGAACAAACTCAAATCCCTCCGGGTGGACGCCCAAAGGGAAAGGCCCAACAAAAGAAAGCTAGACTAGAGGAGACAAATTACTATGATGAAAGATTTAGTGAGGAAGAGGATCGAGAATCTGGTTTTATCCCTAGGAGACATTTTGCAAGGGATAGAGGCGGCCGAAATCGAGAGGACAACAATCTCGATAGCATCAAAATGAAAATTCCCACATTCCAAGGCAGGAGTGACCCCGAGGCATATTTAGAATGGGAGAAAAAAATGGAGTAGATCTTTGACTGTCACAACTACTCGGATCTCAAGAAAGTTAGAATTGCAGCTATCGAATTTTCAAATTATGCAGTTACTTGGTGGGATCAATTGATGACCAGTCGAAGGAGGTGCAGAGAACGTCCAATAGAGACTTGGGCAGAAATGAAAGCTGTAATGCAAGTCACTACTATCGAGATCTGTTTCGAAACTTACAAAATTTGAGACAGGGAAACAAGAGTGTGGAGGACTACTTCAAAGAAATGGAAATGTTAATGTCTAGAGCTGACATCGACGAGGATAATGAGGCAACCATGGCCCGATTTTCAGCAGGGTTAAACTGGGATATTGCCGATTTGGTAGAGCGTCAACATTATGTGGTATTGGAAGACATGATACACATGGCTATCAAGATAGAGAAGCAACTTAAGAGGAGAGGCGGCCAAAAATCCAACCCCATCACAGGGTCATCATGGAAACCCAATAATGTGAAGCGTGAGGAAAAGCCAACTGTTTTTAAACCAAAGCCAGAAATCAAGCAGGGAGCGGCTACTCAAGTAGTGCAAGATAAAACTAATACACCTTCTACTAGTCGTAAACGAGATATTGTATGCTTTAAATGTCAAGGCAGGGGACATATTGCAAATCAATGCCCAAATCAAAGAACTATGTTATTGCTTGATAATGGGGATTTGGAGATCGAGGAAGAGGATAGTGACAATGACTCTATGCCACCGTTGGAGGAAGATAGAGAGGTTGTTATGCATGGCGAAGTGTTGGTTACACGGAGAATGCTTAGTACACAGGTAAAGGAAGAAAGCAGCGAGCAAAGAGAGAATTTATTTCATACTAGATGCATGGTAAATGGTAAGATCTGTTGTGTTGTAATTGATGGTGGGAGCTGTACAAATGTGGCAAGCATCACAATGGTGGAGAAATTGGGACTTACAACATCCAAACATCCTCACCCATACCGATTGCAGTGGCTCAATGACAGCGACGACATCAAAGTTACCAAGCAAGTATCAGTGTTGTTTACAATTGGGAAGTATGTTGATGAGATCCTTTGTGATGTAGTTCCTATGCAGGTAGGTCATTTACTACTTGGGAGACCTTGGCAGTTCGATCGGCGAGTAAAACACGACGGTTTTACTAATGAGTACTCTTTTGTTCATAATCATAGAAAAGTCACCTTGTGTCCTATGTCACCAAAACAGGTGCATGAGGATCAAATACACTTATAGAGAGATCATGAAAAGAAAACAAAAGAGAGAGAAAAAAAGAAAGGAGAAGAGAGAAAAATAAATATTTATGCAAAAAGGAGTGATGTAAGGCGAGCTTTGGATTCTAAAAGGCCAATGATTGTACTTCGGTATAGGGAGACACTTTTGAATACTAACGCTAATAAAACTTCATTGCCTAGTGTTATTTCTACTCTTTTGCAGGATTATTAGGATGTATTTCCCGAGGAGCTTCCCCAAGGATTACCACCAATTCGGGGAATTGAACATCAAATTGACTTTGTCCCCGGCGCGACCATTCCAAATCGCCCGGCATACCGAAGCAATCCCGAGGAAACGAAGGAATTACAAAGGAAAGTTGACGAACTAATGGACAAGGGGTTCATGAGGGAAAGCATGAGTCCATGTGTGGTTCTAGTTATTTTAGTACCTAAGAAAGATGGGAAGTGGCGCATGTGCATTGATTGTTGAGCGGTAAATAACATCACGGTAAAGTATCGGCATCCCATTCCTAGGTTAGATGATATGTTAGATGAATTGCATGGATCTTGTGTGTTTTCTAAAATTGATTTGAAGAGTGGTTATCATCAGATTAGAATGCATGAGGGAGATGAATGGAAAACTGCTTTTAAAACAAAATATGGGTTATATGAGTGGTTAGTTTTACCTTTTGGTTTAACTAATGCTCCTAGCACGTTCATGAGATTAATGAACCATGTTTTGCGTCCCTTCATTGGGAAATTTGTAGTTATCTACTTTGATGATATTTTGATCTACAGCAAGGATTTAGTTGAACATGCATTCCATATAAAATCTGTCCTAGATGTGTTTTGAAAAGAAAAATTGTATGCTAATATGGACAAATGCACATTTTGTACGGATCGAGTTGTGTTTCTTGGCTTTGTTGTCAGTGCACATGGAGTACAGGTTGACGATGAGAAGGTACGAACAATCCGAGAATGGCCAACTCCTACGAATGTCAGTCAAGTTCGTAGCTTTCATGGGCTCGCAAGTTTCTATAGGCGGTTTGTAAGAAATTTCAGCGAAGTCACCGCACCACTCACCGAAGTAATCAAAAAGAGTGTAGGATTCAAGTGGGGTGATGCACAGGAAAAGGTGTTTCAATTGATTAAAGAAAAATTAACTAACGCTCCTTTACTTGTATTGCCTAATTTTACTAAAACCTTTGATATTGAATGTGATGCTTCAGGTTTAGGCATTGGAGTTGTGTTAATGCAAGAAGGAAAACCAATTGCATATTTCAGCGAAAAATTAAGTGGAGCAGCTTTGAACTATCCTACTTATGACAAAGAGTTATATGCTTTGGTTCGATCATTGGAGACTTGGCAACATTACCTGTGGCCTAAGGAATTTGTAATTCACACGGATCATGAATCATTGAAATATTTGAAAGGCCAACACAAGTTGAACAAGAGACATGCACGATGGATGGAGTTCATCGAGACATTCCCGTATGTCATTTGGTATAAGTAAGGTAAGGAGAATGTCGTTGCCGACGCTCTCTCAAGAAGATACATGAGAAGACAAGACTCAACATTGAAAAGAGGACGGATCAATATGCCAAACAGGCCAACAAGGGTCGGCGTCAAGTAATCTTCGAACTCGGGGATTGGGTATGGCTTCACTTGCGTAAGGAAAGATTTCCCGCTCAAAGGCGTTCGAAACTACTTCCGAGAGGAGATGGACCATTTCAAGTGCTTGAACGCATTAACAACAATGCTTACAAATTGGATTTACCCGGTGAGTATACTGTTAGTGCAACTTTCAATGTTTCTGATCTAAGCCCGTTTGATGTAGGTGAAGATTTGAGGACAAATCCTTTTAAAAAGGAGAGGTATGATGAGCACATCCATAATCCAGAAACCCGTGACACAACCCGAGAAGACCCATTGCATTTGCCACTTGGACCCGTTACTAGAGCTCGAGCTAAAACCTTCAAAGACGGACTTAACAGAATGATCCATGAACTATGGAACGAGGTTGGATCAAGTATAGAAGTTATGGAGATGGAGTCCAAGCGTATGAAGCCCGTAAACATGTTGCAAATGGACGTGGCGGACAAAACAGCGAAAGAAAATAGTTTGAATGGAACAGGCTGACCTCGCCGCGGCGAGAGTTTCCAAGCCAAATTTCTCGCCCCGGCGAGGATTTCCAAGCCAAACTTCTCGCCCCGGCGAGGAATTTCAGTACAATTCTCTCGCCCCGGTGAGGAATTTCAGTACAATTCTCTCGCCCCGGCGAGAACCTCCTGGATGCACTTTGTCATTTTTTGACTTTCTTGATTTTTGAACCTTCTTTCACCCAAAACATGAAATTAGTATTTAGTTTCAATTACATGTTTTATGTAATTCTATATTTCAACATTTGTGTGCTTGTATTTCAACAAGTGTGTGTTTCTAGAAGCTTCTAGTTTGTTTCTAAGCCTAGTATAAATAGGTGCTAGTGTAAACATCATTGGACATCAATTTTCAGATTATCAATACTATTGTGAGTTTGTTTCTCTACTTGTGGTTCTTTGAAGAATTCCTAAGTGTTCCTTAGTTTTTCTTTTTAGATTTCTAATTGACTTATCATACAACCATTCATAGTTGTGTGTGGCGTCTTCTATCGCATCAATCGTCGATTGTACCGAGATTACCGCTTCAATATAAGCGAGGGGTCGAAGTGTCGTTGGTGTTCATCCTTCGCAAATTTCCTAAGCAAGCAATTGTACCAAGATTACCGTGTACATATAGGCGAGGGGTTAAGGTGTTGCAAGCTATCCATCCTATCAACTTGTTAGAAACGATCCGGGCGACGACCACCTCACGCAAGCGTGTCGTGGAGTCTATCACTCATGCTCTCCCTCACGAACCCTTTCTCCATTAGTTCGCCAACTTGTCTTTGTAACTCCTTCGTTTCCTCAGGATTACTACGATAGGCTGGACGGTTTGGAATGGTGGCGCCGGGTACGAAATCAATCTGATGCTCAATTCCCCGAATTGGTGGTAATCCCTGTGGAAGCTCCTCGGGAAACACATCCTTATAATCCTGCAAAAGAAATGAAACAACACTAGGCAAAGAAGAATCGTTAACGTTAGTATTCAAAAGCACCTCCTTATACCGAAGTATAATCATTGGCTGTTTAGCATCGAAAGCTCGCCTAACGTCGCTCTTTTTTGCATAGATATTGGTTTTTCGCTCATCGTCTTTTTTTTCTCTCTTTCTTTTTCTCTCTTATTTTTTTCCTCATTATTTTTCTTTTCTTCACTCTCTTTTCTTTTCTCATGATCTTTCTGCAAATGAAGTTGATCCTCATGCACCTGTTGTGGTGACATAGGACATAAAGTAACCTTCCTTTTATTGTGAACAAAAGAATATTCATTTGTAAAACCATCATGCTTCACACGTCTATCAAATTACCACGGTCGACCAAACAATATGTGACCCGCCTGCATTGGAACTACGTCACACAAGATTTAATCCACATATTTCCCAATAGTAAACGGCACCAAAACCTGTTTAGTCACTTTAATCTCATTATTATCATTGAGCCATTGCAATCGATACGGTTGAGGATGTTTGGTTGTGGATGTTTGATGAGGACATCCATAATCCAGAAACCCGTGACACAACCCGAGAAGGCCCATTGCATTTGCCACTTGGACCCGTTACTAGAGCTCGAGCTAAAACCTTCAAAGACGGACTTAACGGAATGATCCATGAACTATGGAACGAGGTTGGATCAAGTATAGAAGTTATGGAGATGCAGTCCAAGCGTATGAAGCCCGTAAATATGTTGCGAATGGACGTGGCAGACAAAACAGCGAAAGAAAACAGTTTGAATGGAACAGGCTGACCTCGCCGCGGCGAGAGTTTCCAAGCCAAATTTCTCGCCCCGGCGAGGATTTTCCAAGCCAAACTTCTCACCCCGGCGAGGAATTTCAGTACAATTCTCTCGCCCCAGCGAGAACCTCCTGGATGCAATTTGTCATTTTTTGATTTTCTTGATTTTCGAACCTTCTTTCACCCAAAACATGAAATCAGTATTTAGTTTCAATTACATGTTTTATGTAATGCTATATTTCAACATTTGTGTGCTTGTATTTCAACAAGTGTGTGTTTCTAGAAGCTTCTAGTTTGTTTCTAAGCCTAGTATAAATAGGTACTATTGTAAACATCATTGGACATCAATTTTTAGATTATCAATACTATTGTGAGTTTGTTTCTCTACTTGTGGTTCTTTGAAGAATTCCTAAGTGTTCCTTAGTTCTTCTTTTTAGATTCATAATTGACTTATCATACAACCATTCATAGTTGTGTCTGGCGTCTTCTACCGCATCAATCGTCGATTGTACCGAGATTACCGCTTCAATATAAGCGAGGGGTCGAAGTGTCGTTGGTGTTCATCCTCCGCAAATTTCCTAAGCAAGCAATTGTACCAAGATTTCCATCTAAATATAGGCAAGGGGTTAAGGTGTTGTAAGCTATCCGTCCTATCAACTTGTTAGAAACGATCCGGACGACGACCACCTCACGCAAGCGTGCCGTGGAGTCTATCATTTGGTATCAAAGCTAAGTTTCCTATCAAGTTACTTATCTTTAATTTTATTATTGGATCATAGTCAAAAAAAAAACTGCAAAAAAAAAAAATTATATTGCAGAAAATTATTATTGTTGATTGCTATTATTGGGATTTCATTTGCAAAGAATTATATTTGACGATTGTGAAGTCTTGTTGGTATTTCGAGTGTCATACCTTCTATATTGTATTCTTGATAAGTTCTTATTGGATTGAAATTAGAAAATTAAGGTAATATTTGTGTGAATTCAAAAAGAACCTATTAGAGAGAACTACGAGCGGAAAAAGGCAAGAGTAGTGAGATTACTAGAGGGTAAAAGCCATTAGTGTGATACACGAGCGTTTCATATTTGTGTAATACATTGTTTGAGCGAAAAACACGTAAGGGAGTGGTGAGGAACTTGTTTTCTACTAACCTTTGTTTTGCAGGAAATATGTCTAACACAAGAGATAAGACAATTGAAAATGAACCTTCTACATCGAATTTTGACCCAAAACTCATGATGGAGGCTATGATGAAAGAATTTTCTAGACAATTGGGGATGGCTATAGAGCAAGTGCATGATCGCATCGATCAATTGAGTGACACTCGAGGGGAACAAACTCAAATCCCTCCGGGTGGGCGCCCAAAAGAAAAGACCCAACAAAAGGAAGCAAGGCTAGAGGAGACAAATTACTATGATGAAAGGTTTAGCGAGGTAAAGGATCGAGAAACTGGCTTTATCCCTAGGAGACATTTTGCAAGGGATAGAGGCGGCCGGAATCGAGAGGACAACAATCTCGATAGCATCAAAATGAAATTTTGCACATTCCAAGGCAGGAGTCACCCCGAGGCATATTTAGAATGGGAGAAGAAAATGGAGTGGATCTTTGACTGTCACAACTACTCGGATCTCAAGAAAGTTAGAATTGCAGCTACCGAATTTTCAAATTATGCAGTTACTTGGTGGGATCAATTAATGACCAGCCGAAGGAGGTGCATAGAACGTCCAATAGAGATTTGGGCAGAAATGAATGCTGTAATGAAAAAGAGGTTTGTCCCAAGCCACTACTGTTGAGATCTGTTTCGAAACTTACAAAATTTGAGACAGGGAAATAAGAGTGTGGAGGACTACTTCAAAGAAATGGAAATGTTAATGTCTAGAGCTGACATCGACGAGGATAATGAGGCAACCATGGCCCGATTTTCAGCAGGGTTAAACTGGGATATTGCAGATTTGGTGGAGCGTCAACATTATGTGGTATTGGAAGACATGGTACACATGGCTATCAAAATAGAGAAGCAACTTAAGAGGAGAGGCGGCCAAAAATCCAACCCCATCACAGGGTCATCATGGAAACCCAATAATGTGAAGCGTGAGAAAAAGCCAACTGTTTTCAAACCAAAGCCAGAAATCAAGCAGGGAGCGGCTACTCAAGTAGTGCAAGGTAAAACTAATACACCTTCTACTAGTCGTAATCGAGATATTGTATGCTTTAAATGTCAAGGCAGGGGACATATTGCAAATCAATGCCCAAATCAAAGAACTATGTTATTGCTTGATAATGGGGATTTGGAGACCGAGGAAGAAGATAGTGACAATGACTCTATGCCACCGTTGGAGGAAGATAGAGAGGTTGCTATGCATGGCGAAGTGTTGGTTACACGGAGAATGCTTAGTACACAGGTAAAGGAAGAAAGCAGCGAGTAAAGAGAGAATCTATTTCATACTAGATGCATGGTAAATGGTAAGATCTGTTGTGTTGTAATTGATGGTGGGAGCTGTACAAATGTGCCAAGCATCACAATGGTGGAGAAATTGGGACTTACAATATCCAAACATCCTCACCCATACCGATTACAGTGGCTCAATGACAGCGGCGACATCAAAGTTACCAAGCAAGTATCAGTGCCGTTTACAATTGGGAAGTATGTTGATGAGATCCTTTGTGATGTAGTTCCTATGCAGGCAGGTCATTTACTACTTAGGAGACCTTGGCAGTTCGATAGGCGAGTAAAACACGACGGTTTTACTAATGAGTACTCTTTTGTTCACAATCAAAGAAAAGTTACCTTGTGTCCTATGTCACCAAAACAGGTGCATGAGGATCAAATACACTTACAGAGAGATCATGAAAAGAAAATAAAAGAGAGAAAAAAAAGAAAGGAGTAGAGAGAAAAATAAATATTTTTGCAAAAAGGAGTGATGTAAGGCGAGCTCTGGATTCTAAAAAGCCAATAATTGTACTTCGGTATAGGGAGGCACTTTTGAATACTAATGCTAATAAAACTTCACTGCCTAGTGTTATTTTTACTCTTTTGCAGGATTATCAGGATGTATTTCCCGAGGAGCTTCCCCAAGGATTACCAATTCGGGGAATTGACCATCAAATTGACTTTGTCCCCGGCGCGACCATCCCAAACCGTCCGGCATACCGAAGCAATCCCGAGGAAACAAAGAAATTGCAAAGACAAGTTGACAAGCTAATGGACAAGGGGTTCGTGAGGGAAAGCATGAGTCCATGTGCGGTTCCAGTTATCTTAGTACCTAAAAAGGATGGGAAGTGGCGTATGTGCATTGATTGTCGAGCGGTAAATAACATCACAGTAAAATATCGACATCCCATTTCGAGGTTAGATGATATGTTAGATGAATTGCATGGATCTTGTGTGTTTTCTAAAATTGATTTGAAGAGTGGTTATCATCAGATTAGAATGCATGAGGGAGATGAATGGAAAACTTCTTTTAAAACAAAATATGGGTTATATGAATGGTTAGTTTTACCTTTTGGTTTAACTAATGCTCCTAGCACGTTCATGAGATTAATGAACCATGTTTTGCGTCCCTTCATTGGGAACTTTGTAGTTGTCTACTTTGATGATATTTTGATCTACAGCAAGGATTTAGTTGAACATGCATTGCATATAAAATCTGTCCTAGATGTGCTTCGAAAAGAAAAATTGTATGCTAATATGGACAAATGCATATTTTGTATGGATCGAGTTGTGTTTCTTGGCTTTGTTGTCAGTGCATAGGGAGTACATGACGATGAGAAGATACGAGCAATCCGAGAATGGCCAACTCCTACGAATGTCAGTCAAGTTTGTAGCTTTTATGGGCTCGCAAGTTTCTATAGGCGGTTTGTAAGAAATTTCAGCGAAGTCACCGCACCACTCACCGAAGTAATCAAAAAGAGTGTAGGATTCAAGTGGGGTGATGCACAGGAAAAGGCGTTTCAATTGATTAAAGAAAAATTAACTAACGCTCATTTACTTGTATTGCCTAATTTCACTAAAACCTTTGAAATTGAATGTGATGCTTCAGGTTTAGGCATTGGAGCTGTGTTAATGCAAGAAGGAAAACCAGTTGCATATTTCAGCGAAAAACTAAGTGGAGCAGCTTTGAACTATCCTACTTATGACAAGGAGTTATATGCTTTGGTTCGATCATTGGAGACTTGGCAACATTACCTGTGGCCTAAGGAATTTATAATTCACACGGATCATGAATCATTGAAATATTTGAAAGGCCAACATAAGTTGAATAAGAGACATGCACGATGGATGGAGTTCATCGAGACATTCCCGTATGTCATTCGGTATAAGCAAGGTAAGGAGAATGTTGTTGCCGATGCTCTCTCAAGAAGGTATGTGTTGTTAAATACTCTTGACACAAAATTACTTGGTTTTGAACAAATCAAAGAATTATATGATAATGACCATGATTTCTGTGAAGAGTTTAAAAATTGTGAAAAGAATGTTGTAGGTAAGTACTTCAAGATGGATGGATTCTTGTTTCGAGAAAATCGATTATGTATACCTGCATGTTCTTTACGTGAATTATTGGTTCGAGAATCACATGGAGGTGGTTTGATGGGACATTTTGGTGTTAATAAAACCTTATCTGTATTAAAAGAACATTTCTATTGGCCCCATATGAAACGAGACGTGGAAAGAATTTGTGATAGGTGCATTACCTGTCGTCAAGCCAAATCTCGTGTTCAACCTCATGGGTTATACACACCATTGCCTATTTCAAGTGAACCTTGGGTTGATTTGTCTATGGACTTTGTATTGGGTTTACCTAGATCTAAGCATGGTCATGATTCTATATTTGTGGTCGTGGATAGGTTTTCAAAAATGGCACACTTTATCCCATGCCACAAAACTGATGATGCATCCCATGTTGCTAATTTATTCTTTAGAGTCATTGTGCATTTGCATGGCATGCCCCGAACCATTGTTTCGGATAGAGATCCTAAATTCTTGAGCTATTTTTGGAAGACCTTGTGGTGTAAATTATGAACTAAACTGCTATTTTCAACTACTTGTCATCCACAAACTGACGGTCAAACAGAAGTAGTTAATAGAACTCTATCTGCATTACTAAGGGCTATCATTAAAAAGAATATTAAGCTTTGGGAAGAATGTCTACCACATGTTGAGTTTGCTTATAATAGATCTGTTCACTCTGCTACTAAATTCTCACCTTTTGAAATTGTGTATGGCTTTAATCCTTTAACACCCTTGGATTTGTCACCATTACCTGTTTCCGAGTATACTAACATGGATGGCAAAAACAAAGCTGATTTTGTTAAACAGATACATGAGAAGACAAGACTCAACATTAAAAAGAGGACGGATCAATATACCAAACAGGCCAACAAGGATCGGCGTCAAGTAATCTTCGAACCTGGGGATTGGATATGGCTTCACTTGCATAAGGAAAGATTTCCCGCTCAAAGGCGTTCGAAACTACTTCCGAGAGGAGATGTGATAGACTCCACGGCACGCTTGCATGAGGTGGTTGTCGCTCGGATCGTTTCTAACAAGTTGATAGGATGGATAGCTTGCAACACCTTAACCCCTAGCCTATATGTAGACGGTAATCTTGGTACAATTGCTTGCTTAGGAAATTTGCTGATGAGGACATGCTTAGCTTGGATAAAGGCAGAAGCTATGTAGTAGATCCGGTGCAAGTTCCAGTTGGACCAGTGACGAGAGCACGAGCAAAATGCTTCAGGGAAGGACTTAATGGGTTTATTCGAGAAGCTTGGAATGATAAGGATGCGAGTTCAAAGGCGTTGGAGTTAGGACTTAAATTGGTGAATGTACTACAAGTGAGGGACCCAAGCCAAGAAGCAAAGGAGGCAAAAATTCAACTAAGTCTGGGTTAAGCGCCTAAGGTGCTCAATGCCTTGTGATTCTAGCGCCTAGAGCGCTCGCCCAAATGTGGGCTAGTTTGCAACTCAGCGCCTAAGGCGCTCATTCCTTTATATTTCCAGCGCCTAGAGCGCTTGCCAAATGGGGCGACACTGCAGGATAGCGCCTAAAGCGCTGCAACAAGAAGCAACCTAGTGCCTAAAGCGCTAGGCTCTGTACGCGGATTCCAAAGTTGCGTTTGATTAGATTTCTTTCCTTAATTTCAGCATATTTTTATAATTCTATTGTAATCAGGATATTTTAAGATAGGATTCTGATTCCAAATCAGTTGCTATTTCCTTTAGGGATTCTAGGGTGTCATAGTTAGTATAAATAGACATTTGATTGTAATTCAAAACAACAATTCAATAATAATTCAGAGTTTATTCATACTTGAGAGCTATTCTCTACTTTTGGTTCTTTGAAGAATTTCTAAGTAATTTTTCTTAGTTTTTCTTTGAGATTCGAAGCTAACTTATCATACAACAATCCATAGTTGTGTGTGGCGTTATCTACCAGTTATCAATCGTTGATTGTACCGAAGGTTCCTGCTTCATATAAGTACGGGGGTTAGGTGTCATTGATAATCCATCTACGCGAATTCATCTGCTTGAACGATTATACCGGAGTTCTCGTCTCAATATAGACGTTGGGTTAAGGTGTCGGGAGAGTTCCATCAAATTAGCGTATTAGAAACGATCCGGGCGACGACTGACCACCTCACGCAAGCGTGCCGTGGAGTCTATCATTTGGTATCAAAGCCGCGTTTTCTAGCTAAGTATCTATCTTTATTGTATCATTGAATTTGTGAGCAAAAAAAAAAAAAGAGTATAGAAAATTTTATTTCAGTTATTTCAAATTATTCGTAGACTTCATCTTCAATTCCGTAATAGAGATTGTTGCTACTTCTATTCATACCGACTATATTGTTTGTGATAAGTTATTTTTGAATTGATTAGTAAAACCGAGAATTTTGCTAGGTAAATTCGAAAAGAACGTATTAGAGAGAATATTTAAAGGTAAAAGGCTTAGTTGTGAGATCATTCGAGGGGAAAAGCCTGTTGAGTGACACACGAGCGGAACATTGATCGAGTGAAACACGTAAGGGAGTGGTGAGGAAAATATTTCGCTACTAACCTTTATTTTGCAGGAAAAATGTCTAGTACCAAAGATAAAGGTGTTATGGAAGATCCTCCAGCAAAGTTTGATCCAAAATTTGTGATGGAAGCTATGATGAAAGAATTCACTAGAAAGTTGGATATGGCGATGGAGCAAGTGAATGAGCGTTTCGACCAAATGAGTGCGTCCCAAGTACCCCAGTTTCAACATCCTCATGGGGCACGTCAGCACGGAAGAACGCATCAAAGAGAAGTTAGACAAGAGGAAAATTACTATGAAGGGGGATTTAGTGAAGAAGAGGATCGTGAATCTGACTTTATCCATAGGAGGCGAGGAGCTAGGGATAGAGGGGGTAGAGATAGAGAGGACAACAACTTGGATAGTATAAAAATGAAAATCCCGACTTTCCAAGGAAGAAGTGATCCGAAGGCCTATCTAGAGTGGGAAAAGAAGATGGATTGGATATTTGAATGTCATAATTACTCGGACTGAAGAAAGTGAAACTCGCCGCCACAGAATTCTCAGCTTATGTTGTTACTTGGTGGGATCAGTTGATGATCAGTCAGAGGAGATGTGGGGAACGTCCGATTGAAACTTGGGAAGATATGAAGACTGTGATGAAAAAGAGGTTCGTTCCAGATTACTATCACCGAGAGCTAGTTAGGAGTTTGCAAAGCTTGAGGCAAGGTAGTAGGAGCGTAAAAGATTATTACAAAGAAATGGAGATGTTGATGGCTAGGGCAAACATCAATGAGGATGGCGAATCAACAATGGCCAGGTTTTCGGCGGGATTAAATTGGGAGATTGCAGACTTAGTGGAACGACAACATTACTTGGTATTGGAGGATATGGTTCACATGGCTATCAAGATTGAGAAACAGCTTAAGAGGAGAGGTAGCCAACGTTCGATACCTAATTCAGGATCATCATGGAAGTCTAATGTTGGGAAGCGAGAGGAGAAGCCAGCCGTAAGTAAATCCAAGTTTGAGCCAAAAACGGAGACGATTAATAAGGGAGTGCAAGGTAAAACTGATCCTTCTTCTTTTACTCGTAATCGAGATATTAAATGTTTTAAATGTCAAGGTAGGGGACATATTGCAAATCAGTGCCCAAATCAAAGGACGATGTTGTTACTTGACAACGGGGAGGTGGAAACCGAAGAGGAAGCTAGTGATACCGATTCAATGCCACCGTTAGAGGATATAGATGAAAGGGAGTTGGCTATGCATGGTGAGATGTTGGTTACAAGGCGAGCACTTAGTGCACACGTGAAAGAGGAGAACGGGGAGTAACGGGAAAATTTATTTCATACCAGATGTCTTGTGAATGGTAAGGTTTGTTGTGTGGTGATAGATGGAGGAACTTGCATAAATGTGGCCAGCACGATCATGGTGGAGAAGTTGGGAATGTCCACTACCAAACATCCCCAACCATACAGATTGCAGTGGCTTAATGATAGTGGAGATATAAAGGTGACTAAGCAAGTGTTGGTTCCGTTCACGATTGGGAAGTATGTGGATGAGGCATTATGTGACGTGGTTCCGATGCAGGTGGGTCATTTATTGCTGGGCCGCCCATGGCAGTTTGATCGGCGAGTGAAGCATGATGGTTTCACGAACGAGTATTCTTTTGTTCATAATCAGCGAAAGGTTACGTTATGTCCTATGTCACCAAAGCAGGTGCATGAGGATCAATTATATTTGCAAAAAGATCATGTACAAAGAAAAGAAAGTGGAAAAAAGAAAAATGAGAAAAAAATTGAGAAAAAAAATGAGGAAAAAAATAAGAGAGAAAAAGAAAGAGAGAAAAAGAAAAACGAAGAGAGGAAATCAAACATTTATGCAAAAAAAGGCGATGTGAGGAGAGCTTTGGATTCCAAAAAACCGATGATTATACTTCGGTATAAGTAGGCACTTTTGAATACTAACGCTAATATTTTGCCTAGTGTTGTTTCTTCTATTTTGTAGGAATATAAGGATGTTTTTCCCGAGGAGCTTCCACAAGGACTACCACCGATTAGGGGAATTGAACATCAGATTGATTTCATGCCCGGAGCATCCATTCCAAATCGTCCAGCTTATCGGAGCAATCCAGAGGAGACAAAGGAGTTGCAGAAGCAAGTTGGAGAATTGATGGAGAAGGGGTTCGTGAGAGAAAGCATGAGTCCATGTGCAGTTCCAGTGATCTTAGTGCCTAAGAAGGATGGGAAGTGGCGTATGTGTATTGATTGTCGAGCGGTAAACAATATTACGGTAAAGTATCGACATCCCATTCCGCGTTTAGATGATATGTTAGATGAATTGCATGGGTCATGTATATTTTCTAAAATTGATTTGAAAAGTGGGTATCATCAAATTAGAATGCAAGAGGGTGATGAATGGAAAACTGCTTTCAAAACAAAATATGGTCTTTATGAGTGGTTAGTGTTACCTTTTGGTTTAACTAATGCTCCTAGTACTTTCATGAGATTGATGAACCAAGTTTTGCGACCATTCATTGGCAAATTTGTGGTAGTTTATTTTGATGATATCTTGATATATAGCAAAAACTTGGGAGAGCATGCATTGCATTTGAAATGTGTTTTAGATGTGCTTAGAAAAGAAAAGTTATTTGCTAACATAGGTAAGTGCACGTTTTGTACGGATAGAGTTGTTTTTCTTGGATTTGTTGTGAGTTCACAGGGGGTTCAAGTGGATGAGGAGAAAATACGTGCAATCCGCGAATGGCCGAGTCCAACAAATGTGAGCCAAGTTCGAAGCTTTCATGGATTGGCTAGTTTTTACCAGCGGTTCGTGAGGAACTTCAGCGACATCACAGCACCCTTAACGGAAGTGATCAAGAAAAATGTAGGGTTTAAATGGGGTGAAGAGCAGGAAAAAGCATTTAAATTGATTAAAGGTAAATTGACTAATGCTCCTTTGCTTGTTTTACCTAACTTTGTTAAAACCTTTGAAATTCAGTGTGATGCTTCAGGTTTGGGAATTGGAGCTGTGTTGATGCAGGAAGGGAAACCAGTGGCGTACTTTAGCGAGAAGTTGAGTGGAGCAGCTCTAAACTATCCTACTTATGACAAGGAGATGTATGCATTGGTTCGAGCGTTGGAAATGTGGCAACACTACCTTTGGCCTAAAGAGTTCGTGATTCACACCGATCATGAATCCTTGAAGTACTTGAAAGGGCAGCACAAGTTGAACAAGCGGCATGCTAGGTGGATGGAGTTTATCGAGACATTTCCATATGTCATCCGGTACAAACAGGGTAAGGAGAATATTGTTGCTGATGCTCTTTCGAGGAGGTACGTGTTATTAAATACTCTTGATAAAAAATTGCTTGGTTTTGAACGAATCAAAGACTTATATGTTAGTGACCTTGATTTTTGTGAAGAGTTTAAATCATGTGAAAAGAATGCTGTAGTTAAATACTTTAAAGTTGATGGTTTCCTGTTTCGAGAAAATAAGTTATGTATACCTGCATGTTCTTTGCGTGAGTTATTGGTTAAGGAGTCGCATGGGGGAGGTCTGATGGGTCATTTTGGTGTTGAAAAGACTTTATCTGTGTTAAAAGAGCATTTTTATTGGCCTCATATGAAACGAGATGTAGAAAAAATTTGTGATAAATGCATTATGTGTAAACAAGCTAAGTCTCGTGTTCAGCCTCATGGATTGTATACGTCATTGCCTATATCTAGTGAACCTTGGATTGACTTATCTATGGATTTTGTGTTGGGTTTACCTAGGTCTAAGTGTGGTCATGATTCTATATTTGTGGTCGTGGATAGATTTTCTAAGATGACACATTTTATTCCATGTCACAAAACTGATGATGCATCCCATATTGCTGATTTGTTCTTTAGAGAAATTGTGTGTTTGTATGGCATGCCTAGAACAATTGTTTCAGATAGAGATTCTAAATTTTTGAGTTATTTTTCGAAGACATTGTAGTGTAAGTTAGGTACTAAACTGTTATTTTCAACTACTTGTCATCCACAAACTGACGGTCAAACTGAGGTTGTAAATAGGACTTTATCTACATTATTAAGGGCAATCATTAAGAAGAATATTAAGCATTGGGAGGAATGTTTACCACATGTTGAGTTTGCTTATAATCGATCTGTTCATTCTTCTACTAATTTTTCACTGTTTGAGATTGTATATGGTTTTAATCCTTTAACACCATTGGATTTATCACCGTTACCTGTTTCTGAGTATACTAACTTGGATGGAAAGCAAAAGGCTGAGTTTGTTAAGCAGATACATGAAAAAACTCGACTCAACATTGAGAGGAGGACGGAGCAATATGCAAAACAAGCCAATAAGGGTCGACGTCAAGTTATTTTTGAACTGGGAGATTGGGTATGGTTACACTTGCGAAAAGAAAGATTTCCAGCTCAACGACGATCAAAATTGCTTCCTAGAGGAGATGGACCATTTCAAGTGCTTGAGCGCATTAATGACAATGCCTATAAACTGGATTTACCAGGTGAGTATAATGTTAGTGCATCATTTAATATTTCTGACCTTAGTCCGTTTGATGTAGATGATGATTTGAGGACAAATCCTTTTCAAGAGGAGAGGAATGATGAGGACATGCTTAGCTTGGACAAAGGCGGAAGCTATGTAGCGAATCCGGTGCAAGTTCCAGTTGGACCAGTGACGAGAGCACGAGCAAAACGCTTCAGGGAAGGACTTAATAGGTTTATTCGAGAAGCTTGGAATGATAAGGATGCGAGTTCAAAGGCGTTGGAGTTATGACTTAAATTGGTGAATGTACTACAAGTGAGGGACCCAAGCCAAGAAGCAAAGGAGGCAAAAATTCAACTAAGTCTGGGTCAAGCGCCTAAGGCGCTCAATGCCTTATGATTCTAGCGCCTAGAGCGCTCGCCCAAATGTGGGCTAGTTTGCAACTCAGCGCATAAGGCGCTCATTCCTTTATATTTCCAGCGCCTAGAGCGCTTGCCAAATGGGGCGACACTGCAGGAAAGCGCCTAAAGCGCTGCAACAAGAAGCAACCTAGCGCCTAAAGCTTTAGGCTCTGTACACGGATTCCAAAGTTGCGTTTGATTAGATTTCTTTCCTTAATTTCAGCATATTTTCATAATTCTATTGTAATTAGGATATTTTAAGATAGGATTTTGATTCCAAATCAGTTGCTATTTCCTTTAGGGATTCTAGGGTGTCGTAGTTATTATAAATAGACATTTGATTGTAATTCAAAACAACAATTCAATAATAATTCAGAGTTTATTCATACTTGAGAGCTATTCTCTACTTTTGGTTCTTTGAAGAATTTCTAAGTAATTTTTCTTAGTTTTTCTTTGAGATTCGAAGCTAACTTATCATACAATAATCTATAGTTGTGTGTGGCATTATCTACCAGTTATCAATCGTTGATTGTACCAAAGGTTCCTACTTCATATAAGTACGGGGGTTAGGTGTCATTGATAATCTATCTACGCGAATTCATCTGCTTGAACGATTATACCAGAGTTCTCGTCTCAATATAGACGTTGGGTTAAGGTGTCGGGAGAGTTCCATCAAATTGGCTTACTAGAAACGATCCGGGCGACGATCACCTCACGCAAGCGTGCTATGGAGTCTATCATTTGCAGAGGATGAACACCAACGACACTTCGACCCCTCACTTATATTGAAGCGGTAATCTCAGTACAATCGACGATTGATGCGGTAGAAGACGCCACACACAACTATGAATGGTTGTATGATAAGTCAATTATGAATCTAAAAAGAAGAACTAAGAAACACTTAGGAATTCTTCAAAGAACCACAAGTAGAGAAACAAACTCACAATAGTATTGATAATCTGAAAATTGATGTTCAATGATGTTTACAATAGCACCTATTTATACT
Organism: Aralia elata; assembly: GCA_034770075.1. Lineage (NCBI taxonomy): Eukaryota > Viridiplantae > Streptophyta > Magnoliopsida > Apiales > Araliaceae > Aralia > Aralia elata. Next base: position 37,778,935 of record CM068379.1, read on the forward strand.
AGGCTTAGAAACAAACTAGAAGCTTCTAGAAACACACACTTGTTGAAATACAAGCACACAAATGTTGAAATATAGCATTACATAAAACATGTAATTGAAACTAAATACTGATTTCATGTTTTGGGTGAAAGAAGGTTCGAAAATCAAGAAAGTCAAAAAATGACAAATTGCATCCAGGAGGTTCTCGCCGGGGTGAGAGAATTGTACTGAAATTCCTTGTCGGGGAGAGAATTTTGGCTTGGAAATCCTCGCCGGGGCGAGAAATTTGGGTTGGAAACTCTCGCCGCGACGAGGTCAGCCTGTTCCATTCAAACTGTTTTCTTTCGCTGTTTTGTCCGCCATGTCCATTCGCAACATGTTTACGGGCTTCATACGCTTGGACTCCATCTCCATAACTTCTATACTTGATCCAACCTCGTTCCATAGTTCATGGATCATTCCGTTAAGTCCGTCTTTGAAGGTTTTAGATCGAGCTCTAGTAACGGGTCCAAGTGGCAAATGCAATGGGCCTTCTCGGGTTGTGTCACGGGTTTCTGGATTATGGATGTCATCATCATACCTCTCCTCTTGAAAAGGATTTGTCCTCAAATCTTCACCTACATCAAACGGGCTTAGATCAGAAACATTAAAAGTTGCATTAACAGTATACTCACCGGGTAAATTTAATTTGTAAGCATTGTTGTTAATGCATTCAAGCATTTGAAATGGTCCATCTCCTCTCGGAAGTAGTTTCGAACGCCTTTGAGCGGGAAATCTTTCCTTACACAAGTGAAGCCATACCCAATCCCCGGGTTCGAAGATTACTTGACGCTGACCCTTGTTGGCGTGTCGAGCATATTGATCCGTCTTCTTCTCAATGTTAAACCTTGTCTTCTCATGTATCTGCTTAACAAAATCAGCTTTGTTTTTGCCGTCCATGTTAGTATACTCAGAAATAGGTAATGGTGCTAAATCCAATGGTGTTAAAGGATTAAAACCATACACAATTTCAAAAGTTGAGAATTTAGTAGCCGAGTGAACATACCTATTATAAGCAAACTCAACATGGGGTAAATATTCTTCCCAAAGCTTAATATTTTTTTTAATGATGGCCCTTAATAATGCAGATAGAGTCCTATTTACTACTTCCGTTTGACCGTCAGTCTGTGGATGACAAGTAGTTGAAAACAACAGTTTAGTTCCTAGTTTACACCACAAAGTTTTCCAAAAATAGCTCAAGAACTTAGCATCTCTATCCGAAACAATTGTTCGGGGCATGCCATGCAGACGCACAATATCTCTAAAGAATAAATCAGCAATATGGGATGCATCATCAGTCTTGTGGCATGGGATAGAGTGTGCCATTTTTGAAAACCTGTCCACAACCACAAATATAGAATCATGACCATGCTTAGATTTAGGTAAACCCAATACAAAGTCCATAGATACATCAATCCAGGGTTCACTCGATATAGGCAATGGTGTGTATAACCCATGGGGTTGAACACGAGATTTGGCTTGACAACAGGTAATGCACCTATCACAAATTCTTTCCACGTCTCGTTTCATATGGGGCCAATAGAAATGTTCTTTTAATACAGATAAGGTTTTATCAACACCAAAATGTCCCATCAAACCACCTCCATGTGATTCTCGAACCAATAATTCACGTAAAGAACATGCAGGTATACATAATCGATTTTCTCGAAACAAGTATCCATCCATCTTGAAGTATTTACCTACAACATTCTTTTCATAATTTTAAACTCTTCACAGAAATCATGGTCATTATCATATAATTCTTTGATTTGTTCAAAACCAAGTAATTTTGTGTCAAGAGTATTTAACAACACATACCTTCTTGAGAGAGCGTCGGCAACGACATTCTCCTTACCTTGCTTATACCAAATGACATACGGGAATGTCTCGATGAACTCCATCCATCGTGCATGTCTCTTGTTCAACTTGTGTTGGCCTTTCAAATATTTCAATGATTCATGATCCGTGTGAATTACAAATTCCTTAGGCCACAGGTAATGTTGCCAAGTCTCCAATGATCGAACCAAAGCATATAACTCCTTGTCATAAGTAGGATAGTTCAAAGCTGCTCCACTTAGTTTTTCGCTGAAATATACAACTGGTTTTCCTTCTTGCATTAACACAGCTCCAATGCCTAAACCTGAAGCATCACATTCAATTTCAAAGGTTTTAGTGAAATTAGGCAATACAAGTAAAGGAGCGTTAGTTAATTTTTCTTTAATCAATTGAAAGGCCTTTTTCTGTGCATCACCCCACTTGAATCCTACACACTTTTTGATTACTTCGGTGAGTGGTGCAGTGATTTCGCTGATATTTCTTACAAACTGCCTATAGAAACTTGCGAGCCCATGAAAGCTACGAACTTGACTGACTTTCGTAGGAGTTTGCCATTCTCGGATTGCTCGTATCTTCTCATCGTCAACCTGTACTCCCTGTGCACTGACAACAAAGCCAAGAAACACAACTCGATCTATACAAAACGTGCATTTGTCCATATTAGCATACAATTTTTCTTTTCGAAGCACATCTAGGACAGATTTTATATGCAATGCATGTTCAACTAAATCCTTGCTGTAGATCAAAATATCATCAAAGTAGACAACTACAAATTTCCCAATGAAGGGACGCAAAACATGGTCATTAATCTCATGAACGTGCTAGGAGCATTAGTTAAACCAAAAGGTAAAACTAACCACTCATATAACCCATATTTTGTTTTAAAAGCAGTTTTCCATTCATCTCCCTCATGCATTCTAATATGATGATAACCACTCTTCAAATCAATTTTAGAAAACACACAAGATCCATGCAATTCATCTAACATATCATCTAACCTCAGAATGGGATGTCGATATTTTACCGTGATGTTATTTAGCGCTCGACAATCACTGCACATACGCCACTTTCCATCCTTTTTAGGTACTAAGATAACTGGAACCGCACATGGACTCATGCTTTCCCTCACGAACCCCTTGTCCATTAGCTTGTTAACTTGTCTTTGCAATTCCTTTGTTTCCTCGGGATTACTTCGGTATGCCGGGCGATTTGAAATGGTCGCGACGGGGACAAAGTCAATTTGATGTTCAATTCCCCGAATTGGTGGTAATCCTTGGGGAAGCTCCTCGGGAAATACATCCTGATAATCCTGCAAAAGAGTAGAAATAATACTAGGCAATAAAGTTTTATTAGCATTAGTATTCAAAAGTGCCTCCCTATACCGAAGTACAATCATTGGCCTTTTAGAATCTAAAGCTTGCCTTACATCACTCCTTTTTGCATAAATATTTGTTTTTCTCTCTTCTCCTTTCTTTTTTTCTCTCTCTTTTATTTTCTTTTCATGATCTCTCTGTAAGTGTATTTGATCCTCATGCACCTGTTTTGGTGACATAGGACACAAGGTGACTTTTCTTTGATTGTGAACAAAAGAGTACTCATTAGTAAAACCGTCGTGTTTTACTCGCCGATCGAACTGCCAAGGTCTCCCAAGTAGTAAATGACCTTCCTGCATAGGAACTACATCACAAAGGATCTCATCAACATACTTCCTAATTGTAAACGGCACTAATACTTGCTTGGTAACTTTGATGTCGCCGCTGTCATTGAGCCACTGTAATCGGTATGGGTGAGGATGTTTGGATGTTGTAAGTCCCAATTTCTCCACCATTGTGATGCTTGCAACATTTGTACAGCTCCCACCATCAATTATAACACAACATATCTTACCATTTACCAAGCATCTAGTATGAAATAGATTCTCTCTTTGCTCGCTGCTTTCTTCCTTTACCTGTGTACTAAGCATTCTCCGTGTAACCAACACTTCGCCATGCATAGCAACCTCTCTATCTTCCTCCAACGGTGGCATAGAGTCATTGTCACTATCTTCTTCCTCGGTCTCCAAATCCCCATTATCAAGCAATAACATAGTTCTTTGATTTGGGCATTGATTTGCAATATGTCCACTGCTTTGACATTTAAAGCATACAATATCTCGATTACGACTAGTAAAAGGTGTATTAGTTTTACCTTGCAATACTTGAGTAGCCGCTCCCTGCTTGATTTCTGCCTTTGGTTTGAAAACAATTGGCTTTTCCTCACGCTTCACATTATTGGGTTTCCATGATGACCCTGTGATGGGGTTGGATTTCTGGCCGCCTCTCCTCTTAAGTTGCTTCTCTATCTTGATAGCCATGTGTACCATGTCTTCCAATACCACATAATGTTGACGCTCCACCAAATCGGCAATATCCCAGTTTAACCCTGCTGAAAATCGGGCCATGGTTACCTCATTATCCTCGTCGATGTCAGCTCTAGACATTAACATTTCCATTTCTTTGAAGTAGTCCTCCACACTCTTGTTTCCCTGTCTCAAATTTTATAAGTTTCGAAACAGATCTCGATAGTAGTGGCTTGGGACAAACCTCTTTTTCATTACAGCTTTCATTTCTGCCCAAGTCTCTATTGGACGTTCTCTGCACCTCCTTTGGCTGGTCATCAATTGATCCCACCAAGTAATTGCATAATCTGAAAATTTGGTAGCTGCAATTCTAACTTTCTTGAGATCCGAGTAGTTGTGACAGTCAAAGATCCACTCCATTTTCTTCTCCCATTCTAAATATGCCTCGGGGTCACTCCTGCCTTGGAATGTGGGAATTTTCATTTTGATGCTATCGAGATTGTTGTCCTCTCGATTTCGGCCGCCTTTATCCCTTGCAAAATGTCTCCTAGGGATAAAGCCAGTTTCTCGATCCTCTTCCTCGCTAAATCTTTCATCATAGTAATTTGTCTCCTCTAGTCTAGCTTCCTTTTGTTGGGCCTTTCCCTTTGGGCGTCCACCCTGAGGGATTTGAGTTTGTTCCCCTCGAGTGTCACTCAATTGATCGATGCGATCATGCACTTGCTCCATAGCCATTCCTAACTGTCGGGAAAATTCTTTCATCATTGCCTCCATCATGAGTTTTGGGTCAAAATTCGACATAGAAGGTTCATTTTTAATTGCCTTATCTCTTGTGTTAGACATATTTTCTGCAAAATAAAGGTTAGTAGAAAACAAGTTCATCACTACTCCCTTAGGTGTTTTTCGCTCAAACAATGTATTACACAAATATGAAACGCTCGTGTATCACACTAATGGCTTTTACCCTCTAGTAATCTCACTACTCTTGCCTTTTTTCTGCTCGTAGTTCTCTCTAATAGGTTCTTTTTGAATTCACACAAATATTACCTCAATTTTCCAATTTCAATCCAGTAAGAACTTATCAAGAATACAATATAGAAGGTATGACACACGAAATACCAACAAGACTTCACAATCATCAAATATAATTCTTTGCAAATGAAATCCCAATAATAGCAATCAACAATAATAATTTTCTGTAATATATATATTTTTTTGCAGTTTTTTTTTGACTATGATCCAACAATAAAATTAAAGATAAGTAACTTGATAGGAAACTTAGCTCTGATACCAAATGATAGACTCCACGGCACGCTTGCGTGAGGTGGTCGTCGCCCGGATCGTTTCTAACAAGTTGATAGGATGGATAGCTTGCAACACATTAACCCCTCGCCTATATGTAGATGGTAATCTTGGTACAATTGCTTGCTTAGGAAATTTGCGGAGGATGAACACCAACAACACTTCGACCCCTCGCTTATATTGAAGCGGTAATCTCGGTACAATCGACGATTGATGCGGTAGAAGACGCCACACACAACTATGAATGGTTGTATGATAAATCAATTATGAATCTAAAAAGAAGAACTAAGGAACACTTAGAATTATTCAAAGAACCACAAGTAGAGAAACAAACTCACAATAGTATTGATAATCTGAAAATTGATGTTCAATGATGTTTACAATAACACCTATTTATACTAGGCTTAGAAACAAACTAGAAGCTTCTAGAAACACACACTTGTTGAAATACAAGCACACAAATGTTGAAATATAGCATTACATAAAACATGTAATTGAAACTAAATACTGATTTCATGTTTTGGGTGAAAGAAGGTTCGAAAATCAAGAAAGTCAAAAAATGACAAATTGCATCCAGGAGGTTCTCGCCGGGGTGAGAGAATTGTACTGAAATTCCTTGTCGGGGAGAGAATTTTGGCTTGGAAATCCTCGCCGGGGCGAGAAATTTGGGTTGGAAACTCTCGCCGCGACGAGGTCAGCCTGTTCCATTCAAACTGTTTTCTTTCGCTGTTTTGTCCGCCATGTCCATTCGCAACATGTTTACGGGCTTCATACGCTTGGACTCCATCTCCATAACTTCTATACTTGATCCAACCTCGTTCCATAGTTCATGGATCATTCCGTTAAGTCCGTCTTTGAAGGTTTTAGCTCGAGCTCTAGTAACGGGTCCAAGTGGCAAATGCAATGGGCCTTCTCGGGTTGTGTCACGGGTTTCTGGATTATGGATGTCCTCATCAAGATGGACCATTTCAAGTGCTTGAACGCATTAACAACAATGCTTACAAATTGGATTTACCCGGTGACTATACTGTTAGTGCAACTTTCAATGTTTCTGATCTAAGCCTATTTGATGTAGGTGAAGATTTGAGGACAAAGCCTTTTCAAGAGGAGAGGTATGATGAGGACATCCATATTCCAGAAACCCATGACATAACTCGAGAAGGCCCATTGTATTTGCCACTTGGACCCGTTACTAGAGCTCGAGCTAAAACCTTCAAAGACGGACTTAATGGAATGATCCATGAACTATGGAACGAGATTGGATCAAGTATAGAAGTTATGGAGATGGAGTCCAAGCGTATGAAGCCCGTAAACATGTTGCGAATGGACGTGGCGGACAAAACAGCGAAAGAAAACAGTTTGAATGGAACAGACTGACCTCGCCGCGGCGAGAGTTTCTAAGCCAAACTTCTCGCCCCAGCGAGAGCTCGCCCCGGCGAGGAATTTCAGTACAATTCTCTCGCCCCGGCGAGAACCTCCTGGATGCAATTTGTCATTTTTTGACTTTCTTAATTTTCGAACCTTCTTTCACCCAAAACATGAAATCAGTATTTAGTTTCAATTACATGTTTTATGTAATGCTATATTTCAACATTTGTGTGCTTGTATTTCAACAAGTGTGTATTTCTAGAAGCTTCTAGTTTGTTTCTAAGCCTAGTATAAATAGGTACTATTGTAAACATCATTGGACATCAATTTTCAGATTATTAATACTATTGTGAGTTTGTTTCTCTACTTGTGGTTCTTTGAAGAATTCCTAAGTGTTCCTTAGTTCTTCTTTTTAGATTCATAATTGACTTATCATACAACCATTCATAGTTGTGTGTGGCATCTTCTACCGCATCAATCGTCGATTGTACCGAGATTACCACTTCAATATAAGCGAGGGGTTGTGACGCCCCCAAATCTCTACACTCCCCTGTAGCAGATCTGGTGCTCACGTGGAACTATACAACTATAAATATTCAATAAAATATGACTTCTATCTATCCAAGGTTCACAGTATCCCATAACAGATAATAATTCTCGTCAGAACGTTATCCGTGTTTGGATACCCTCACTTGGATGTATAGTTCATATAGACACTGTATTTAACTTAGTACAACTATTCTAAAGAATTTAAAGATCAGAGTATAACGCATTCTATAACATAAAGGATCATAATATATTACATAACATTTTGTTCGGTTACATCATTCGTTATACTAAGTTATTACAATAACAAGTCTTTAAAAAGACTTAAAGTATACAACAATAAACATTAAAGCTTATTAGCATGGCTTTTCCCCTTGTTAGTCCCAGACGTGCCAGGGATATCATTTATAGCTGCAAAAGAAGATATGCGCAAGAATGAGTTACAAATGCTCAGCAAGTTCATTTAAATATGTAAACACCATGTGTTTGATTTGAAAGATGTCAATGATGTATACTGAGGGTTCTGTACATGAACCATATATTTCATTTAGTTCTATCAGTCTTTAATGACTTAGAACCATTTGAGTTTTGGATATCTGGTAGGTGATCAGCCTCACCAATATCCTAGGAGTATGCATATCATCCTACCAATTTATGTTGATATATTATCAACTGTTCGTCACCTTATATTAAGGGAATTTCGTCACCTTATTTTAAGGGAAAATTTCGGGTTCACCTTACATCAAGGTGTTCCATTTCTCAGTATCAGATGTCGTACCAAACAATTTGGCTTGACACAACAATTTAAGCTCGAACAATAATATATGAATAATAATTCATTTCTTAAGTTATGCTGAACAAGAAGCAATAACTTCACAATAATTGATAGCAAGATGTATAATACTTGCTTATTATAAATTGAGAAAGGTTAGGACACTTGCCTTAGCGTAGCTCACTATAATTTTAGTACAAGCGGTCAACGCACGTAGTCTACGTATACCAATGATAAGCGTTAGCACGTATATAAACATGTATCACGCTAATCTAAACAAGTTTCATTAAGGTTCGACGTTGATTCGGTATCTCGGTCGCATCCTTAATGGCTAAACACATAGATTGTTCGATAAAACTTCATTTGGAAGTCTAATTATTAGTCTAAATAATTTAATTTATTATTTCTAACATTTTTAGAAGCTTGGTATTATTTTTAAATAATTTTTAGAAGCTTGGAAGTATTTTTAAATAATTTTACAAGCTTAGGAATATTTTTAAATGATTTAATTATCATTTAGAATAATTTTAAAACATTTAATATGTTATTTAAATAATTTATTTATCATTTAGAATAATTTTAGATATATTAAAAATATTATTTAAATGATTTATTTATCATTTATAATATTTTTAGAAAGATAGAATATTATTTAAATGATTTATTTTATCATTAATAATATTCTTAGAATTTATTTTATCATTATAATAATTTAATTATTACTTATAATAATTTTCAAAACTTAATTTGATATTTAAATGATTTAATTATCATTTAAAATAATTTTTAAAATACTTAATATATTATTTAAATGATTTATTTATCATTAATAATATTTAAATATTTAATATTTTATTTAATTATTATATATATAATAATTTTATTTACCTTAATATCATTTTTAAATAATTAATATAATTATTTACTAATTTAATACCATTTTTAAATAATTAAAACAATTATTAAATGATTTATCATAATTATTATTTAATATTTAATTAAATTAAATAATAATTCAGAATATATAAAAATATTAAAAATAATTTTTTTATAATTAAAAATGAATTTTCGGATTTATTTATTAATTATTAATAATTATTTAATATTTATTTATTATTTTATAATTTATTTAATTAATTTATTTTATTTTTATTAAATATCCGTCGCTAAAGAGCTTTAGCGACGGTCTGCATGCATTTGAAGGTTTCTGGGTTTGGGGATGAATTTCGTCGCTAAAGGTGTTCTTCATGAAGAACACTTGGTCAATGTCCAACAGTGACTTTTGACCTCAATTTAATTCCAACTGGTTTGATGTTTGTGTTTGATTTTTGTTTGTTGTTATAGCCAACATGGCAGTGTACAACGACATAACAATTTCCATCTTAAAATATATCATAACATGCTCTAAATTTGATGGTCAAACCACCGGGTTCAAACTGTTCTTGAGTTTCTGGGTTACCCAGAAACTCAAGCAGTCATGGTCAGTCAACATGGTTTGACCATGAATAACTTTGATTCTGTGTTTGATAAATGTGTTTTTATGTTACCAGATTGTACTCTACCTAGCATAGAACAAGTCTAAGCAAATAAATTACCCAAAATATCTCGTTTAGGCCAAATCTGGGCAGCATGAACTTCTGACAAACCTTGTCAGAGTTCTTCAAAGATTTCTGGGTTGCCCAGAAATCTGCCAATCCGAACGGTCAAAGGACTTTTGACTGATCATAACTTCATTTCTAGACATTCTTTTACTACAATTCAAGTTGGATATTATAGACCTCATATCAAGCTACACATACAAACATTAAAACAGATCTAACACATAAATTAAGCAGATCAAACCGCCTGACAAAGTAGCTTGTCAGACTGTTCTTGACTGCCAAGAACAGTTTGAGTTTTTGGCTTGATTTTCATATCTAGATGTTATGTAAACATGTTTTGACCGCCCAGATCACTAAATAACATTGTCGACGCCGGGTTTTCTCGCTTCTCTTGCGATTTGTTCGTCTCTTTTGTCTTTTCCAATTTTAGCCTTTTGGTTTAATGATTCTTTGGAAAAGGTCGGCATTAATGTCGACGGGGTTTTTAAAGATTGTTTTTATGATGAGCCAATTTAACCAGAGTCGCCAGTTGGTATATTTGAAATGGATGTACCAACTCATCCGAGTTTTCATTTTTTATAAATCGCTGGCTCATATGTGACTCCGAATTAATTGGTCTGCGAATCGAGATTCATAGAGTTCGGGGGCTTGCTTAAGTGAGGGGAAGGTGTTAGGCACCCCTCGACTTCCGTGAAGCACGGTTACCGCAATCTTGATGCTTTCCTATCCTTTAATTCATGAAATGTGTGTGTGCGCGTGTGTGTGTGTGTGTGCCTATGTGAATGTTGTGATGAATTTGCATAAAAGAATCATTTGGATTATTAGGGAAAATTGTGTTTTTCTTTTGAGAATGCTTTAGAATGTCCATCGGCTTAAACGAGAAAGCTTTGCGAGAAAGGGTTGATTTTAGTTGGCAAAACTATGAGATTTTCCTTAGATGTCGTTTTGCAAAACAAGAGTTTTAAACCTTCATAAAAGTAGGAATCGAAATCTATACATTGCTTTCATAAAATGATGGGCAACTTCTAGGATATCTTTCACCCTACGCACCAAGATTTAATAAAACGTTGTTTCATTTTATAAAACCAATTTTTTGTGACATTTGAAAACGACTTTCTTTAGCCTTCTCGTTTAATAGAAATCGACATTCATTAACACCTCCAAATTTTAGCTACGTGATGCTAACCTCCTAGTTTGCTTGATTTTAAGGAAAAACCTTCATCGTTTAATCTTTGAAATCATTTTTTTCGTGTCACAAAATCCAATCAAGCATAAACACGCGTCGGGGCTATTCATGGGCATGTAAACCATCAAAATAACCCCAAACGCCCACAATCACAAGTTTCACTATTTCGGGGCCTTAAACACGATTATCGCCTTGGCGTCGTTTTAAGGCCCGACGATTACATATTTACAATAACGGATACATCCACCCGATTACATACATTCAAAAATGTCCATCATCGGATTTGGACCACGGGGTCGCATTCCTAGGCTCACATCCGAACTTATTGCACAACCACCAAATGGATATAACGAAAATAAACAACAACGGGATGCCTAACACTCTAGGATATCTTACAATGATGATCGAAATACACTATGAATGATACCATATCATAATAGCTAAGATTTGCACCAAATGGATATCATCGGGCTATTAGGGGGAATTTCATTCCGATGAGACCCTCACTAATAGTCCCTAGCCCATGGCTTCGCGATAACATATAAGAAAAACTACATTTAAGGTAATTCGGATGACCAAAAGATTAACAAAATGGTATAACAAAATGCTAAGAACAAAGGGTTTTTCACCTTGCAATTAATCCCCACAATATGTATGAATTTGTGTATTGAGTAGAGTAGAAAATATGAGATATAATCTCACAAAATTGGTACAATTCCTCACTCTTTTCACTCTTTTTCTCTCCTAATGGCTCTTGTTTTGCTGCTGTTTTCTCCTTATTTCCGAGCTGCTGCTGCTGCTGAATTCCTCCTTTTTTTCCTCCTGTATGCGAACTGGCCTAATATAGCACTGCCAAGGGCAGCCGCAGATCTATCTGCGGCTGGCCGCAGATATATCTGCGGCTGGCCCTTGGTTCTCCCCCCAGCCGCGCTCGAGTCCCGTGCGCTTCGAGTCCCGTGCTGCCTCGAGTTCCGTCCTTGGCAGCGAATTGATCTGCGGCTAACTGTGCTGATTTTCTCGTTTTCCGTGCCTCGTCTCGATTTTCGTGTCGTACCGTTGGTTTCCGCTGACGGGTTTGCGCTCGGCAGTCCGGAACCCGTCGGGAAACGTGCCACGTCATCCGGGCAAGCACAGTGATCAGTAACTGACTCTCGACATTCGTTTGTTGTCGTGTCGGCTTCAATATCATCCCGTCGTGGTGGTTTTGAGGGTTCGTCTTTATGTCCACCCTTTATTCTCGTCGTTGTGTGCCGGGTCAATTGACGATTTTGCCCTCCTGTCAGGGTTAGTATAGGAAATGCAAAAATCGGGTGTCTACAGCTGCCCCTCTTTATCATGTTTATGCAATGATGAATGAAATGAACAGGATAAAGAATAGACACTCGATGCTTGCATGAATGACAGTGCACAAGAATGACAATACATATGTGATTTGCTTGGATCTCAGCCCTTCCCAGGGTTGTTATTGGTTTGGATCTTAGCCCTTCCCAGTTTTTGTTTTGGTTGGATGCCTTCCCAGGTTTGCTCACCACTCTGTCGCGGTTTGCTTGGATCTCAGCCCTTCCCAGGGTTTGTTGTTTTTTGTTTTTTTTTCTTTTTGTGGATATCAGCCCTTCCCAGGGTTGCTCACCATCTTGTTGTGGTTCGCGTGGTTCTCAGCCCTTCCCAGGGTTTGCTCACCACTCTGTCGCGGTTTGCTTGGATCTCAGCCCTTCCCAGGGTTTGTTGTTTTTTGTCTCTTTTTTTTTTCTTTTGTGGATATCAGCCCTTCCCAGGGTTGCTCACCATCTTGTTGTGGTTCGCGTGGATCTCAGCCCTTCCCAGGGTTTGCTCACCACTCTGTCGCGGTTTGCTTGGATGCCTTCCCAGGTTTGCTCACCACTCTGTCGCGGTTTGCTTGGATCTCAGCCCTTCCCAGGGTTTGTTGTTTTTTGTCTTTTTTCTTTTTTTGCGGATATCAGCCCTTCCCAGGGTTGCTCACCATCTTGTTGTGGTTCGCGTGGATCTCAGCCCTTCCCAGGGTTTGCTCACCACTCTGTCGCGGTTTGCTTGGATGCCTTCCCAGGTTTGCTCACCACTCTGTCGCGGTTTGCTTGGATCTCAGCCCTTCCCAGGGTTTGTTGTTTTTTGTCTCTTTTTTTTTCTTTTGTGGATATCAGCCCTTCCCAGGGTTGCTCACCATCTTGTTGTGGTTCGCGTGGATCTCAGCCCTTCCCAGGGTTTGCTCACCACTCTGTCGCGGTTTGCTTGGATGCCTTCCCAGGTTTGCTCACCACTCTGTCGCGGTTTGCTTGGATCTCAGCCCTTCCCAGGGTTTGTTGTTTTTTGTCTTTTTTCTTTTTTTGCGGATATCAGCCCTTCCCAAGGTTGCTCACCATCTTGTTGTGGTTCGCGTGGATCTCAGCCCTTCCCAGGGTTTGCTCACCACTCTGTCGCGGTTTGCTTGGATGCCTTCCCAGGTTTGCTCACCACTCTGTCGCGGTTTGCTTGGATCTCAGCCCTTCCCAGGGTTTGTTGTTTTTGTCTTTTTTCTTTTTGTGGATATCAGCCCTTCCCAGGGTTGCTCACCATCTTGTTGTGGTTCGCGTGGATCTCCGCCCTTCCCAGGGTTTGCTCACCACTCTGTCGCGGTTTGCTTGGATGCCTTCCCAGGTTTGCTCACCACTCTGTCGCGGTTTGCTTGGATCTCAGCCCTTCCCAGGGTTTGTTGTTTTTGTCTTTTTTCTTTTTGTGGATATCAGTCCTTCCCAGGGTTGCTCACCATCTTGTTGTGGTTCGCGTGGATCTCAGCCCTTCCCAGGGTTTGCTCACCACTCTGTCGCGGTTTGCTTGGATGCCTTCCCAGGTTTGCTCACCACTCTGTCGCGGTTTGCTTGGATCTCAGCCCTTCCCAGGGTTTGTTGTTTTTGTCTTTTTTCTTTTTGTGGATATCAGCCCTTCCCAGGGTTGCTCACCATCTTGTTGTGGTTCGCGTGGATCTCAGCCCTTCCCAGGGTTTGCTCACCACTCTGTCGCGGTTTGCTTGGATGCCTTCCCAGGTTTGCTCACCACTCTGTCGCGGTTTGCTTGGATCTCAGCCCTTCCCAGAGTTTTGGTCGGTGGCTTCTCCGCTGATTGGACGGTTTGTCGCCGGTGACAGAGATATGGCAGATGATCTTCCGGAACGTTCCTGATCTTTATTATTCTTTCCGGTGTCGGCGGGCTTTGCGGAGGGTACTCTGAGCCATTAGGTCCCGGTCCATCCGGTGTTCACGCATCTCGATTACTACCAAGGCTGAGAGGTATGCTGCTCTTGTTGAGAGAGATGCTGCTATTCTGGCCAGGGATGTTGTTCATGCTGATAGAGACGCCATTGTATTGCAGACTAAGGCAATTATAGATGCTCACTCTGAGACCGTTAGCCGAGCCACTGCTTATTGGATCGCGTCGACATGATGGGGCAGCAGATTGCAGGGAATGTCGATGCTTCAGATCTATCCACCACTTTATCCATCCTGCTTCGATTATTTTCAAATTGGTAGATCATTTTATTTCCTGCATGGACTGTGTCAGTTTCATCGGTTATCAAAAGAGAAACCTTGTAACAAAATGACTTATTTATATAGACAGGTATTTAAATTTAGTCATTTTTCCTTTTTGTCGTATCGTTGCCTTTCATTGGACCCTCATTTTATCTAGCTAACCATGATTTTGATATTTCGCCTTCTTTCTCTTCTCAAGTCTTGATGGGGACTTGTCAGATATTGCCGCATATCCTGGCGATTTCATCGGCTGAGTCTTAGATTTGGGCTAACTGCTTGGTTGGGTTAGGGTTAGGTCACTTTAAGATGAAGCTGATCAGGTGGCTGGTTTCGGAAAAGTTTCGAGGGTATAGGAAGGTTTTTCTGGCTATTGGGAATCGGTTTGATGGAAGAAAGTGTTATTTTGTAAGGCATGGGACCGTGCCATGATGGCTGCCTACGTACCCCCACAAGTCGGGAGATCAGGTCCTACGTAGTTCGTTCCTTCAAAGAACGAGGAGAAAAAATGATGAGGGATATTTTTTTTTTTTTTATTTTTTTTTTTATTTTTTTTTATTTTTTTTTATGCATAGAACCGCTTCACCGAGTCGGAATTGAGGGGTTGTGGAAACACCTCCCCATCCATCTCCTGCAGTATGAGGGCTCCTCCGGACAGCACTTTCTTAATCACAAAAGGCCCCTCCCAGTTCGGGGCAAACTTCCCTTTGGCTTCGTCTTGACAAGGCATTACTCTCTTTAACACTAGGTCATTTTCTTTGAATTTTCGAGGTCTTATCTTCTTGTCGTATGATCGGGAGATCCTTTGCTGATATAACTGACCGTACAACACAGCGGCCACCCTCCTTTCATCAATTAGGGCCAATTGGTCATATCGACTTTGCATCCAATCCTCCTCGTTTATCTGAGCATCAATCAAGATTCTGAGGGACGCCATCTCAACCTCAACTGGCAGAACCGCTTCCATTTCGTATACCAGAGCGTACGGGGTTGCCCCTGTAGAAGTACGTACCGACGTTCTGTACGCCAGCAAGGTGAGAGATAGCAGATCCGGCCATCCCCGATGATTAGCGGGCATTTTCGCCATGATCTTCTTGATATTCTTATTTGCAGCTTCCACTGCCCCATTCATCTTAGGACGGTAAATGACAGAATTGAGGTGTTTGATCTTAAACTGGTCGCATAATCCCTTCATGAGGGTATTGTTCAAATTCTTGGCATTGTCGGAGACTAAAACCTCAGGTTGCCCGTATCGGCAAATGACATTATTCCTGATGAAACCGACGATGACCTCCTGAGTTACTTTGGGGTAAGAAGCTGCTTCTACCCATTTAGTGAAGTAATCGATCATGACGAAGATGAATCGGTGACCGTTGCTTGCTTTGGGCTCTATTGGTCCGATCACATCCATACCCCACATTGAGAATGGCCAAGGGGAGGTCATACAGTGCAGTTCATTGGGAGGCGCATGGATAACATTACCGTGCACCTGGCATTGGTAACACCGCTTGACGTGATCATCACAGTCGGCTTTCAGCGTCAACCAGTAATGCCCCGTTCTCAAGATCTTCTTGGCCAGCATCGGCCCACTCATGTGTGGCCCACACACTCCACCATGTATTTCGTCCATAATCTTTTGGGCCTGCATTTCATTTACACATCGTAGCAATCCCAAATTGGCATCCCTCTTGTACAGTGAATCTCCGCTCAGATAAAATTTCATTGCCATCTTTTGAATTCTCAATCTCTCCGCTCGGTTGGCTTGGTCGGGAATGGATCTATCCCTCAGATATTCCCTTATGTCGTGATACCAAGGCTGCTTTGGCAGAACCCCCTCGTCCGAATAGTACCACCGCCACGTGCTCCTCGTATGCCGGGGCGTTCTGCACTGCTATCTCAATCTGTGGAACGTTCCTGCTCTTGATTGTGTGGACTAGAGAAGCTAAAGTCGCCAATGCATCGGCGAAATCATTCCGTCCCCGGGGAATGTGTCGGGAAAGCGATATCTTCGAACTCTTGCATCAGTTGGATAAACACAACGGTGGTATGGAAGCAACCGGAGCTCTTTAGTGTTGTACACCCCGATCGCTTGTCTGATTACTAGCTCCGAATCCCCGAACACTGCTAACCTTTTCACCCCCATATCGCGAGCCAAACGGAGTCCCAATATACATCCCTCATACTCAGCTGTGTTGTTTGAGTTACTGAACTGTAATTTAGTGGCTACGGGGTATTGCTCTCCTGTGATAGAGACCAGGACTGCTCCGGCTCCTGCCCCCTCCGCATTCATGGCACCATCAAAATACAATTTCCAGAACTGCCCCTCGTCATCCTCTCTCTCGCGCGCAAGATCCAGAATACGTCTTCGCCCGGCAAAGGAGTGTCTAAAGGCTCCATTCCCCCTGATGGCGCTTCTTGCCAATTGATCTGCAATTCCCTGCCCCTTCATGGCTTTCTGAGTTACGTATACAATGTCGAACTGCTGTAAGATTAACTGCCATCTGGAAAGTCGACAGTTCAGCATGGGCCGTTCAAAGATATATTTCAGGGGATCCATCCTTGATATCAGGTACGTGGTGTGTGCCCGTGGAGATAATGCTGTAATCTCATTGCAGCCCAAGCCAAAGCACAACAGGTCCTTTCGATAGGGGTGTAATTCTGTTCACATCGGCTAAATCTCTTGCTGAGGTAATAAATGGCCTGCTCTTTGCCTGATTCATTCTTCTGCCCCAGCATACAGCCCATCGCAATGTCATTGACTGATATATACATGAATAGAGGGATCTCATCCTTCGGGGGTACCAGCACGGGTGCTTCCGTCAGCTGCCTCTTAATGATCTGAAAGGCTTCCTGGCATTGCTCATATTTCCATTCTTGGGAGACATCTTTTCTTAACAGCTTGAAAATTGGCTCGCACGTGGTTGTCAAATGGGATATGAAGCGGCTGATGAAATTTATTCTTCCCAGAAATCCTCTTATTTCCTTTTCAGTGCGGGGTGCCGGCATATCCACAATGGCCTTAATCTTGGCCGGATCCAACTCGATGCCACGATCACTAACCAGGAATCCCAAGAGTTTGCCCGATTGCACTCCGAAAGCACACTTTGCCGGATTGAGCCTTAAATTATATTTTCGGAGCCGGTCAAATAGCTTTTGGAGATGGGTCACATGATCAGATTCTATCTTTGACTTCACGATAATGTCATCCACGTAGACCTCTATCTCCTTGTGCATCATATCGTGGAACAGGGCCATCATAGCTCTTTGATAAGTAGCCCCTGCATTTGTGAGACCGAAAGCCAACCGTCTATAGCAGAAAGTGCCCCAAGGGGGTGATGAAGGCTGTTTTCTCCCGGTCCTCCTCTGCCACCATTATCTGATGATACCCCGCAAAGCAATCAACGAAAGAGTACATCTCGTACTGGGCTGTGTTATCCACCAATATGTGTATAAAAGGTACTGGGAAATTATCCTTGAGACTGGCCTTGTTCAGATCTCTATAGTCAACACATACCCTCACCTTTCCTCCCGGCTTAGCCACTGGGACCACATTGGACAACCATTCTGGGTAGGTGGACACCATGATGATTCCAGCCCTGAACTGTTTGATGATCTCCTCCTTTACCTTCAAGCTCCATTCCGGTTTTAGCTTTCTTAGTTTTTGCTTGACGGGCTTGAAACCCTCCTTGATGGGCAGCTGGTGTACCACAATGTCGGTGGATAATCCGATCATGTCCTCATGAGACCAGGCGAACACATCCTCATACTGGCGTAGCAATTTGGTCATTTCTACTTTCTGGTTAGGGGTCAGGTCTGTCCCGATCTTGAGCTCTTTGGGTTGGTCAGGGGTTCCGATATTTATGGTGACGGTTTGGTCTAAGTTGGGTTTGGGTTTATCCTCGACCCACCCTTTGATCTCGTCAGGCGCGTCATCGTAATCTGTCTCGTCCTGCTCAATACCCATTTAAATCGAAATCCAGCTCGATATCAAAATCATAGTCATCATTCAAATTTGAGGGATCGCTTGTTAAGCAAGGAATACTCAAATTGGTACACCTGACATTGAAACAAAATACTGTCATATATATAATTCATCTTTCCACAATGGTCGCTCTTAAAATAACATGACAAACTAACATAGTTATGCAAAATATAAAATAAAGAACCAAAACTGGTAGACATTCATCCCCCACTCTCCGGGGTCTACCACCCCGACACCATGTTTATTTTTACCCCTTGTCTGGATATTATTGGCTCCACCGTCCAGTTATCGGTGGTCAGATCAGTCGGGATGCGACATATGACAGGCGGCTGCGCACCAGAGACTTCCTTGACGACTACCGCCACATCGTATCGGTCTTGCCTCATAGCATTGTTAGGGATAACTAACCCTGCCCAATCGATGACAGGCACACTCTGTTGGGCCCCCGACGTTGTGGCCGTATCCTTCCCCTCTCCAATGTTCATTGATGGTCCAGAGATATAGCATTTGGTTTCGAACTGCTGCATGACCTCCCGCAGGAAACTCTTCCTTTTGACTGACTCATCATCCGCAGGAGTTAATTCTTTACCTTCTAATTCGGACACTGGGCTTTGTCTGTCCCTTGTTCATTGTGGACCTTCGGCATTAGGATTCCGGTCGATCGAAATGGGATTTCCCTTTGAGAGTGGTTCCGCTCTATGCCTCCATGATATCCCAACCCTGCCCTGCCTGTCTGGTTGGGCAGTTGAATAGGCGTGGAAATTCCTTGGCTGTCTTTTCCCAACCCCTGCCCAGGTTGAAACTTCATCTTCATCATTTCTCTAGCAACGAAGGTGAGCTCAGGGGAGGCTTTCGATTTTATGGCTGGAGCTCCCAGACCTCTATAGTGGGGAGAGCTGATTTCCAGTGCTTGAAAACTGGCAGGCGCCGCGGATTCGTCCACATTGATTACTGGCAGACCATTCTTGGACGGGAAAGGGTCATTACGCTCTGCGGAGATTGTTACCAGATTCCCGCTGACGATGAACTTGATTTGTTGGTGTAGTGTAGAGGGAACTGCCCCAGCCATATGTATCCATGGTCTTCCCAATAACATGTTATAACTGGCGGAGATATCCAGGACCTGAAAGGAAATATCAAAAGTACACGGCCCTATCTCCACGGGCAACTCTATTTCTCCCAATGTATCCTTCCGGGATCCATCGAAGGCTCGCACCACCACGTGACTGGCCCGCAAGCGCTTGAGATTAATGTTCATTTTCCTCAGTGTACTGAGGGGACAAATATTCAGTGCTGATCCCCCATCAATCAACACCCCATTCATGACATACCCTGATGAGATCACTGCGATGTGCAGCGGTCTCCGATGCCCCCTTCCCTCTTCCGGGATATCCTCATCTGTGAATGATAGCACATTGTTCTCTAGCAGATGGTCCACTAGGCGGCCGAAACTTTCTTGGCTAATTGTCTTGGGAATGTGAGCCTCCCCTAGGACTTTGGCCAAGATTCTGCAGTGGTCGATTCCTCGCTCACCGTCCTGATCCCCCTTACTTCCGGATGATCCATCTTTTCCAAGAACTCCACGGCTTTTTCCTCGGATATCCTCTCGTTCTCTTTTCTCTTACTCTTGAGGACTCTTCCTGGAAGGTACAAAGGATTCCCCTTCGATGTTACGGAAGCACAACTGGCCGCCTCCTCTAATACACCCCCGTAGTTCCACGGTACTGTTTTTAGATTGCAAATAGGGATCTGTGGTCTTGCTGCGATGATGAGCGGTCTTGGAGCCGTTAACTTGATAGGCCCCCTTGTGATACTCCGGCTTGCACCCGTCAACCTAACCGGTGCCCCTTGCATATTCTCCTGAGTACCCGTCATGCCAACCATCTCATCAATCCTTGTCATATAATTTCGCCTTGGCGGTCCTTCGGTTTCGATGGCTTCTACCATATTGACCCCTCCCCCCATCATGCTTCGGCAGAGGATTGACTTTAACATTTGGCGGCTCGGGCTGTTCCACCACGATCTCCCCGCTATCAATCATGTTTTGAATTATGTGTTTCAGCGTCCAACATTCCTGAGTGTCATGACCCGGGGAACCCGAATGATATGCACACTTTTTACTGGGGTCAAATTTTCTTCCCTTCGGGTCACATGGAGGTGCCAAATCGACAATCTTCCTCTGTGATATCAATATTGCCAAAATCTGCTCAAGAGGATCCCCAAGCGGGGTAAATACCCGCCTCTGTGTGGTCTCAAACCTCCTTCGTCCGTCCGTTCTGGGATTATCAAAATTGGGTTGCCGGGGCGGCACAAATCTCTGTATTTGTACAGGAGGGCTATTCTCCACTTTCCTGGATGATCCCTGCAGCACGAGAGAGACATCTTCCTCTTTTCGCTTTTGGGGCCTGCGGGCAGTAACTGCCATAATTCCCAACTTTGGATTTGTTCCGCAGCCGTTTCAAGAGCTGTGAAGTCCCGGATTTTACCCGATTTCAACCCCATGTCCACCATTTCTCCGTGTTTTTTACAATCATCTCGGCGAAAGGTCTTCCAATCCCCGATATGACCCGCTCATAATAAGGTGCTTCCTGTATATCCACGAAGGTCATTACCATCTCTGACTCACTCATTGGAGGATTCACTTGTGCGGCCATACCCCTCCATCGTTGGGCATAGTCCCTGAAGGTTTCCCTTGGTTGCTTCTTGACTTTTGTCATTTGATATCTATCAGGGGCCATCTGTGCCTGAAAGCTATACTGTGTCAGAAAGGTATGGGCCAGCTCCTCCCAATTATGAATCCGGGCATTATCGAGACGGGCATACCAGATCCTTGCCTCCCCCGTCAAGCTTTTCTGGAATAATTGCATCCTTAATCCTTCGTCTTCCGCATAGGACCCCAGTTCTCCAATATATATTTTCAGGTGAGTGTAAGGATCCCCTTTCCCATTGTATTTCTCGAATTCGGGGATCTTAAATTTCTCTGGATATCTGGTTCCGGGGAAGACACACAAATCTGCATAATTAACCCTACCCAAGGAGCCTATGCCTTTTAGAGATTGGATGGTCTCCTCCATCCGCTTCATTTTTCTGCGAAGGTCATCAGTATCTCCCTCCTCTGGAATCGTGATTACTGTTTTGTTAAGGGCAGGAATGACCTTTGGGAGGACCGGCTCGTCCTTAAGCTGATGTTGGTTATTTTTAAATGGGATCGTATCATCCTTAGGAGGATTCTGGTCACCCCCTGGCGGTGGCACATTATGCGGTCCCTGGTTTGACGAATCCTGTCTGATTAGGAACTGCTCTTTTAGCATTGTGGCCATTTCCATCATCTGCTTCCTAAAGTCATCAAACTCTTCTCGAGATACAGAACTATGATTGGGGAGATCAGCCATTTCAGAGTTAGAGACCTGGGCTTTCTTAGACTGCGAACGGGTTTGAGGAGCAATCCTGCAGGCAAACGGTTCGAAGTTTCAGTCTTGGGCAATGAAAGGATGCGGATGCATGCTAAAGCTGTAAAATTTTTTTTGTGTTTTGGGTTTTTTTTTAATCTTTCCCTGCAAAAGAGAAAGTTAGTAGTCTTTTAGTGCAATAACAAATGCTAAACATGACTTTATTATGCTTCCCCAGCTGTTTCCTGCAAAACATGGAGGTCAGTATTTCTCTTTTGACAACAGGGGAGGTATATATGAAATGGGATCATGACATTTTATACGCTTGAACGTAAAAAGGGCATGAAGAGACTTTTCCTGCGTTGGGTTTATCAGAGGCTGACCTACCCTAGGGTTACTCTCACGGGCTTTTCGGCATGAAGGTTCCCAAATCTTCGCAATCTACTCGTTTGAGCCCTTTCGATTGGAGCGGATTTGAGTGGTGCGTTTCCTGAGCCATCTCCGGGGAGCAGCCCCATCGAGTCCAGTAATAAGCAACCGACGGGTTCGCCTCAGGAGGAGGTACTCTCTCAACATACATTCACATTCATCGTCCTCACCGCATGCAAATGATTACTTTAAAGTAAAGCAAAACCCATTCAATCATTCATTCATTGGACAACAACACACATTTACACAACAATAAATAAAAGACGTCAAAAATGTCATACGCACATACACAATTATAAATTTTAAAGGATAGGATAGCATCAAGATTCGAATGCGGCTTAAGCCCTCTAATGTCCCCAGCAGAGTCGCCAGCTGTCGACGCCGGGTTTTCGCTTCAATTGCGATTTGTTCGTCTCTTTTGTCTTTTCCAATTTTAGCCTTTTGGTTTAATGATTCTTTGGAAAAGATCGGCATTGATGTCGACGGGGTTTTTTAAAGATTGTTTTTATGATGAGCCAATTTAACCAGAGTCGCCAGTTGGTATATTTGAAATGGATGTACCAACTCATCCGAGTTTTCATTTTTTATAAATCGCTGGCTCATATGTGACTCCGAATTAATTGGTCTGCGAATCGAGATTCATAGAGTTCGGGGGCTTGCTTAAGTGAGGGGAAGGTGTTAGGCACCCCTCGACTTCCGTGAAGCACGGTTACCGCAATCTTGATGCTTTCCTATCCTTTAATTCATGAAATGTGTGTGTGCGCGTGTGTGTGTGTGTGTGTGCCTATGTAAATGTTGTGATGAATTTGCATAAAAGAATCATTTGGATTATTAGGGAAAATTGTGTTTTTCTTTTGAGAATGCTTTAGAATGTCCCATCGGCTTAAACGAGAAAGCTTTGCGAGAAAAGGGTTGATTTTAGTTGGCAAAACTATGAGATTTTCCTTAGATGTCGTTTTGCAAAACAAGAGTTTTAAACCTTCGTAAAAGTAGGAATCGAAATCTATACATTGCTTTCATAAAATGATGGGCAACTTCTAGGATATCTTTCACCCTACGCACCAAGATTTAATAAAACGTTGTTTCATTTTAATAAAACCAATTTTTTGTGACATTTGAAAACGACTTTCTTTAGCCTTCTCGTTTAATAGAAATCGACATTCATTAACACCTCCAAATTTTAGCTACGTGATGCTAACCTCCTAGTTTGCTTGATTTTAAGGAAAAACCTTCATCGTTTAATCTTTGAAATCATTTTTTTCGTGTCACAAAATCCAATCAAGCATAAACACGCGTCGGGGCTATTCATGGGCATGTAAACCATCAAAATAACCCCAAACGCCCACAATCACAAGTTTCACTATTTCGGGGCCTTAAACACGATTATCGCCTTGGCGTCGTTTTAAGGCCCGACGATTACATATTTACAATAACGGATACATCCACCCGATTACATACATTCAAAAATGTCCATCATCGGATTTGGACCACGGGGTCGCATTCCTAGGCTCACATCCGAACTTATTGCACAACCACCAAATGGATATAACGAAAATAAACAACAACGGGATGCCTAACACTCTAGGATATCTTACAATGATGATCGAAATAACACTATGAATGATACCATATCATAATAGCTAAGATTTGCACCAAATGGATATCATCGGCTATTAGGGGGAATTTCATTCCGATGAGACCCTCACTAATAGTCCCTAGCCCATGGCTTCGCGATAACATATAAGAAAAACTACATTTAAGGTAATTCGGATGACCAAAAGATTAACAAAATGGTATAACAAAATGCTAAGAACAAAGGGTTTTTCACCTTGCAATTAATCCCCACAATATGTATGAATTTGTGTATTGAGTAGAGTAGAAAATATGAGATATAATCTCACAAAATTGGTACAATTCCTCACTCTTTTCACTCTTTTTTCTCTCCTAATTGCTCTTGTTTTGCTGCTCTGTTTTCTCCTTATTTCCGAGCTGCTGCTGCTGCTGAATTCCTCCTTTTTTTCCTCCTGTATGCGAACTGGCCTAATATAGCACTGCCAAGGGCAGCCGCAGATCTATCTGCGGCTGGCCGCAGATATATCTGCGGCTGGCCCTTGGTTCTCCCCCCCCCCAGCCGCGCTCGAGTCCCGTGCGCTTCGAGTCCCGTGCTGCCTCGAGTTCCGTCCTTGGCAGCGAATTGATCTGCGGCTAACTGTGCTGATTTTCTCGTTTTCCGTGCCTCGTCTCGATTTTCGTGTCGTACCGTTGGTTTCCGCTGACGGGTTTGCGCTCGGCAGTCCGGAACCCGTCGGGAAACGTGCCACGTCATCCGGGCAAGCACAGTGATCAGTAACTGACTCTCGACATTCGTTTGTTGTCGTGTCGGCTTCAATATCATCCCGTCGTGGTGGTTTTGAGGGTTCGTCTTTATGTCCACCCTTTATTCTCGTGTGCCGGGTCAATTGACGATTTTGCCCTCCTGTCAGGGTTAGTATAGGAAATGCAAAAATCGGGTGTCTACAAACATATTAACAAGTATTCCTAAACATCTAAAACACAAAAATTTTGCAAGTTTGAAGATCAAACATAAATTAGGGTTTTGTGCACCTTTTTCTTTAAAATTTGATTTCTGATCTTGGCTACTGATCTTGTGATTGCAGAGGCTTGTTATGGCTGGTACTATAGGTGTTTAGGGTTTGTAAATTCGTAGGTTAAATGACCAGCTTGATGTTCTATTTATAGCAACTTCCAATTTAGGGTTTTTAGGTCATTTCTCACATTCTTGCCTCCACAAATATCTAACTCCTTAACTTGTGCTGCTCAAATCTGATCCTAGCTTATCATGCTTGTGCTGGAGTGTGTCAAGCACAAGCTTGCACACTCCTAGCTTAATTTTTATTGGCTAGGAATTTATTTTTTCACTTATTTACTTACTAATTAAATCTAGATTTTTGTTAATCATGATTAGGATGTTAATTTAAGTTTAGTAATACCTTAATTAATGTTATATATCATAATTAAGGTTTTACACTTCATAAATTAGGGTTATTGAACCAAATTAGGGTTTTAGGGTTCCGAATTAGGGTTTAGGGTTTTCAATCCTATAATTAGGGTTTTAATCTTTCGTTTAGGTTTTTAATTTAACCTCAATAATTCATAATTAATATCATGTTTCATTATTTAGAATCTAAGTATATCAATTAAAATTCTTATACAATAATTAGGGTTTCGATTAAATAATTCGGATAATTTTATCAATTAGGGTTTTGAAATTTAGGGTTTCTATTTCCGTTTAACATTTTAAACCCTATTTAACTTATTTTAAAATTTTATCATTTAATATAATATTATATTAATGTCGAAGCACGACAAAGCACTTCGTCAATTCCAAGTACGACACAGCAGCTTACAAAACTAATTTACCGTAATGCTTCTTGGTGAATTCGCCGGAAGCACGACAAATTATTTTGTCCGATTAAGCACGACACAGCTACTTGGCGAAAAATTTTTATTTGACCTAATTGTTTAATAAAATACGAAATCACATAATACCAAGTCAGAACAAGAAATTTCATTTATTAAACACATAGTTTATATTTATAAATCTTATTAGGGTTCGGAATATTACATTCACCCCCACTAATAAGAATTTCGTCCTCGAAATTTACAGTGCAGTCTATGAAAATAAATGTGGGTAGTTATCTCGCATTTTACTCTCGAGCTCCCACGTAGCTTCTTCGATATTCTGATTTCTCCAGATAACCTTAACCGAAGGTATCTTTTTATTTCGCAAATTTTGTTCTTTCCTATCCACAATTTTAATAGGAACTTCCTTATACGATAAATCTCTCTCGATTTGAATGGGCTCATAATCGATAACGTGTTTATAATCAGGTTTGTACGGTCGTAACACGGACACATGAAACACGTTATGAATATGTTCTAGTTCAGGAGGTAGGGCTACCTCATAGGCTACCTCACCTATTCTCCTCAATATTTGAAATGGCCCAATAAATCTCGGACTCAATTTGCCCTTCTTGCCGAAACGTATTTTTCCCTTCCACGGAGATACTTTTAAGAACACGTGACTACCGACTTCGAAATCTTGTAACTTCCTGTGTTGATCAGCATATTTCTTCTGTCGATCTTGTGACGCTTGTAATCTTCCCCGTATAATTTGAACTACCTCCGTGGTTTGTTGCACTATTTCGGTTCCCAGCATTTGCCGTTCCCCAACCTCGTCCCAACATAAAGGTGTCCTACATTTTCTTCCGTACAAGGCTTCAAAAGGTGGCATTCCTATACCTGGCATGGTAACTATTATTATAGGCAAATACTACTAAAGGTAATTGATCTTGCCAACTTTCTTTGAAATCCATGTTGCGAGTTTGCAACATGTCCTCTAGTGTTTAAATCGTTCTCTCACTCTGACCGTTTGTTTGTGGTGACAAATTGTGCTTAATCTCAACTAGGTTCCTAAGTGTTTCTGGAAACTTGTCTAAAAGTTCGGAGTAAATTAGGGATTTTGGTCTGATACTATATAAACAGGGACTCCATGTCTAAAAATAATTTCATTGATGTACAGTTCGGCTAACTGGTGTAGACTGAAGTTGATTTTGATGATTAAGAAAATGAGCTAACTTGGTAAGACGATCTACAATTTCCCAAATGGCATTATGACCTTTCGGTGTATTTGGAAGACCTACTACGAAGTCCATGGTAATATGCTCCCATTTCCATTCAGGAATTTCTAAGGGTTGTAATAATCCACTCGGTTTCTGATGTTTAGCTTTAACCCTTTGACATGTTAAACATTTACTTACCCACTCCGCTATTTCTCTCTTCCTGTTAGACCACCAAAAATGTTGGCTCAGGTCTTTATACATTTTTGTACTCCCTGGATGTACAGCGAATTTAGAATTATGGGCTTCATTCAGTATTTCGTCTTTTAACTCTTGTACTGAAGGTACCCAAATTCTATTTTCGTATCTTAGTACTCCATCCTTATCCACTCTAAACTTAACATTCTTTTTATGAGTCATTTCTGCCTTATACTTCTGACATTCTGCATCAGTCTCCTGTAATTCTTTGACTTTGCCCAATAAAGTCGAATTACTCTCGATGACAAATAACTTCTGGGTAGAGTTAACTGGAACTCGCACCTCAATCTCAAGTTTGTCAAACTCTTTTATCAGTACCTCGTTATCAGTCATCACATTCAATTTCTCCTGGTTCTTCCTACTTAATGCGTCTGCTACGACGTTGGCTTTCCCTGGATGATATAAGATCTCACAATCAAAATCTTTTATCAACTCTAGCCATCTCCTTTGTCTCATATTTAACTCCTTCTGTGTGAAAATATATTTCAGACTCTTGTGATCTGTGTATATCTCACACTTCTCCCCGTACAAGTAATGCCTCCAAATTTTCAAGGCGAATACTACGGCGGCTAACTCAAGATCATGCGTAGGATACCTCTTCTCATAATCTTTGAGTTGTCTTGATGCATATGCAATCACCTTTCCGTGTTGCATTAACACACACCCTAACCCTTTGTGTGATGCATCACTATAAACAACGAGGCCTCCTGTATCATCTGGTAAAGATAATACTGGTGCCATACTTAACCGCTTCTTCAACTCTTGGAAGCTTTCTTCACATTTGTCTGTCCAGACGTACTTCACCGTCTTTCGAGTCAAATTGGTTAGTGGGGTTGCTATTTTTGAAAAATCTTGTATAAAACGCCGATAGTACCCTGCTAAACCGAGAAAACTTCTTACTTCTGTTGGAGTTGTTGGTTGTTCCCAATTCACAACCGCTTCTATCTTGGCTGGGTCTACCGCTATTCCATTCTTGTCAATTACATGACCCAAGAACTGGACTCGTTCCAGCCAGAATTCACACTTGGAAAACCTTGCATAAAGTTGTTCCTTGCGTAATATCTCCAATACGCTTCTTAAGTGTTCAGCATGCTCCTCTTTTGTTCTCGAGTATACTAAACTATCATCGATGAACACTACTACAAATTTGTCCAAGCATGGTTTAAACACTCTGTTCATTAAGTCCATAAATGCTGCCGGCGCATTTGTTAATCCAAAAGACATCACAAGAAACTCATAATGTCCGTAGCGTGTCCTAAACGCTGTCTTCGGCACATCTTCTTTTCTTACCTTTAATTGATGATAACCCGATTGTAGGTCGATCTTCGAAAAGTATTCGGCCCCTTTCAACTGGTCAAACAAATCATCAATTCGTGGTAAAGGATATTTGTTCTTTATTATTAACTTCTTTAATTCTCTAAAATCAATACACAACCTTAATGTTCCATCCTTCTTCTTTACAAACAACACCGGTGCTCCCCAAGGTGAAACACTTGGTTGTATGTACTTTTTGTCTAAGAGTTCTTGTAGCTGCACAAGTAACTCCTTCAACTCTACAGGTGCCATTCTGTACTGTGCCTTGGAAACTGGTGCCGTACCCGGCGCTAGATCAATAACAAATTCGATCTCCCTGTCCGGAGGTAAACCGGGTAAGTCATCTCGAAACACATCTGGAAATTCTCTAACTACAGGTATTTGTGCTAGCTTTACTCCTTCTTTTCGAGTATCTACTATATATGCCAAATAGCCTGTACAACCCTTCCTAAGCAATCTCTCTGCCTGCATTACTGTCAAACATCGAGATCGTTTAGGTGAACAACCACCGTTGAACACTACCTTTGACTTCGACACAGTCAATAGGTTTACACGCTTTCGATGGTAGTCAATCATTGTATTATGATTAACCAACCAATCCCTGCCTAAGATTATATCGAATTCCCCTAGCTGTATAGGAATGAGGTTCATAAGAAACTTATGTCTCTTAATTTCTATATTATAATTTCTATATGGTTTTACCGGGAATTATCTCTTTATTTGCAATTTTTACGTTTACAAGGCATATCTAAATTTATTAACTGTTGGGTTTACTTCTCTATTTTAAGCCTCTACTAATGTCTATGGTCTTCTTTCAAGCGGCGTTAAGTTATATAAGTAAGAAAACTAGTATAATTACAAGTATGGAATACACATAATGTTCAAACATAATTTGTATATTCATACAGAAGGTTTACATATTCGGCTAGTAGTTTATATAAGTACTACTAACATTCCCAAACCAGTTTCGCAAAACTTGGGTAAAGTAGTTTAGATACTACTATTTACATACACACTTTGGTGACCAGATTTATCTAAAGCTTAATCTTACGATATTCATCACACAACATACTGGATACCACCCACCTATTGATGTCGTATCCAGTCTTTCCATTCTCTACGGGATAATCCGCTACTCGCTTATCCAGATCCACAAGTGTTTCACGAAATTCTTTATTAGTCATATCAAGCCTTGCTTGGATTTGATAACTTTCTCTTTCCTTTCTTGACAACAGTGCCTGAAGTCGGATATTCAATCGTCCTTCATTCTCCAACCTTTCTTCCACATATGTTACCCTATTGTTCAAGGTATGTATTTCTATCTAGGCTTGTTCTAGTAGGTTTTCCTCCTCTAGGTTTCCTTCTTCTAATTCTTCTACAGATTGATTTTGAACTTCTGATATATCCCTCCATATTATTGGTTCTTCCTCATCTTCTCCTTCGTCTATAATCTGAACCTCTGTAGCGTCCTCATTAGGTTCTGTCGCTTCGGCGTCATGGAATTCCAAGTTATTTTGAACTTCTTGTCCTTCAGGATCACTGCCCTGCTCAAGCTCTATCACCTGTGAACCTATCTCCCTTGAACTATCTTCCCAATCTGGGTCTGCCATCCTACAAAAGAATTTTACTTGTTTAGCATTATGATGAAGCAAGTTTACACAAAATATAAGGCTTTTAAGGTTATCTTATGTGTATTAAGTATTTTACGGACTCAAAGATTATATCCTAAGGTATTTCCCAACTACCTTAGAGCTATAATCTACAGCTCTGATACCATCTTGTGACTTTCATGGTGCTTACAACCATAGCACCTCACAGTGGTACCTATCAGCTTGCCACCGATTTCACGGCGTCCCCTACGGAGAGTCTGGCTTCGGTGCCTTCCTTTAATAGGGAGTCACCAGTGAGAGGCTCGGGGTTCTTTGCACTTACTGTGCTTATACCTCTGATACCATCTTGTGACGCCCCCAAATCTCTACACTCCCCTGTAGCAGATCTGGTGCTCACGTGGAACTATACAACTATAAATATTCAATAAAATATGACTTCTATCTATCCAAGGTTCACAGTATCCCATAACAGATAATAATTCTCGTCAGAACGTTATCCGTGTTTGGATACCCTCACTTGGATGTATAGTTCATATAGACACTGTATTTAACTTAGTACAACTATTCTAAAGAATTTAAAGATCAGAGTATAACGCATTCTATAACATAAAGGATCATAATATATTACATAACATTTTGTTCGGTTACATCATTCGTTATACTAAGTTATTACAATAACAAGTCTTTAAAAAGACTTAAAGTATACAACAATAAACATTAAAGCTTATTAGCATGGCTTTTCCCCTTGTTAGTCCCAGACGTGCCAGGGATATCATTTATAGCTGCAAAAGAAGATATGCGCAAGAATGAGCTACAAATGCTCAGCAAGTTCATTTAAATATGTAAACACCATGTGTTTGATTTGAAAGATGTCAATGATGTATACTGAGGGTTCTGTACATGAACCATATATTTCATTTAGTTCTATCAGTCTTTAATGACTTAGAACCATTTGAGTTTTGGATATCTGGTAGGTGATCAGCCTCACCAATATCCTAGGAGTATGCATATCATCCTACCAATTTATGTTGATATATTATCAACTGTTCGTCACCTTATATTAAGGGAATTTCGTCACCTTATTTTAAGGGAAAATTTCGGGTTCACCTTACATCAAGGTGTTCCATTTCTCAGTATCAGATGTCGTACCAAACAATTTGGCTTGACACAACAATTTAAGCTCGAACAATAATATATGAATAATAATTCATTTCTTAAGTTATGCTGAACAAGAAGCAATAACTTCACAATAATTGATAGCAAGATGTATAATACTTGCTTATTATAAATTGAGAAAGGTTAGGACACTTGCCTTAGCGTAGCTCACTATAATTTTAGTACAAGCGGTCAACGCACGTAGTCTACGTATACCAATGATAAGCGTTAGCACGTATATAAACATGTATCACGCTAATCTAAACAAGTTTCATTAAGGTTCGACGTTGATTCGGTATCTCGGTCGCATCCTTAATGGCTAAACACATAGATTGTTCGATAAAACTTCATTTGGAAGTCTAATTATTAGTCTAAATAATTTAATTTATTATTTCTAACATTTTTAGAAGCTTGGTATTATTTTTAAATAATTTTTAGAAGCTTGGAAGTATTTTTTAAATAATTTTACAAGCTTAGGAAATATTTTTAAATGATTTAATTATCATTTAGAATAATTTTAAAACATTTAATAATGTTATTTAAATAATTTATTTTATCATTTTAGAATAATTTTAGATATATTAAAAATATTTATTTAAATGATTTATTTATCATTTATAATATTTTTAGAAAGATAGAATATTAATTTAAATGATTTATTTTATCATTAATAATATTCTTAGAATTTATTTTATCATTATAATAATTTAATTATTACTTATAATAATTTTCAAAACTTAATTTGATATTTAAATGATTTAATTATCATTTAAAATAATTTTTAAATACTTAATATATTATTTAAATGATTTATTTTATCATTAATAATATTTAAATATTTTAATATTTTATTTAATTATTATATATATAATAATTTTATTTACCTTAATATCATTTTTAAATAATTAATATAATTATTTACTAATTTAATACCATTTTTAAATAATTAAAACAATTATTAAATGATTTATCATAATTATTATTTAATAATTTAATTAAAGTAAATAATAATTCAGAATATATAAAAATATTAAAAATAATTTTTTTATAATTAAAAATGAATTTTCGGATTTTATTTATTAATTATTAATAATTATTTAATATTTTATTTATTATTTTATAATTTATTTAATTAATTTATTTTATTTTTATTAAATATCCGTCGCTAAAGAGCTTTAAGCGACGGTCTGCATGCATTTTGAAGGTTTCCTGGGTTTGGGGATGAATTTCGTCGCTAAAGGTGTTCTTCATGAAGAACACTTGGTCAATGTCCAACAATGACTTTTTGACCTCAATTTAATTCCAACTGGTTTTGATGTTTGTGTTTGATTTTTGTTTGTTGTTATAAGCCAACATGGCAGTGTACAACGACATAACAATTTCCATCTTAAAATATATCATAACATGGTCTAAATTTGATGGTCAAACCACCGGGTTCAAACTGTTCTTTGAGTTTCTGGGTTACCCAGAAACTCAAGCAGTCATGGTCAGATCAACATGGTTTGACCATGAATAACTTTGATTCTGTGTTTGATAAATGTGTTTTTATGTTACCAGATTGTACTCTACCTAGCATAGAACAAGTCTAAGCAAATAAATTACCCAAAATATCTCGTTTAGGCCAAATCTGGGCAGCATGAAACTTCTGACAAACCTTGTCAGAGTTCTTCAAAGATTTCTTTCTGGTTGCCCAGAAATCTGCCAATCACCGAACGGTCAAAGGACTTTTTGACTGATCATAACTTCATTTCTAGACATTCTTTTACTACAATTCAAGTTGGATATTATAGACCTCATATCAAGCTACACATACAAACATTAAAACAGATCTAACACATAAATTAAGCAGATCAAACCGCCTGACAAAGTAGCTTGTCAGACTGTTCTTGACTGCCAAGAACAGTTTGAGTTTTTGGCTTGATTTTCATATCTAGATGTTATGTAAACATGTTTTGACCGCCCAGATCACTAAATAACATATTAACAAGTATTCCTAAACATCTAAAACACAAAAATTTTGCAGGTTTGAAGATCAAACATAAATTAGGGTTTTGTGCACCTTTTTCTTTAAAATTTGATTTCTGATCTTGGCTACTGATCTTGTGATTGCAGAGGCTTGTTATGGCTGGTACTATAGGTGTTTTGTGACGCCCCCAAAATAGGTCCACACAACCCATTTTGAGTCGCCAATAACATTCCACAAAATACAAATACAAATACGAATTTTCCCATTTATAACTAATAAGTATCGTGCAAAATACAACAACACAATACAAATACATCTTAAATTCTCAATACACTTATTGCCACACTAATAGTAAGGTATTGAGACACTTCTATTGCCTCGGACCATCACTCCATTCCCCGGCTAGTCCCCGCTACACTCTATTTTCCTGAAGAGAACAAAGGAAAAGGGTGAGCACAAATAGCCCAGTAGGAAATATCATGACTAAGATAATGAAGAATAAAAATTATCTTTAGTCTTCAACAATAATAAATCAGAGATTAAAAGATATTATAATTGTTCAATAACAACAATTGCAGCGGAACAAACAATCCATTAGAAGAGTCAAGTAGATTATAATATCTACCATCTTCTATAAATTAAAGGATCACCGCCAATATTTTATCCCTGTAACACCAATCAACAATTCCTGTTTATGAACATCCAAATCAACAGTTTATATTCAACAGCCTCTCTTTGCAGTACGTGCCAAAGATATTTATTTGTAACACCAATCAACAATTTCAACAGCCTCTCTTTGCACTACGTGCCAAAGATATTTATTTGTAACACCAATCAACAGTTTCAACAGCCTCTCTTTGCAATACATGCCAAAGATATTTATTTGTACCATCACTGGTCATGATCATGCCAAATGCCAGTTCATCTTTGCACTACGGGCCAAAGAGAACTTTCACCATACGCCTTTGTTTGTAACACCAAAAGTCATGATAATACCAATACACAGTTTGGTCAAAATCATGTCACGCCAGTTCATCTTTGCACTACGGGCCAAAGAGAACTATCACCACAATTTAAGTATGAGGATGAGGATGATGACAATGATACAGTGAGATCAAGGATAAGAAAAGCTTTATAATTTAATCAGTATCAAAGATTGACCAAATTGCCAACAACGATGACCAAATTGTGGAGTCAAATTCAATAATGATATTCAAGAAATTATTTCATACTTCAACTATAACGTATAAAATGAAATAGAAAGATTCAAGTGAAAAGATATTAGATGAAGCACAAACTATTAAGGATATTCCTACTAATTTCAAGGATTTTCTCCATTTAAAAATAAGGTTTTGGAAAACAAACAGAGAATTTCTTATCATAAATGGAGAAATGTGAAAGAAAAGATAACCCTTAAATATTACAAAAGAAATGATACGTTATAAGAGTATAACAGAATATATGAAACTGCAAAAGGGTTTTCACCAGTCATGCGGTAATCCTCGTAGACAGATTATTTCAACAATAGATTAATAAGTAATGAATACGAAGGGTTATTTCACCCGTCATGCGGTAATCCGCGTAGACAGATTATTTCCACAAAAGATTAATAAGTAACGAATACGAAGGGTTATTCACACATCGTGTCATGCGGTAATCCGCGTAGACAGGTTATCCCCACAAATTAATACGGAATGAATAACAACCTTTCTGAGTATAATATCACTTACGAACAAGGAAGCAAATGATATTACATAAGAGTATGAAAGAAATGATATCCCCTACAAATTAATAAGGAATGAATAACAACCTTTATGAATATAATATCACTTACGAACAAGGAAGCAAATGATATTATATAAGAGTATGAAAGAAATGATATCCCCTACCTTCGTTAACAAGTGATTGGATGTTGCTTTCTATGAAGCTTACTAACTTAGACAATACTAGTATTCTCACAAATACTCACAATAGCCTAGCACACTTAGAGAACTCCAGAAATTTAGAGACAGAGAGTATATGCAAGGAAGGTGTGAAGATTTCTTAAGATAACCCCTCCTATTTATAGGAAAACCAAGTTTTATTAATTGCACAAAAAGGGCTCGACTTATTACACTTTAGTACCTTCATCTTTGCCTCTACTTTTTAATATAATCCCTCAAGTATTATCAATCTTACATAACATCCCCTAATAGTTCCCACATGTGAACCAATAGTTCCCACATGTGAACCAATAGTTCACATCATGTGAACCAATAGTTCACATCATGTGAATTTTAAAATTTCACTTAGGTACCCCTAAGTTAGACTCCACTTTTAATCCATCAATAATGCTAAAATATCATAACAATTAATATGAGTTACAGTACTCATGATAAATAATTAAAAAGTATCATGCGGATGCTATTGTAATTATTAAATCAAAATACTGTGTAATTGCTAACTTTATTCAATTATTGAATCAATAATTTAAAATACTGTGCAATACCGTGTGGCCTGTGGAAATACCAGCGTACTACTGTGGAATAACGCGTTTTACTGATCTTTTTTATTACCGGGGTATTTCAATAGTTTGCCGGTGATAATACTGTTGACAAAATACTGTCGCTTTCAGTATCCGACAATGGGGCCCCACTATCGTTTGACAATTTTGTCATTTGTGGGGCCCACTAATATTTTGATATTTCGGCGCCGTCGTACGGTGCCAAATATAATATTCTCCGACAAAAAGAATATTCCCCGACAAAAAGAATATTCCCCGACATACAGGTTTGACTTTTTGTATAAATGAATAGTATATTCGTATGAATAGTACTTTCGTGTTTATACCGTATAATTTCGTATCCAGCTCATATAAACATTATGACGTAATCGAAGGTCGAAGAAAGTATAAAAACGTTTTTAGCGTAAATAGTCTCCCGTGAATAGTGATCGCGTGAATAGTGATTTAGCGTTATTACTAGACATCTCAATTGTCACATTTCACTAGTAACTTTATCATTATCGATTTAACACCTTTCTGTTTAAAATAATAATAAGAAGAAAATTAAATTCTATTTATTAATATTTTCGGGGTCTTACAATCTCCCTCCTTATGAAATTTCGTCCCCGAAATTTACGTACGTACCTGGCATATCAAAGAGATATATAAGGATACCTGGCTTTCATTTCAGATTCTAGTTCCCATGTCATTTCCTCTTTATCATAATTTCTCCATTGCTTATCTCCTGGTTTTCAAATACCATTCTTAAATGCAACCATAAAATAAAAGGTTAGTAAAAAAAATTGACATCTCACATCGTGTCTCTACGACAAGACCAACTAATTAAATAGAGAAGTTTAGCTTAGGTAGGACACACTAGCGAAGGATTTTACTCGTCTCTCCCCTCCTAGTTCTAATCCCAGATCTCTGCCAGAGATCATATCCCTAAGCTTTGATACCAACTGTGACGCCCCCAAAATAGGTACACACAACCCATTTTGAGTCGCCAATAACATTCCACAAAATACAAATACAAATACGAATTTTCCCATTTATAACTAATAAGTATCGTGCAAAATACAACAACACAATACAAATACATCTTAAATTCTCAATACACTTATTGCCACACTAATAGTAAGGTATTGAGACACTTCTATTGCCTTGGACCATCACTCCATTCCCCGGCTAGTCCCCGCTACACTCTATTTTCCTGAAGAGAACAAAGGAAAAGGGTGAGC
This sequence comes from Aralia elata, assembly GCA_034770075.1. Classification (NCBI taxonomy): domain Eukaryota; kingdom Viridiplantae; phylum Streptophyta; class Magnoliopsida; order Apiales; family Araliaceae; genus Aralia; species Aralia elata. The sequence continues at coordinate 37,815,865 of CM068379.1, forward strand.
ACAAATAGCCCAGTAGGAAATATCATGACTAAGATAATGAAGAATAAAAATTATCTTTAGTCTTCAACAATAATAAATCAGAGATTAAAAGATATTATAATTGTTCAATAACAACAATTGCAGCGGAACAAACAATCCATTAGAAGAGTCAAGTAGATTATAATATCTACCATCTTCTATAAATTAAAGGATCACCGCCAATAATTTTATCCCTGTAACACCAATCAACAATTCCTGTTTATGAAACATCCAAATCAACAGTTTATATTCAACAGCCTCTCTTTGCAGTACGTGCCAAAGAATATTTATTTGTAACACCAATCAAACAATTTCAACAGTCTCTCTTTGCACTACGTGCCAAAGATATTTATTTGTAACACCAATCAACAGTTTTCAACAGCCTCTCTTTGCAATACATGCCAAAGATATTTTATTTGTACCATCACTGGTCATGATCATGCCAAACGCCAGTTCATCTTTGCACTACGGGCCAAAGAGAACTTTCACCATACGCCTTTGTTTGTAACACCAAAAAGTCATGATAATACCAATACACAGTTTGGTCAAAATCATGTCACCACGCCAGTTCATCTTTGCACTACGGGCCAAAGAGAACTATCACCACAATTTAAGTATGAGGATGAGGATGATGACAATGATACAGTGAGATCAAGGATAAGAAAAGCTTTATAATTTAATCAGTATCAAAGATTGACCAAATTGCCAACACGATGACCAAATTGTGGAGTCAAATTCAAGAAATGATATTCAAGAAATTAGTTTCATACTTCAACTATAACGTATAAAATGAAATAGAAAGATTCAAGTGAAAAGATATTAGATGAAGCACAAACTATTAAGGATATTCTACTAATTTCAAGGGATTTTCTCCATTTAAAAATAAGGTTTTGGAAACAAACAGAGAATTCTTATCATAAATGGAGAGAAATGTGAAAGAAAAGATATTCCTTAAAGAGTACAAAAGAAATGATACGTTATACGAGTATAACAGAATATATGAAACTGCAAATGGGTTTTCACCCGTCATGCGGTAATCCGCGTAGACAGATTATTTCCACAAAAGATTAATAAGTAATGAATACGAAGGGTTATTCACCCGTCATGCGGTAATCCGCGTAGACAAATTATTTCCACAAAAGATTAATAAGTAACGAATACGAAGGGTTATTCACTCGTCATGCGGTAATCCGCGTAGACAGGTTATCCCCACAAATTAATACGGAATGAATAACAACCTTTCTGAGTATAATATCACTTACGAACAAGGAAGCAAATGATATTACATAAGAGTATGAAAGAAATGATATCCCCTACAAATTAATAAGGAATGAATAACAACCTTTATGAATATAATATCACTTACGAACAAGGAAGCAAATGATATTATATAAGAGTATGAAAGAAATGATATCCCCTACCTTCGTTAACAAGTGATTGGATGTTGCTTTCTATGAAGCTTACTAACTTAGACAATACTAGTATTCTCACAAATACTCACAATAGCCTAGCACACTTAGAGAACTCCAGAAATTTAGAGAGAGAGAGTATATGCAAGGAAGGTGTGAAGATTTCTTAAGATAACCCCTCCTATTTATAGGAAAACCAAGTTTTATTAATTGCACAAAAAGGGCTCGACTTATTACACTTTAGTACCTTCATCTTTGCCTCTACTTTTTAATATAATCCCTCAAGTATTATCAATCTTACATAACATCCCCTAATAGTTCCCACATGTGAACCAATAGTTCCCACATGTGAACCAATAGTTCACATCATGTGAACCAATAGTTCACATCATGTGAATTTTAAAATTTCACTTAGGTACCCCTAAGTTAGACTCCACTTTTAATCCATCAATAATGCTAAAATATCATAACAATTAATATGAGTTACAGTACTATGATAAATAATAAAAAGTACCATGCGGATGCTATTGTAATTATTAAATCAAAATACTGTGTAATTGCTACTTTATCAATTATTGAATCAATAATTTAAAATACTGTGCAATACCGTGTGCCTGTGAAATACCGCGTACTACTGTGGAATAACGCGTTTTACTGATCTTTTTATTACCGGGTATTTCAATAGTTGCCGGTGATAATACTGTTGACAAAATACTGTCGCTTTCAGTATCCGACAATGGGGCCCACTATCGTTGACAATTTTGTCATTTGTGGGGCCCACTAATATTTTGATATTTCGGCGCCGTCGTACGGTGCCAAATATAATATTCTCCGACAAAAAGAATATTCCCCGACATACAGGTTTGACTTTTTGTATAAATGAATAGTATATTCGTATGAATAGTACTTTCGTGTTTATACCGTATAATTTCGTATCCAGCTCATATAAACATTATGACGTAATCGAAGGTCGAAGAAAGTATAAAAACGTTTTTAGCGTAAATAGTCTCCCGTGAATAGTGATCGCGTGAATAGTGATTTAGCGTTATTACTAGACATCTCAATTGTCACATTTCACTAGTAACTTTATCATTATCGATTTAACACCTTTCTGTTTAAAATAATAATAAGAAGAAAATTAAATTCTATTTATTAATATTTTCGGGGTCTTACATGTTTAGGGTTTGTAAATTCGTAGGTTAAATGACCAGCTTGATGTTCTATTTATAGCAACTTCCAATTTAGGGTTTTTAGGTCATTTCTCACATTCTTGCCTCCACAAATATCTAACTCCTTAACTTGTGCTGCTCAAATCTGATCCTAGCTTATCATGCTTGTGCTGGAGTGTGTCAAGCACAAGCTTGCACACTCCTAGCTTAATTTTTATTGGCTAGGAATTTATTTTTCACTTATTTACTTACTAATTAAATCTAGATTTTTGTTAATCATGATTAGGATGTTAATTTAAGTTTAGTAATACCTTAATTAATGTTATATATCATAATTAAGGTTTTACACTTCATAAATTAGGGTTATTGAACCAAATTAGGGTTTTAGGGTTCCGAATTAGGGTTTAGGGTTTTCAATCCTATAATTAGGGTTTTAATCTTTCGTTTAGGTTTTAATTTAACCTCAATAATTCATAATTAATATCATGTTTCATTATTTAGAATCTAAGTATATCAATTAAAATTCTTATACAATAATTAGGGTTTCGATTAAATAATTCGGATAATTTTATCAATTAGGGGTTTTGAAATTTAGGGTTTCTATTTCCGTTTAACATTTTAAACCCTATTTAACTTATTTTAAAATTTTATCATTTAATATAATATTATATTAATGTCGAAGCACGACAAAGCACTTCGTCAATTCCAAGTACGACACAGCAGCTTACAAAACTAATTTACCGTAATGCTTCTTGGTGAATTCGCCGGAAGCACGACAAATCATTTTGTCCGATTAAGCACGACACAGCTACTTGGAGAAAAATTTTTATTTGACCTAATTGTTTAATAAAATACGAAATCACATAATACCAAGTCAGAACAAGAAATTTCATTTATTAAACACATAGTTTATATTTATAAATCTTATTAGGGTTCGGAATATTACAGGGGTCGAAGTGTCGTTGGTGTTCATCCTCCGCAAATTTCCTAAGCAAGCAATTGTACCAAGATTACCGTCTACATATAGGCGAGGGGTTAAGGTGTTGTAAGCTATCCATCTTATCAACTTGTTAGAAACGATTCGGGCGACGACCACCTCACGCAAGCGTGCCGTGGAGTCTATTATTGAAATCTACGAATAAATTGAAATAACTGAAATAAAATCCTCGGTTTTTTTTTTTCTCACAACTTCAACGAAACAATAAAGATAGATACTTAGCTAGAAAACGCAGCTTTGATACCAAATGATAGACTCCACGGCACGCTTGCGTGAGGTGGTCGTCGCCCGGATCGTTTCTAGTAAGCAATTTGATGGAACTCTCACGATATCTTAACCCAACGTCTATTCTGGAGACGAGAATCTTGATATATTCGATCAAGCAATTGAATTCGCGTAGGATGGAACACCAACAACACTTAGACCCTCGTTTAGATGGAAAACGATAATCTCCGTATGATTGTATGATGCGATAGAATAATGCCACACACAACTATGGTTTGTTGTATGATAAGTTAAATATGAATCTCAAAAGAAAAACTAAGAAAACTACTTAGAAATCCTTCAAAGAACCAAAAGTAGAGAATAGCTCTCAAGTATGAATTAACTCAGAATATTATTGAATGGTAATGTGTTCTTGAATTACAAGCATAAAACTTATTTATACTAACTATGAAACCCTAGAATCCTAAAAGGAAATAACAATTAATTTGGAATCAAAATCCTATCTTAAAATATCCTAATTATAATAGAATTACAAAAATATACTGAAATCCCTAAAATTAAGGAAGAAATCCGCATTCCAAATTGTCAAAAATGCGTCTGCCTTGAAAAACGCGCCAACAAAATCTGACTATTCTCGCCGGGACGAGAGATTTGTACTAAAGTTCTCGCCGGGGCGAGAATGGACAGAGAGATCTTGGCCGGGGCGAGAATGGATTAGGCCGGGGTGAGAATGGACAGAGAGGTTCTCGCCGGGGCGAGAATTTTGGCCTTGATGTTCTCGTCGGGGCGAGAACTCTGGAAGTTGGAACTTTTCGTCTTCTCTTGTTTCCATCGTTCCCAACCTTGGCGTGTTTACTTGTATCATCATGACCAAATGCAAAGCCTTAGAATCCTGCTCCTCGAACTCTACACTTGATCTATCCTCACTCCACATGCCTTGTATCAACCCATGAAGGCCCTCCTTGAAACGTTTAGCCCGAGCTCTTGTTACAGGTCCATCCGGTATGCACATAGGATCCGCTCTATGATTGTCATTCATTCCCGCACCAAGGATGTCCTCATCAGGGGCTGCCGGCCACATGTGATGAGTTATACATTTTTTTACTAGCTTGGTTAATAGAGTGGAGAAATAGTACAAGTAATAATTAATGCCCATCACCAAGTTCTCATATGAGTGTACTTACTAATCATGGAGAAATGGATAAATACAATACATGTATCTATTGATTTTGTAAGTAATGAGTTGGTATAACAAAGTGGTCTCTTATTCATCTTCATTTTCTTAGTAAACTAGAGAGAGAAAATAGATCAGAGTACAAATAATATCAAGGGGAGATAGAGAGAGAGAGAGGCCCACGGCCAAGGGAGAGAAGAAAGAGGGAGAGATTTATCAAGCTTCAAAATTCCATAGCAATCTTGGAAGGAAGAAGGAGAAAGGAAATCAAGCCTAGAAGGTATAAAAACTTCTCTAAAAACCCTAAAAACCCTAATTTTGGGTTATGGGTGTAATCTTATTTTAAGAATTTGAAGTTTATGTTTTAAATATTTATAATCTTGCTAAATATGTTTATGTTTGAGGATATGTGATTGTGGTATAAGATGGTATGGAGTTGTGTAGAAAAATTAAACTAAAAGCTCGAAAACCTTTTTACCGACGAATAAACCATGGCTTGTTCGAATAAATTATGTATTTTGAAATCTATACATGGTATTGTTGGTTTTCTTTTTTCTAAATTTTAAGGGTAAGTTAAGAAAAGAACTCATTGGAATCAATGAAAAAGAAGTTAAAATGAGAGAGTTATGTAATTTTTACCAAAACGTGCTAACTGTTAGTACATTGTCAGAATAGTCCACTTCCGGACAAGTTTCAGTCATCAAAACTTGTCCAAATTTGGTGTTTGATGATGGAAAATTGTAGTTCGGAAAGATACGAATCCAACGGTACTGACTACACCTTGATCCGAGTTGTAAATTTCATTTTATTCGGGTTTCCGTAAAGGACCTTGTTGCTGGAATAGAAGAGGCAGCCTGCATGCTTTGTTAAAAGTGAACCGGTCCGGTTCACGAGGGGATTCCGGCGACGGTTCAGGCCTCTTCCGGCTGGTTCCGGCGACGAGTCCCAACCCAAAAGTTTTCTAAAATATGAAAGAATATTATAATATTTAATTTGAAATTTGTTTGTGTAATTAAGTAATTATTTGAGTAGTTAATGGTCTAATCCTTTCTAGCTCACTTAAATTTACTAACTAATAAATTTTAATCCAGTAAATTAATAATTACACTAATTAAATATTTTTTAAGTGTAATTAACTATTTAGTTATTATTTTTATTAATATTGGGTAATAATTAAATAGAGTTAATGTTACTAAGCTAACTATTTATTATTTAGTAAAACTATATAACAAATAGGGATAAAGAATTAATTAATTATTATTTTGTTAATGTTAAATAATAATTTAAGAATGTTAAAGTTAATAAATGAAGTATTTATTATTATTTTTTTTGCTAAATTTAAATTGTATTAAAAAGAGAAGAATGTACAAATCATGGGAAGGGCCCAAATAGAAAATAGCATAAACATCATAGGACATACCCTCATGATGTTATGACTACAAAAGGAAACCAAGACCATAGGCCAAACAAAGAAAAGCAGCCGCCAAAAGGAACAAAAGAACAATTGAACAATTTAAGAACCAAATACAATAAAATATGTGACAACCCAGATTTTTGAGAATAATTATAATAAGAATTTAATATAGAATAATTCTTATTATGAGACGTGTCGAGTTTGAATATATATGTGTTATATATATTTATGTGATTTTTATTGGTGAGCTTAATATGTATATATAAATGTGAAATATATACGTAGATTCAAAATGAATGAGTTAATAGTTAATTATTGTAACGATCGCGAGTCGTGGGTAGCTTGGTAATTCGAGCTTATGGATATTATTGAATAAAATGGACTTTTATTAATAATATTATGTGTTAAGAGTTTAAAGGATATATTATAATCTAGATTATGTGTAGACGATTAGTAAGTATGAAAGTTTTCGTATTAGTTAATTTGGTGGTTTCGAGAAATATCGCTAGAGTACTATTTATTGGATTAAATAAATAGTTGGAGGATAATATTATTGAACGAGTTATTTGAGGTAAAGGCACTAACCCAAATTATGGGTGGGTTATATGCACGTTGATGTATATTATTATGGGGAGTTAATCGGGAAAAGTAGCGATCGCAAATCGTGAACACCCTTGTGATTTTGGTTTATTAATATTATTAAATGGGTTAAATATTATTTTTGTGTGACATGTTTAAAGGTTATTTTATAACCTGGATGATGTCAACGTATGAAGTTTTATGCGTTATTGAATCGTAGGAGTGAATAATTGATTTTGCGAAAGATCGCAAAATCACTATTCACGGGGCACGTTTCCCGAGGCACTATTCACGCCATAATATTTTTGTGACTTTTTCGATTTTAATAAATTTCATAAATACGTGTATGCGCACGAATAATTTTTCCAAGCGTCGGAAATTTTATTTGAGCTGATACGTGATTTTATCCGTATCCGAAATGTATAATATGGGTGTTCCGAATATTTGGACAAATTCCATAATAATTATTTTTACCCATCCCAATATTTATGGGAGAACCCATTTTAATTTTGGGTAAAGTTATTTACCAGTTTTGGTACAAAAGTGGGAGTTTTCGGATATAATTTTGGGGTATTCAGGTATTTATTTTGGCTTGTCACTCCAAGAGGGAACCAATCCCTCATTTTGGACCAATCAAATTGCAAGGAGGGAGAGCTATTGCCGGCAATGTTGAAAAAAAAATTGGCCACCTTGAGCCATTAACCCACAAACTCATTTTTTCTTCCCAAATTTACTCCTCCACTCTCCCAAATAGTTCAATAACTTCATTTCTCTATTGCAAACCATCAGCTCCCCATTCAAACTCATTTCAAATTCTGCAGAGAGTGAGAGTGAGAGTGAGAGAGCTCGCCGGAAAAAGGAAGAGGAGTGTAGACACCCAAATTTTGCACTTCGTATGCTAACCTTGACAGGAGGGCAAAATCGTCAATTGAACCCGCCTGCGGGAGCAAAAGAATCGGCATAAGTGCGAAGACTGGACGCCGCCGCGACAAGTTGCAGTCAAAATCAACGTGACGATAAAGCCATCTGAAATGAGCATTTTCGAATAATGTGTCACGTCCCGCAGTAATTATCGGACTGCAAAATACAGGCATTTCGGATAAAATTGACAGCGCGACGCGAGAATCGAGGTGCGGTGCGGGAACCGAGAAGAATTAAATAATCAAAGTGGCTGGCGTGCTGGGTGGAAGGCAGGCGGCCAGCCAGCCCATAACAACTCATTGCAGCATACAGGGAGCGAGAGAGAAGAGGAATTCAGCAGATCCGAGAAGAAGAAAAATACAGCAGCAAGAAGTTGGAAAATTGAGGAAGAAATAGCATAGATTTGCAACAAAAATAGGAGTAAAAGAGAGGAAAAAAGAGAGGAATAATATTCTTGTGAATTAATTGTATCACATATATCTTTTCTTCTATCCGAATAGACAAATTTACATCCATTTGGATTTCATTTGCAAGGTAAAAATCTCCTTATTTTTGCAATTTCTATCACATCTTTTGGTCAAATTAAATGTAGTTTTCATGTAATTTATGATGGAACAATGAATTAGGGATTATTAGTGAGGGTTCCATCGGAACAAAATTCTTCCTAATAACCCAATGATATTTATTCGTTGATCTTTTTTTTGTTTGTTTTACGATGTTATATTTGGCATAGTTCTTTTAGATCGATATTTTAGGATGTCTTGGTATTGTTAGATTATCCGTGTTGGTTATTTCTTGTAACATACGATTGTGGGTGTGTGGAAACTTGTTTGTGAGCCTAGGAAAGCGACCCCGTGGTCCAAATCTGATGATGGAACATATCTTGAGGTAAGAATAGGAATGATGTAGTTTTTCATTGTAAATATGTAATCGTCGGGCCTTAAAACGATGCTAAAGCAAGAATCGTGTTTAAGGCCCCGTCATAGTGAAAATATGTGATTGTTGGCGTTCGGGGGTATTTTGATGGCTTACATGCCCGTGAATAACCCCCTACGCGTTTTGATGTTTAAATTGATTTGTAACATCAAACAAAGGATTTCAAACCCAAAACAATAAAGATTTTTCTAAAATCGATCAAAATAGGTTATTAGCATCACGAGGATAATAAATTGGGCATGCTAACGAATGTCGACTCCTATTTTAACGAGAAAGCTAAAGGAAATCGTTTTCAAACATCACAAAATTTGATTTTAGAAATGAGTAATGTTTTATTAAACCTTGATGTATAGGGCGAAAGAGATCCTAGAAATTGCCTATCATTTGTGAAAGCAACGTATAAATCTCGATTCCTATTTTGGCTAAGGCTTAATAAAATCCTCTTTTTCCAAAACGACACCTAAAGAAAAATTCCATGGCTTTTGACAAATTAAAATCAAACCTCTCTCATAAGGAATCAAGCTTTCTCGTGTAGACATTCCGAAGCGTCCCCAAATTAAAGCACGATTTTCCCAAGAATCCAAATGATTCTTTCATACAAACTCACCACAACATTCACATAAGCACACACACACACACACCTGCACATATACACATTTCATGAATTAAAAGATAGGACAGCATCAAGATTGCGGTAACCGTGTTTCACGGAAGTCGGGGGGTGCTTAACACCTTCCCCTCGCTTAAGCAAGCCCCCGAACTCTATGAATCTCGATTCACAGATCAATTAATTCGGAGTCACATATGAGCCAGCGATTTATAAAAAACGAAAATTCGGATGAGTTGGTACATCCATTTCAAATATACCAACTGGCGACTCTGGTTAATTGGCTCATCATAAAAAATGATCTTTCAAAACCCCGTCGACACTCAAGCCGACCCTTTTCCAAAAATCATCTAATCAAAAGGCTAAAATCGGAAAAGGACAAAACAATCGGAAGAGGCGAAAAACCCGGCGTCGACAGCTGGCGACTCTACTGGGGAAATTAGAGGGCTTAAGCCGCGTTCAAGTCTTGATGCTGTCCTATCCCTTAAAATTCATGAATGTGTGTGTGCGTGCGATATTTTGACCTGTTGTTGTGTGAATGTGTTTTACCAATGAATGATTGTTTGAATGGAATGACTTTACTTTAAAAGCAATCATTGCATGCGGTGAGGACGATGAATGTGAATGTATATTGAGAGAGTACCTCCTCCTGAGGCGAACCTGTCGGTTGCTTATTACTGGACTCGAAGGGGCTGCTCCCCGGAGATGGCTCAGGAAACGCACCACCCAAATCCGCTCCAATCGAAAGGACTCAGACGAGTAGATTGCGAAGATTTGGGGACCTTCATGCCGAAAAGCCCGCGAGAGTAACCCTAGGGTAGGTTAGCCTCTGATAAACCTAACGAAAGGGAAGCTTCTTCATGCCCTTTTATCGTTCAGATAAATAAATAAATATCATGTAAATGGCATACAACTGTCATACCGTCATCATCGTAATAAACATGTCCCGTATCATGTGATTACATCACCTGCACATATAAAGAGAATACTGACATGGTTTTTGCAGGAAGGCAATCCGTACCACGTACCAAGGTTTTCTAAAACTTCTAAATACTATCCTGTCATCAAACACTGACCTTGTTTTGCAGGATAAGATTGGAGAACCAGGAAAGCGTGGCATAAGGATCACAAAGAACCCGGAGTAGGGGCATATTCGACCACAAAAAAAAAAAAAAAAAAGAAGCGAAAAAGAAAAAGAAAAAGAAGAAAAAGAAAAAGAAATAATAATAATCATGCATCAGTGTTGACATGCCTCTGCCAACTTGTAACTGGCACAGTACTAAACTGCGGCCTTTGTTTGTTTTGCGAGATTGCCCCTACGACCCAACTAAGAGGCCGTAAAGTCCATACTCCGTCCATCCAAATGGCAGAGGCCGATAGCCATGAAATTACAGTTCTGCCACTCCAACAATACGGCCGAATACGAGGGATTCAGCCTAGGACTGAGATTAGCCCTGTGAATGAAAAAAATGATAGTAGTTAGAGACTCGAATTGGTCATCCGGCAGGCCATGGGAATATACAGCACCAAAGGGCATAATTGGGACCTAGCTACGGGACTGCTGAGATATCTGGAAGCCAAAGAGGCCATATGCAACTAAACGAAGTACATGGCGATGTGTGCAGAGCCCATATGAGCAGAACACTTTTTGCAAAGAAAAGCGTGTGAACGGGTCGCTACGGGCTAACCATGAAAGCTGATTGCGATACTCATGTCAGGAAATGCCATCAATGCCAGATCCATACCAATGTGATCCATGCACCTCCCAATGAGCTCCATTGCTTGACCTCACCGTGGCCAGTTGGACCGTGCATCAGGTGATATCCAGGAAGGGAAAAATCCCGGAGTATGGCAGTGAATCCCGGCCAGTAGAAGATCAATGGGTTTTAAAATTCTGAGTTTTATTTTAAATCCCTGCACGCTCATGTCATTTTGTAATGTTATCCAAAAAAAAAAAAAAAAAAAAAATCATATGCTGAAATGTTTTATATATGTGACAAGCATTTTTTTGTTTTACGTCAGGTACCCCGATTTGAGGCATTCTAGCCTGACAAGCAATAGGCCAAATTTGAAGGAGGATCACGATTTTGGTATAAAGCTAGAGTTCGATCTGATGGGGATTGAGCGGGACGAGACAGAGATCGACAATACGCCTGACGAGATCAAAGGAGGGGTCGAGGATAAACCCAAACCCGACTTAGACCAAGCCATCGCCATCAAACATCAGAATCCCTAATGATCACAAAGAACCCGGAGTAGGGGCATATTTGACCAAAAAAAAAAAAAAGAAAAAAAAAAAATCCCCCAAACCTTTCAACAAGTCAAAGGACCGGGTCTTTTGTCAACCCAGCGAGATACCGATGCAACCAGTACGAGGGAGATCACAAGAAAAGCAACTTAGCACTGGGGCATTTGTCAACCACCCAGGAAATGATGACGTGCAAATTGGCACCCCTGCAACAATCCCATCAACATGCACCAGCATCATCAAATGCTACCTCATGTCAATCCAATCTTTAACGGTACGATCATCTGGCCTTTGTCAAGCATAGTTTTCCCGGGATACGACGATCCGCGTGAGGGGGATTTTATTTGGCTTGATAGGAATCGGATTATTTCTGACAAGCAACCGTGGAGCACGATTGTGAGTATGATTAGACGAAGAAGGCTATTCAACCTTTTGATCGGGTACAAAGCCTTAATTCAAAGCAACGTTTGCGACAGAATCGACCTCATGTGACAGCCTTCACTTTGCATTTGCACAAACTTTCAGTTGTGGGGTATAAAACTATGACAACGTTGATGGCAATTAACACGTAGTCAGACAGTCAATAATTATCAAGCTAATATCAAGAAGTCGGACGATAAATGATTATCAGGCTAATGTCTCGAATCGTGGCCTGGGTTATTCGAGTAATTAAGCCCGAGGGGTGTCTCTACACCTGGTGCCCTAAAGCCACCTGGTTTGGGAGTCGCTGGCCCAACACTCGTTACATGGGTAACTCAGAGCCTAAGAAAGCGAGCATTACAGTAGAGGAGGCCCGAGCAGATTCGAATCGTGGCATGGGCTACTCGAGTAATTAAGCCTAAGGGGTGTTTCTACATCTGGTGCCCTAAAGCCGTCTGGTTTGGGAGTCACCGGTCTAACACTCGCTACATGGGTAACTCAAGCATAAGAAAATGAATCTTGCGCAAGGTCAAGCAAAGAATGAATGGTGCAGACCACCAGCTTGTCTCGAACCGTGGCCTTTGTTACTCGAGTAAATAAATCCGAAGGGGTGTCTGTACACCTAATGCCCCAAAACAATCTGGTTTGGGAGTTATTGGTCCAAAACTCGTTAAATGGGTAACTTTGAATAGCCTAAGAAAACGAGACAAGTGAAGTGGACTAATAAAGAGAAAAGATAATGCGAAAAACTCTCGGCCTTAAACAATGGGTCATGGAAGAAAACCCCTACTGAATGCTGCATTGCACAGTGCATTTGTCATATGACGTCAATCCTGCTAAGGACGTTGTCGAGAATGGAGACAGAATACCTTTGACGAAGGAAGGTAGTTCTTCTGAATTCGACCTTACTCACGTACAATGACCATGAATGCTTGAAGGTGCTCTTACAATTTCATAACTCGTCAAATAGAAAATCATCAATGCACGAGGGATTGAAAAAAAAAAAAAAAAAAAAAAAAAAATTCCAATCTAGTGCATTCACGGTCCACAACTTGCTAGAGTGTGCGATCAGTAGATATTCAATTTCATGTGCTTTAACTGCATTTTTGTCGAGATTATAATATCTTTGTGATGAACTAACCCTAACGGCCCGAGCCTTCAAGTTTTGGCATTTGTTAGTCATCTGATATGCATGATCTTACAGAGATGTGGATAACTCAGCACGGTCAACATCGCGAATTTCCAATAGAAATCCTTGGTAACAACACGTGCCAAGGCTGGGGCAGTTAAGAATCATGAAATGGAAGGAAGCTGAGGCTGCACAGAACTTCTCGTCATTGGACTTCTCCCCAATCCTGACTATCATTGCCTCGACGTCCAAATGATCCCCGTGCATGAGCATATACGAGGATGATATAATGCGGGACAACAACATATCGGCCAGCAGAAATGATCAAAAGGCCAAAGAGCCCAACATAGCTATCGATCATCACAGAGAGCGAAACAGACTGCCTCAAACTCGATGAAATGAAGACGACCAAGAGCAGACAGAATACCAGACCAGGTTGAAGTCTAGAAACTACACTTCACGACGAGGCGTGATTCAATCAAATGTTGGCAAACAACGACGACTGTCGAATCATATCATTTGACTGAACATGGGTCATTTCTATCTAAACATATGTTGTGCACGTGTATCTGTCCATAACATATCTGCCAGATCATGCATAACATCTTTTTCATGCATGCAGGTACGATCAAAATGAAAATCTTCGGGAAAGTACAAGCGCGTCGCTTTCAACCTCACAAATGATCAGAGTGATGGCTTTTGCGGCATGATACGTGGACGATGTTGGTGGGAGATCCAGGACATGAAGCCGATCACACATCCCATCCAAAAAAAAAAAAAACCAATCAACCAACCCTGGGAAGGGCTGAGATCCACGCGAACCACAACCAGATGGTGAGCACCCCTGGGAAGGGCTGATATCCACAAAAAGAAAAAGACAAAAAACAACAAACCTGGGAGGGGCTGAGATCCACGCGAACCACAACAAGATGGTGAGCAACCCTGGGAAGGGCTGATATCCACAAAAAGAAAAAAGACAAAAAACAACAAACCCTGGGAAGGGCTGAGATCCAAATAACCAACCGGCGACGATAACTGGAGGTTACGAGATGGGTGACCGGCGACGATACCCGGCCCCGACGAGATAATCGACCGGCGACGATAACCGGCGATTACGAGATGGATGTCCGGCGACGAAAACCGGCTCCGACAAGATAACCAACCGGCGACGATAACCGGAGGTTACGAGATGGGTGACCGGCGACGATACCCGGCCCCGACGAGACAATCGACCGGCGACGATAACCGGCGATTACGAGATGGATGTCCGGCGACGAAAACCGGCTCCGACAAGATAACCAACCGGCGACGATAACCGGGGGTTACGAGATGGGTGACCGGCGACGATACCCGGCCCCGACGAGACAATCGACCGGCGACGATAACCGGCGATTACGAGATGGATGTCCGGCGACGAAAACCGGCTCCAACAAGATAACCAACCGGCGACGATAACCAGGGGTTACGAGATGGGTGACCGGCGACGATACCCGGCCCCGACAAGATAATCGATCGGCGACGATAACCGGCGATTACGAGATGGATGTCCGGCGACGAAAACCGGCTCCGACAAGATAACCAACCGGCGACGATAACCGGGGGTTACGAGATGGGTGACCGGCGACGATACCCGGCCCCGACGAGACAATCGACCGGCGACGATAACCGGCGATTACGAGATGGATGTCCGGCGACGAAAACCGGCTCCGACAAGATAACCAACCGGCGACGATAACCGGGGGTTACGAGATGGGTGACCGGCGACGATACCCGGCCCCGACGAGACAATTGACCGGCGACGATAACCGGCGATTACGAGATGGATGTCCGGCGACGAAAACTGGCTCCGACAAACGGCGACGATAATCGTATCAAAAGACTGTACAGGGGTCATTTTTCATTTTAAATGTTGTGTCACATGCATTGAATAAGTGATAATTCTGTACGTGATCCATGCAGGTTAGGTGTCAAGATCCTAGCCTATCAGAGTCAAAAGCAATGGTTGCCAAGAACGATGTGCGAGGACGAACTCCAAGGATGCCCTTCAAAGCTAGTCAGGAGAATAACCTCCTTTGATGACAATGGGATGGAATAAGGTGATTATGAGAGGGGTGACCGGATACGAGACCCGACACTCACAGGACAATCGACCGGATACGAGACCCGGCGATTACGAGACGAGCGACAGATCAGGGATTGATGCATTGACACCCTTGCAAATGTGTTGCATGCCTTACATCTTGCGTTACATCATAAGTTGTATGTGTTGCATCATGTATGCACTGTCATTCTTATGCACTGTCATTCATGCATCGGGTGTCTATTTCTTTATCATGTTCATTTCATTTAACATTTCATAAACATGATAAAGAGGGGCAGCTGTAGACACCCAAATTTTGCACTTCGTATGCTAACCTTGACAGGAGGGCAAAATCGTCAATTGAACCCGCCTGCGGGAGCAAAAGAATCGGCATAAGTGCGAAGACTGGACGCCGCCGGGACAAGTTGCAGTCAAAATCAACGTGACGATAAAGCCATCTGAAATGAGCATTTCCGAATAATGTGTCACGTCCCGCAGTAATTATCGGACTGCAAAATACAGGCATTTCGGATAAAACTGACAGCGCGACGCGAGAATCGAGGTGCGGTGCGGGAATCGAGAAGAATTAAATAATCAAAGTGGCTGGCGTGCTGGGTGGAAGGCAGGCGGCCAGCCAGCCGCAGATCAATCTGCGGCTGGCTCTGGCCAGCCAATAACAACTCATTGCAGCATACAGGGAGCGAGAGAGAAGAGGAATTCAGCAGATCCGAGAAGAAGAAAAATACAGCAGCAAGAAGTTCGAAAATTGAGGAAGAAATAGCATAGATTTGCAACAAAAATAGGAGTAAAAGAGAGGAAAAAAGAGAGGAATAATATTCTTGTGAATTAATTGTATCACATATATCTTTTCTTCTATCCGAATAGACAAATTTACATCCATTTGGATTTCATTTGCAAGGTAAAAATCTCCTTATTTTTGCAATTTCTATCACATCTTTTGGTCAAATTAAATGTAGTTTTCATGTAATTTATGATGGAACAATGAATTAGGGATTATTATTGAGGGTTCCATCGGAACAAAATTCTTCCTAATAACCCAATGATATTTATTCGTTGATCTTTTTTTTGTTTGTTTTACGATGTTATATTTGGCATAGTTCTTTTAGATCGATATTTTAGGATGTCTTGGTATTGTTAGATTATCCGTGTTGGTTATTTCTTGTAACATCCGATAGTGGGTGTGTGGAAACTTGTTTGTGAGCCTAGGAAAGCGACCCCGTGGTCCAAATCTGATGATGGACATATCTTGATGTAAGAAGTAGGAATGATGTAGTTTTCATTGTAAATATGTAATCGTCGGGCCTTAAAACGACGCTAAAGCAAGAATCGTGTTTAAGGCCCCGTCATAGTGAAAATATGTGATTGTTGGTGTTCGGGGGTATTTTGATGGCTTACATGCCCGTGAATAACCCCCTACGCGTTTTGATGTTTAAATTGATTTGTAACATCAAACAAAGGATTTCAAAACCAAAACAATAAAGATTTTTCTAAAATCGATCAAAATAGGTTATTAGCATCACGAGGATAATAAATTGGGAATGCTAACGAATGTCGACTCCTATTTTAACGAGAAAGCTAAAGGAAATCGTTTTCAAACATCACAAAATTTGATTTTAGAAATGAGTAATGTTTTATTAAACCTTGATGTATAGGGCGAAAGAGATCCTAGAAATTGCCTATCATTTGTGAAAGCAACGTATAAATCTCGATTCCTATTTTGGCTAAGGCTTAATAAAATCCTCTTTTTCCAAAACGACACCTAAAGAAAAATTCCATGGCTTTTGACAAATTAAAATCAAACCTCTCTCATAAGGAATCAAGCTTTCTCGTGTAGACATTCCGAAGCGTCCCCAAATTAAAGCACGATTTTCCCAAGAATCCAAATGATTCTTTCATACAAACTCACCACAACATTCACATAAGCACACACACACACACACCTGCACATATACACATTTCATGAATTAAAAGATAGGACAGCATCAAGATTGCGGTAACCGTGTTTCACGGAAGTCGGGGGGTGCCTAACACCTTCCCCTCGCTTAAGCAAGCCCCCGAACTCTATGAATCTCGATTCGCAGATCAATTAATTCGAAGTCACATATGAGCCAGCGATTTATAAAAAACGAAAATTCGGATGAGTTGGTACATCCATTTCAAATATACCAACTGGCGACTCTGGTTAATTGGCTCATCATAAAAAACGATCTTTCAAAACCCCGTCGACACTCAAGCCGACCCTTTTCCAAAAATCATCTAATCAAAAGGCTAAAATCGGAAAAGGACAAAACAATCGGAAGAGACGAAAAACCCGGCGTCGACAAGGAGTCGTCGGAAGTTCGCCGGAAAAAAGGAAGGAGGAAGAAGAAGGAGGCACGGGAGGAAGAAGAAGGGAATCTAAGCAAGGAGAACCTTCAAAATCAATCCTAGCCGAGCTTCTTAATCATCTAGGAAGGATTTATAGAGGTAAACACCAATCAAATCCATTGCATTCGATTTCTTATTGAGTTTTTCAAGTTTTTCTTAGTTTTGAGCTCTTAAGCTTGTGGGTCGGATTTGTGGCGATTCTTGGTGTTTTTGTTTGTGGTGATTGTTTGTAAATGTTGTTAAGAGGTTATATAAGCCATTAATAATATCAAAGTGGAACAAAAACGCAATAAATCCGTACCTATGCTTAAAGAGGATGAAGAACATGAAGAACAATGAACTTTGAACAAGAACATGGACTTTTGGACGATTTTGAGGACTTATGGCTATGACTTTGTGTTTATTTAATTTATTTGTTGCTATGATGTTGTACTTCCATGGGTTACGAAGTTAACCCATTTGGAATGGAGTAAAAAGGAGTTAAAACGAAGATTTGGTGTATTGAGGGAGTTATGGTGATTGGAAGCAAGATAGATCTAGAACACCAAAAACAGATCATTCTGGGAAGCAAAACGAACTGGCCACGAGCTCAGCTACTGGTTATAGCGCCCCGGCGCTGGCCATAGGCCATTTTGAGCGCCCCGGCGCTGGCCATAGGCCATTTTGAGCGCCCCGGCGCTGGCCACAGACACTAGGCAAAACAGCTTCGACGTCCTTTAGTAAAATGTCCATAACTTTTGCATACGAACTCGGATTGAGATGATTCAAGATGATTCGGAAAGAGAACGAGTAGCCCTACAACTTTAGTTCTTTAAGGGTTTCTATTTGAGACCTGTATCATGGCCTAAATTAGCCATTTATAGGACTGATGCGTAATTGGGGTCAATCGGAGGGCGTCGGGCATGCGCATTTGCACACGTGATGCCCCCGACCCTGTAAAATGATGTTCTAAGTTCTAAAATATGGTTATTATGATTTATAGTGATACTTAACATTAACCATTGGGTAGTAGACAATTTGAATGGGTGTGCTAAGCGTACGCAATCGCGTGTGACTTGGGCGTTTGAATAGACAAGTGTGGCGCATGGACGTGCAAACGTCGTAACGCCGTAATAAGTGTGTATAACCTTGTTTAATATTTTGTTTCTAATAATAATGGAACATGATAGAGTGTTATAACCCAATGTATGAGCATGCTAAGCATATGCAAAGGAGGCGAATTAGGTGTGTGACGTGTAAACGTCGAAACGCCGCGTAAAGTGTTAAAGAACTTAAATAGTGTTTCGATTTAAACAAAACGAACATTATAAGATATGAAGTGGGTTTATATTATAAACCATTATATGAAGACTTTTTAGTGGCTAATTGGTATTTTATTGTTAAATAAATTGTGTAGGATATTTGAAGGACGAGCAATCATAATTTGGCATGGAACGCTTAAAGGCAAGTTCTTTCAGTAACTTGTTAACTTGTTTAAATGTATTGATGTACATGACTTGATTACTAAATCTTTCATTATTATGTGGAGTATATGCGAGCATGATTAAATTGTGCACAATGTGCAATTATGTGACTATATTGTTCTATGTGGGACTTGAACTATTGTGAATATACAATGTGAGATGTATGAAGTATGCTATGAGATACATGATGCATGTATACAGATGAATTGCATAAGATTTATAATGCATGATTAAGATGCATAGTATGAGAATCATGATCCATGGATAAATGCAAACTTATGTGTTACGTGAAGCATGAAATGTGAAAACTGTTAGTTCTTGCTGAGCCGTCGTGCTCATTCTTGCAAAAATAAAACTTTTGCAGATTTTACGATGCAATGCAATTATCTTGATATCGTGGTGATAAAGATTAGAGATGCATGGAAACAGGAAGGTTGCTAAATATCTCTTTATTGTAATTAATTAGCTGTGATGACGGTATATGATGTACGTGAATTTGTCTATGTAAACCTTGAGTTATAAATGGAGGTTATCCATTATAGTAGTAAGATGAGGCTATGTTAGTTACCTGTTTTAGTAAACTACAGGAATGACGATGATGTATAAAGGACATTTTTATAACGAATGTATTGGTGATTGAATAAACTTGTGAATATTCAGGGATTGGATAAAGTCAGAATCTGAACCTTGCATTCACACATGAGATATTGTAAAGGATCATGGTATTTATTCAACCTTGGTCATAAGTGTTTTATTTAAGGTTTTCGTGCCTGGTACTAGATTAGGATTTGTTGTAATATCATTGTAATTACATTCTTGTAGTAAGATTATGTTTTAGTTATGGTTTTGAGGCTTGGGACGACAATATTTATATCATATCAATGTTAATATTTTTATTATTCCGCAATAAGTTGTTGTTAGATTGATATATGAGTGGCACAGTGATGCACCAAATTCGTGGATAAGGCAACCCGGATTCGGGGGCGTCACAGGTTGGTATCAGAGCTATAGGTTATAAACCTTAGGTAAACGAACCTTAGGCTATAACCTGAGGGTAGAAAGAGGATAGTGATAAAGAATAAACTCGGACAGAGTTTAACTGTTAAGGAATAAATTTAGAAGATTCAAAGAAGGATCTTGAAGAGTTATAACAGATAAGAATTAGCAGTCACCTGACTCCAGTAATAAAGACAACAAGTGTTGATCAATAGACGAGGTCTATAAGACGTAAAGGCATAAAGTCATATATTATGATGAAAGAGAAGAGTATAGAAGATTGTAGGATGAAACGGGCGTAGGATAAGAAGATCATATTGTAAAATGATTGTAGAGTAAGATCACGAAGTGATTGGATTAAGTCATAGAATGGCAGATGATCAATTGAATGATTAAAAATTTTAGCTCAATGCTACAGAAAGATGGTACTGTGAGATAGTACGAGTAGAACTCGGAAGGAGTTATGGATGATGAGACACGAATTAAATTCATGTTGAGCAAGGAGTAAGCTAGGATTGGGGGTGATTTCAATTGAGGACTCATGTTAGTGGCTGGGTTGTACAATTCCTTGTATGGGCGGGGAATTCGTGCTTGGTTTGAGAACCACTTAGCTTCCTACATCGGTATAGTGGTTAAGTTGAACAATTCCTTGTATGGGCGGGGAATTTGTGCTTGGTGTAACAACCGCTTAGCTTCCTATATTGATTAGTGGCCGAGTTAACCAATTCCTTCTATGGGCAGGGGATGGTGATGGGTTCGACAATCACTTAGCTTCCTATATTGATAATCGTTGGAACCTGGTATCGCGCTATCGTTATACGTATGACGAGAAGGTGATTCTTTTCTCATATCTATATTTGATGGTTAAAGAATAATAAGATTAGGTGCGTGTTCTTGAAACTCATACTTATGGTAAGTTCGTGACTCATAATCATATGGTATGTTTTGAGCCCCTCAGCGTATGGACAGTCCTTGATTTGTTCTTGGACTACGTATTTCTAGGACAAGTTCCTAAACTCATATTATTGTGGCAAGTTCCTGAACTCATAATGTGTGGTAAGTTGATAAACTATATTGAGGTATAGGAAAGTTGTAGAGCGAGAATTGTGAATTCTCAAAATGATGAACATTGGTGATGTTAGAAATAGATAGAATTATTAAACAATAATGCATTGGGGAGAAATTGAAGTTGATAAGGAGACATGGATATTCCAAATCTTCTAGCTATGCTAGACTTCGAAATTTATTGACTTCGTGCTGACATTTGCACTTTTGCACTTCGAAAAATGTATGGGGCCAGATTTTTGGACCAAGGATTTTTAAATGTACTATTATTCATATGTCTACGCTAATAGTTTCGGCTAGACAAAGTTGATTTGAAAATATCAAAATGTATTTTTTAAATTGTCATCAATGCATCATGAAACCTGGTGTAGAATGACAGATGATGGAGTCATCAATGCAGATTAACCTAGTGTTGGATGTGATCATAGTATCGTCAACCCACAATGGTATGATGTAGTATGACAAAATCACAAAATGACGGAATCCTCAACGGACTGTAAAAACAGTGCGGTATCATGACGTCATAAAATGATTTTTGTTTTCTTTAAAGTATGAAAAAGTATGCCAATTGAGTTGGCTAAAATATTTTGATTGATGTCCGAACCGTTGATGTAAGTTTAAGCTATTTGATTCGGCAGGACAAATACTGAAATGTTTTATTGAATGTTTTTGAGCTGAGGTGAACAACCCTAATATTGGGGTATTTTATGTCGGAAAAACCCCGACTGTTTGGCTAGAGAGTTGTGCACAACGCAAACGTACGACAGGCTGATCACCTAAAGTACAACCAAGAGGTAGTTTACTGTCTTTATGACTATAAACAGACCTAGCAGAGGTAGTTTACTGTCTTTATGACTATAAACAGGCCTAGCAGAGGTAGTTTGCTGTCTTTATGACTGTAAGCGGGCCCAGTAAAGAATGTTTACAGTCCTAGTGATTGTTAACTTCTAGGTTTATGGTGGAAATACCATTAAACCGAGTATGTCGTTCATGGTCTTTATGACCCCTCAGCATAATATGAAAAGTTTTTAAGAAATATTTTTATTTCCTACTCACTCAAGTTACTTCACAATTATTAAACAATTGTTGAAGGTTCCTATTATCCGGGAAATTGAATGTGAAAAGGGTAATTGCCCTTAGAAAGAAGTAGTCGTAGAATGCGACGATTCCAAATGAATTCTTGAAAGAGGAAGGTGTAAAGCTTTGTTGAAAGTCTGTATGAATGAATGATATGAGCATGATAGCAATTATGAGATTAATTTTCTAGAAGAAGCGGATGAAACTCTAAAAAGAAGAAGTGAAATTCCTAGATAGATGATAAGTAGAATGAACGAAGATGAGTATGTTATAATTTTGAGGGCGAAATTCTTAGAAGAAGGGGTGAATGTAATATCCCGAATGTGTATGAGTGAGTAAATCATGATATTAAATTATTATGATGATTGTGACATACAATGATCCTTAGAAAAGGAAATTGATGGATTAAATAAAGGACAATACTCAGTATATAATTGAGTTGATAAAGGATATAGAATAAAACCTACAAGAATTTGTTAATGAAGTGGATTGGATAGGCAACGTAAAACCTATGATATAGTAATGCGTTGAAATAATTCAACGACAAAATTTTGGAAGAAGGTTTACGCAAACCGAGTAAGAGGTTTGATATTGGTGATTCCGAGGACAGAATCCTTATAAGGAGGGAAGGATGTGACAACCCAGATTTTTGAGAATAATTATAATAAGAATTTAATATAGAATAATTCTTATTATGAGACGTGTCGAGTTTGAATATATATGTGTTATATATATTTATGTGATTTTTATTGGTGAGCTTAATATGTATATATAAATGTGAAATATATACGTAGATTCAAAATGAATGAGTTAATAGTTAATTATTGTAACGATCGCGAGTCGTGGGTAGCTTGGTAATTCGAGCTTATGGATATTATTGAATAAAATGGACTTTTATTAATAATATTATGTGTTAAGAGTTTAAAGGTTATATTATAATCTAGATTATGTGTAGACGATTAGTAAGTATGAAAGTTTTCGTATTAGTTAATTTGGTGGTTTCGAGAAATATCGCTAGAGTACTATTTATTGGATTAAATAAATAGTTGGAGGATAATATTATTGAACGACTTATTTGAGTTAAAGGCACTAACCCAAATTATGGGTGGGTTATATGCACGTTGATGTATATTATTATGGGGAGTTAATCGGGAAAAGTAGCGATCGCAAATCGTGAATACCCTTGTGATTTTGGTTTATTAATATTATTAAATGGGTTAAATATTATTTTTGTGTGACATGTTTAAAGGTTGTTTTATAACCTGGATGATGTCAACGTATTAAGTTTTATGCGTTATTGAATCGTAGGAGTGAATAATTGATTTTGCGAAAGATCGCAAAATCACTATTCACGGGGCACGTTTCCCGAGACACTATTCACGCCATAATATTTTTGTGACTTTTTTGATTTTAATAAATTTCATAAATACGTGTATGCGCACGAATAATTTTTCCAAGCGTCGAAAATTTTATTTGAGCTGATACGTGATTTTATCCGTATCCGAAATGTATAATATGGGTGTTCCGAATATTTGGACAAATTCCATAATAATTATTTTTACCCATCCCAATATTTATGGGAGTACCCATTTTAATTTTGGGTAAAGTTATTTACCAGTTTTGGTACAAAAGTGGGAGTTTTCGGATATAATTTTGGGGTATTCAGGTATTTATTTTGGCTTGTCACTCCAAGAGGGAACCAATCCCTCATTTTGGACCAATCAAATTGCAAGGAGGGAGAGCTATTGCCGGCAATGTTGAAAAAAAAAATTGGCCACCTTGAGCCATTAACCCACAAACTCATTTTTTCTTCCCAAATTTACTCCTCCACTCTCCCAAATAGTTCAACAACTTCATTTCTCTATTGCAAACCATCAGCTCCCCATTCAAACTCATTTCAAATTCTGCAGAGAGAGAGAGTGAGAGTGAGAGTGAGAGAGCTCGCCGGAAAAAGGAAGAGGAGTCGCCGGAAGTTCGCCGGAAAAAAGGAAGGAGGAAGAAGAAGGAGGCACGGGAGGAAGAAGAAGGGAATCCAAGCAAGGAGGACCTTCAAAATCAATCCTAGCCGAGCTTCTTAATCATCTAGGAAGGATTTATAGAGGTAAACACCAATCAAATCCGTTCCATTCGATTTCTTATTGAGTTTTTCAAGTTTTTCATAGTTTTGAGCTCTTAAGCTTGTGGGTCGGATTTGTGGCGATTCTTGGTGTTTTTGTTTGTGGTGATTGTTTGTAAATGTTGTTAAGAGGTTATATAAGCCATTAATAATATCAAAGTGGAACAAAAACGCAATAAATCTGTACCTATGCTTAAGGAGGATGAAGAACATGAAGAACAATGAACTTTGAACAAGAACATGGACTTTTGGACGATTTAGAGGACTTATGGCTATGACTTTGTGTTTATTTAATTTATTTGTTTCTATGATGTTGTACTTCCATGGGTTACGAAGTTAACCCAATTGGAATGGAGTAAAAAGGAGTTAAAACGAATATTTGGTGATGATCCTAGTGAAGAACACGAAGAACACCAAGAACACGAAAATAAAACATGAGTTGATACTTTGGCCTAAGATTTGGCCATGTTAATGTTAATGGATAACTCTGAATTTTTAATATGTTGTAGCCCTATGTCTTAGGAGTCCATAGAGTCTGGAACGGACCAATTTGAACGTGTATTGAGGGAGTTATGGTGATTGGAAGCAAGATAGATCTAGAACACCAAAAACAGAGCATTCTGGGAAGCAAAACGAACTGGCCACGAGCTCAGCTACTGGTTATAGTGCCCCGGCGCTGGCCATAGGCCATTTTGAGCGCCCCGGCGCTGGCCACAGACACTAGGCAAAACAGCTTCGACATCCTTTAGTAAAATGTCCATAACGTTTGCATACAAACTCGGATTGAGATGATTCAAGATGATTCGGAAAGAGAACGAGTAGCCCTACAACTTTCGTTCTTTAAGTTTTTTGATTTGAGACCTGTATCATGGCCTAAATTAGCCATTTATAGGACTGATGCGTAATTGGGGTCAATCGGAGGGCGTCGGGCATGCGCATTTGCACACGTGATGCCCCCGACCCTGTAAAATGATGTTCTAAGTTCTAAAATATGGTTATTATGATTTATAGTGATACTTAACATTAACCATTGGGTAGTAGACAATTTGAATGGGTGTGCTAAGCGTACGCAATCGCGTGTGACTTGGGCGTTTGAATAGACAAGTGTGGCGCATGGACGTGCAAACGTCGTAACGCCGTAATAAGTGTGTATAACCTTGTTTAATATTTTGTTTCTAATAATAATGGAACATGATAGAGTGTTATAACCCAATGTATGAGCATGCTAAGCATATGCAAAGGAGGCGAATTAGGTGTGTGACGTGTAAACGTCGAAACGCCGCGTAAAGTGTTAAAGAACTTAAATAGTGTTTCGATTTAAACAAAACGAACATTATAAGATATGAAGTGGGTTTATATTATAAACCATTATATGAAGACTTTTTAGTGGCTAATTGGTATTTTATTATTAAATAAATTGTGTAGGATATTTGAAGGACGAGCCATCATAATTTGGCAAAGAACGCTTAAAGGCAAGTTCTTTCAGTAACTTGTTAACTTGTTTAAATGTATTGATGTACATGACTTGATTACTAAATCTTTCATTATTATGTGGAGTATATGCGAGCATGATTAAATTGTGCACAATGTGCAATTATGTGACTATATTGTTCTATGTGGGACTTGCTTTGTGAATATACAATGTGAGATGTATGAAGTATGCTATGAGATACATGATGCATGTATACAGATGAATTGCATAAGATTTATAATGCATGAGTAAGATGCATAGTATGAGAATCATGATCCATGGATAAATGCAAACTTATGTGTTACGTGAAGCATGAAATGTGAAAACTGTTAGTTCTTGCTGAGCCGTCGTGCTCATTCTTGCAAAAATAAAACTTTTGCAGATTTTACGATGCAATGCAATTATCTTGATATCGTGGTGATAAAGATTAGAGATGCATGAAAATAGGAAGGTTGCTAAATATCTCTTTATTGTTATTAATTAGCTGTGATGACGGTATATGATGTACGTGAATTTGTCTATGTAAACCTTGAGTTATAAATGGAGGTTATCCATTATAGTAGTAAGATGAGGCTATGTTAGTTACCTGTTTTAGTAAACTACAGGAATGACGATGATGTATAAAGGACATTTTTATAACGAATGTATTGGTGATTGAATAACCTTGCGAATATTCAGGGATTGGATAAAGTCAGAATCTGAACCTTGCGTTCACACATGAGATATTGTAAAGGATCATGGTATTTATTCAACCTTGGTCATAAGTGTTTTATTTAAGGTTTTCGTGCCTGGTACTAGATTAGGATTTGTTGTAATATCATTGTAATTACATTCTTGTAGTAAGATTATGTTTTAGTTATGGTTTCGAGGCTTGGGACAACAATATTTATATTATATCAATGTTAATATTTTTATTATTCCGCAATAAGTTGTTGTTAGATTGATATATGAGTGGCACAGTGATGCACCGAATTCGTGGATAAGGTAACCCGGCTTCGGGGGCGTCACAAAATAACAGTTTACAATTAAGGAACAATAAAAGCCCAAACAGCCCAGAACCATAAGAACCATGAGAAAGCCAGCTCGCAGTACAAAAAAGAAGCAACTGCCTAGGAGAACCATGCATACGTCCAGCAGCAAGAATAAGAGAACAAGGCAGTGAAACACCCAGCCACCACCAGGAACCACAGCCCAACACCAAACACAAAACCTGCAGCAAAACCGCAGCAACTAAGCCCCAGCAAAAACCTGCCCAAAACCAGCATCACAACAGTGGCGGGAATAAGACCAGCAGACGCACCAAAGAAAAGAAACAACCAGCAGCAACAAGAACAACCAACAGTAGCTTGAGGACCAAAAACAACAAAACAGCAGTATAGTAGTACAAAACCCAGCAGGAACTTCCATAGCATAGCCCGCAGCATATAGCAGACCCAAGCAGCAACAGCGAACAAGCCAAACAGCAGCACAAAGAACCAACAACTGTGGTCCAGCAGCCCAAGTTGGAAACCAACCAACCGCAGCAACCAGCACAGACCAGAACCACAACAGGCGCCCCAACCAGCAAAAGATAACAACCCAAAACAAAACCCAAAGCAACTGGGGTCAGCATAAGAGAGAGCCAAGAAGACCACAACTCGACTGAACAAAAAACCCAACTGCCAGCAGGAGATAGCAGCAGCAACAACAGTGACCAACCATAGCAGCAGCCACTAAAGACAAAACCGGAACTGCAGCAACAGCCGCAACACCACGACATCACCCAACTCAGCCAAACACCAGCATCAGTGGCAAAACCACACGCAACAACCATAAGCATCAGACCAGCAGGAAGGCCGAAAAAGAAGAGCACAACAAACCCCAGCAAAACCAGCAGGCAGACATCAGCATAAAAACACCAGACGCCCAGCAACAAGGGCAGCGAAAACATGCCAAAAGAGTCCAGCCGCACCAAACAACACAACCCAAAGCATGGCCAACAAACAGACACACCCCCACCAGAATACCAAAAGACCAATTTGCAAGAAACCAGCAGACAGAGCCCAGCTCCATCAACAAGCAGCAAAGGTCATCAAAAGATCATGCCAGACCAATAACCAGAGCAGCGAAAGCAAGGAGCAAAAACAGAACCCCAAAAGCCAGCAAACATAGGCAAAAGCCCAGCCCAAACCAGCAACCAGCAGGTGCAAGGAAACAATCAATACCGAGACCCACGTGGAGGCTAAACAGTAGTAGTGATCATCAAATGACTAAGCCTAGCAGATTGCTTCCTAACCATAGCGGAAGAGTGAAGCCGACATTTAATGACATGCATAATTTCACGACCAAGACTGGCAGCCGGCATTGAAGATTTTCCATGACATCTAGCATTCCGCTCTCTCCAAATGTGGTAAACAGTTGCGGCCAGCCCAAGAGAAAGAATAGAGCGCCTCAATTTCGAGGGGGGAATAAGGAGCACATAGTTTACAATAGAAACCCAGTCCCTAAGGAACCCCCGCCAACCACAGCGATGCATGACATAGAAGAGGACTTGGAAAGCATACGGGCATTGGAAAAAAAGGTGGGGAAAACTTTCCAAATTATTGGAGCAAAGCTGGCAGTCGGGAGGAATGTCGAAACCATAACGAACCAGGACATCTTTAGTCCTGAAACCCTTGTGAAAGGCAAGCCATAAGTAGGAGAATCTAGGAACATGGAGCTTGTGCCACACCAGAGAAGACCAATCAACATCAATACCCCTCCTACGAATAGAATTCCAAATAGAGCATGTAGAAACAGAAGAAGAGGAATCCCAAAGGAGGCAATCCTGCTTAGAAGTATCATGAAGTCTAGAGACGTCAAAGGAGCGACAAAACTCCATAACAACAGAGTGGTTAGAGGATGGTAACTCCCATCCAAAGTCTCCTAAAATCGCGGCCACCGTAGCCATAGGACCCAAACCAGAGTAAACAATGAGGCAGTCATGAACAGAGCGGGCAAGAGGCCGATGGTTCATCCACGGGTCAAACCAAAGACTAACAAGAGAGCCATTGCCAATAACATAATTAATATGATTGATGGCCACACTCTGAAGTCTTAAAACCTTTCTCCAGATCCATGAACAGTCAGAAGGGATAGGAATAGACCAGAAGTTACGATCCTTAATCACAGTATCCCTTGTCCATTTAGCCCACAAGGAGGAACTCTGAGGGTTAATAATATTCCACAAGTGCAATAAAATACTAGCATTGTTCCAATCATCAAGTTGCTTTAGATTTAAGCCCCCTTCAGACACTGGCAAGGCAATTTTATCCCAAGCAACCTTAACACCAAACTTTTGCAAAGAAGAACCCTTCCAAAGAAATCTGGAGAGAATAGATTTGATGGATTTCAAGATGTAGGAAGGCAAAATGAAAAAAGAGGACCAATAACTTTGAACAACAAAAAGAACAGTCCTAATCAATTGAAGCCTGCCAGAGAAAGAGAGAAGCTTTGAGGTCCAAGATGTAACTTTAGCAGTAATTCTGTCAAGGAGAGGCCTACAATCCATAGCAGAGAGCTTTGAAGAGATAAGGGGGACGCCGAGGAATTTGGTAGGGGTGTATCCCCTCTCAAAATGAAGAATATTCAGAATGGCAATTTCATCCTCAGGGATAACATTGGCAAGAAAGCACTGACTCTTCGCCTCATTAGGAGAGAGACCAGAGATGTGAGAGAAGAGGGTCAAGGAGGATGATAAAGTAGAGACGGAGGCCGGATCCCCATGACAGAAAAGCATTAGATCATCCGCAAAACAGAGATATTATGGACAGTTCTCCAGTGAAACTTGAAGGGGAGGGTTTTTATTTTATCAGCAATAATCAAAGAAAGAGTCTCCATGATAATGACAAAAAGGTAAGGCGAAAGCGGATCACCTTGACGAAGACCCCTAGCCCCAGGGAAAAAACCACATAAGGCCCCATTACCCTTAACAGAGAAATTAGGAGTGGAGATACATGGCTTGATCTAGTAGATGAATTTCAGAGGGAATTTGAGGTGATACAGCACATCAAACAGAAAATCCCAGCGGATGGAGTCAAAAGCTTTCCTCAGGTCAATCTTAAGAGTACATCTAGGAGGCCCAGATCTTCTATGGTAATTCCTCATTAAATCTTGGGCAAGCAGAATATTATCACCAATCCGTCTACCCGGTATAAAGGCAGCTTGAGTAGGGGAGATGAGGGATGATAGAGTGCACCTAAGTCTACTAGCAATGATCTTAGAGATGCATTTATAAGTAGTAATACAACAGGAAATAGGCCTAAAGTCCCCCATAGAGGAAGGATTAGGGACCTTAGGAATGAGAGCAATGGCAGTAGCATTAGTACCTTTCAAGAGGCAGCCCTGCCTAAAAAAAGAATTAATGGCAGCAAGAAAATCTGGCCCCACCATATCCCAGTTGTGAGTGAAGAAGTTAACATTGAAACCATCAAGCCCCGGACTTTTATTTTTCTTCATAGAACGAAGGGTAGTCAAAATTTCATCATCAGTCACATCTCTATCCAAAAGACGGGCTTGGTCAGAAGATAGGGTCCTAGTGAAAATATGACCCAAATCATTTAGCCCCGGATAACAACAGCCCAGCAGATTCGAAAAATAGTCGACTGCAACCTTTTGGACATGGTCATGCCCCTGCACCATTATGCCACTATCATTATTAATAGACAAAATTTTGTTAGTATTCCACCTACTTTTTACCATGCTGTGAAAAAACCTAGAGTTTGAGTCCCCCTCCTTAAGCCACAAGACCCGGGATTTTTGTTTTAAAAGAGATTCCTCTTTAACCATAGCATCCCACAAATTAGTAGAGTAATCCCTCTGAAGCTTTAAGAGCTGCCCATCTCTCGGATTATTAATCAGCTCAATCTGAATATCATGCAGCTTCTGCCTTGCCTAGGCAACATTATTAGTAAGATTACCAACCGTCTTGTTCAGGTCACAAATCACCCTTTTTGCCCTCCTAAGTTTTTCGGCGAGGACAAAGATAGGATCCCCAGAGACATGACAATTCCAAGAGATCCTAAGAGAGTCCTTGAAACCCTCCAAATCCAGCATGAAATTAAAAAATTGGAATGGTTTTGGAATTTTTGGGAGGACAAGCCCAATAAAAATAATAGCAGGACTGTGATCCGAGAGATCCCTAGGACCAAAGTGAGCAAAAGAGGAGCCAAGTAAGGTTGACCAACCACAATTCACAAGAACACGATCAAGTTTTTTATAAGTGGGATCATCATCCTGGGAGTCCCACCAAGTATAGAAAGCGCCAGTAGCGCGAAGATCTTCAACAGAAATATTCTCCAGACATGCTTTAAATTCAGCATTACCATGGTCCCAAGAAGTATTACCACCATCAGTTTCATTCAGACTAATTGTTTCATTAAAGTCCCCCATCAATGCCCATGGAGAAGACAAAGGAACAATAAGAAAGTTTAAATCCTTCCAAAGAGCCCTACGATCAACAGGGGTATGCAAAGCATAAATAATAGAGACAAAAAAATGGGTATTAAGAGTTGTAGAAGCAACCGAGCAGTGAATGAGTTGAGAAGATTTGAACAGGATGTTTACATCCCAGATATTAGGGTCCCAGCCCAGCCAGATTCTGCCATTGTCATGGTACTCATAATTAAACTCCCACCTCCATCGACTACAGATTTTGTTAGAAATAGATGGAGCATGCTGAGCTTTCACCCTAGTTTCAATGAGGCCAACAAAAGAAATGTTATTAGAACGTAAGAAATCACGAACCAAGGACTGCTTAGGCCCTCTATTTACCCCTCTAATATTGTAAGAGCAAATATTAATCATTTAAAAAGAGGAGAAGATTTGAAGGAATAGCTATCCCCGCTTTTTTTGTTAATCTTTTTAGGCACAACCACATTGACAGGAACCATAGCCGAAACAGATTTGGTATTTTGATCTTTTCCCACATTTCCATCAATAAGCTTGAGCTTAGACACCAGAGGATTTGGAGACGGAGTAACATCAGTACTGGAAGGGGAGAAAGGTATATCCTTTGATGGTGCAGGGATAGGAGTAATATTGCCCAAGAAGGCCAGATTGGGCGAAGGAACTGGGTCAGTACCTTTACCCCTGTCCACCTTAGTTTTGTCCAAAGGTTTCAACAAATCAGCACGGGGGTTGTGTAGAGGGGTGATAGAGGTGATGGAAGAAGAGGGTTCTAGAAGATCAGAGATCAATAAGAAAGAGTTTGAGACAGGAACAACAGGTAAAGAAGGAGGAGAAACAGGGGATTTTTCAGTGACATGACCCTTAGCTCTGGCCACTGTCGTCCATTCCTCCTTGGAAGATGTAATAGTAACAGTGGGAGAGGCAAGGGCTTTAAGGTCAGAAACTTCCATAACCAACTTAGATTGAGGGATGAGGGTAAAGCCATGAGTGTCATCTTCAGCGTCCACATTAGAAGAGCAAGAAGTTTTCTCCAATGAAACAGAAGACTTTGGAACCCATTTGTAATTAGCTTTTGGGCACTTAATCAAAGAATGTCCGAAGGTCTTGCATAAGGCGCATAAAGAAGGCTTATTTTGGTACTCAACCTTAATCTCAACCCATTTTTTTCCACCATTGACTTCATCATTAACACACAACCAGAGTTGATCATGCAGCACAGAATTAACACCAATTTCAAGGCATACCCTAGCAAAATTCATAGGTTCCATCTTTTTAGTAATAGGATCAGCAAAAAGAGGTCTCCCAATACCACTGGCAAGGTAACTTATTCCCTCGGAGGTGCAGTAAGATAAAGGAACGCCGTGGAATTTAACCCAAACATTGGTTTTTAAGGAAGGTTCCGTAGTAAAATCAGTCCCCTCCTTCCAAGGTTTAAGAGTGATGAGTTTATTAGCAATATACCAAGGGCCTAGAGCAAGAACATTATCTCTGTCGGATATATTATGAAATTTGAAAAGGAAATAACTATTGGCATGAAGATAGACTTGTTGCAGGCCATATTTACCCCAAATTTTGAGTGCAGTGGCTTCAACTATTTTAAAGGGCAATCGAACATGGAAAAAATATCCAACCAAACTAGTAGACCACAAAGAGCTACCCTTGTCAAGGATGTCCGAAGGAGGCTGAATCATCACTTTGCCATTTACCAGAGACGGAGGGTGGTAAGTAAGGCTACGCTTAGGCGAAGCAAGATCACCCGCAACAATATTCTTCCAAGAAGTATGAAATGAATCTGGCCTTGGCATTAAGCCTTTAACAGATACACCATTTGCCTCATCCGGCTCATTAGCAACCGTCAAGTTCGCTGTATTACCCAATTCGCTGATAACAGTAGAAGAGGGTACAGTAGCAGTAACTTGTCGTGAAGATAATAGATCATCAGTTTCAGAGAGTTCTCCTTCTTCATGACCATCTTTTGGGGTAAAACCAGATGACAGAAGATGGCAGCCAGAAAGGGAATGAGCACTAGCCGATCCTTTTGTATCGTTTCTTAGAGGACTTTTAACAAATATATTATCGGCATTAACAGTTCTTGGCAAAAATCCATTACCGAAATATTCATTAACCTCCTGCAGGGAATGCCCACGAGATGAAATAAATTTTAACAACATTTGGTTTTTATGACGTTCGTCAATAGCATTAGAACGATCATGGCGCGAGAAGTGCTGAACCGCTTTAAAAACGTCTTGCAGAACCGAGTCTGACTGAAGGCCCGTATAGGCTTTCTCCTTATGGTTATCAATCAAATCAGCCAAGTCAGCCATGAACGAGGAAGAGGCGGCTGAAGCAGAACAAACCTTTCCTAATCCCAGCAGAGCAGAATCCTCTATGCCAGGTAGCACAATAGACTACCCAAGATTGGCAAGGTTCTGCGGGGCCCTAGAGACAATAGAAGGAAGGACAGAAATTTTTTCGGATGGGGGGACAGCCATGGAGAAGAGACGGGGGAAGAAAGAGGCAGGATGAAAAAAGAACCTGCGAAAAAGAACAATAGAGAAGGCGACGGGATTATGGGGTGAAAGAGGAGGATTTGAGGAACAGTGATCGGAATAAAGTAAAGGCGGCGGGGTTAGGGCTTGGGATGGTTAGAGAGAAGATAGAGAACGGAGTTTAGAGAGAGAAACGACATTGTGTGTGTCATGAGTATTTATTATTTGAGTAAGATTAGGTAATTAATAATGATAATTACTTACTCATATGTTAGTTAATTAACATAAAAAGTTATTTTGAATATAGTTTGTTGAAATGGATATTCAATGGACTACATTAGGTTTATGGTATGCTAAAATAAGGAATCCAGGCTGCTGGATTTGGCAATTCGGGTTGCTGCATTTAGCAATCCAGCTTACTAGATTTGGCAATCCAATTTGCTGAATTTGACAATCCAGTTTGCTAGATTGGGCAATGCAGTTTGCTGGATTGGGGAAAATAGTTTGATGAATTGAATAGTGTGAATTCGGAATATTGGATTAGGGGGATAGTTTGAATCCAGGTTGCTGGATTGGGTATTTAACCTACGGGATCATAAAGAAAGACTTAGTGTTAATTCATAAGGTATATGATAAAGTAGTGGTACAATCGTACTCTTTAATAGTTGATGTATAGTATCTGGGCTAAACGATTCCTTCAGGGAGCGGAGGTATATACGAACTAGCAACCGATCTAACTCACTGTGAAAACAGTGTAGACGAGACGGAAACTAGTTTGCTACTTGTTTGTGAGAAATCACTCAGCATATTATATTGAACACTGTTAAAGACTCGATGTGTGCTAGTTGTAGAATTATGAATGTATATGCAGATCAATCCGCGGCTGGACGGTTTGACTTTCTCGATTTTCGTGCCACGCCTCGATTTTCGTGCTGTAACGTCGGTTTCCGCTGACAGGCTTGTATTTTGCAGTCCGAGAATTACCGGGAGACGTGCCACCTCATTCAGGAATGCCCGTTTCGGATGGCCTTATTGTCACGTCAGCTTTGGTCGCCAATCATCGCGATGGCGTTGAAGGTTCGCGCTTGTGTCCATTCCTTCGCTCCCGCAAGCCGGTTCAATTGCCGATTTTGCCCTCCTGTCACGGTTAGTATATGGAACGCAAAATTTGGGTGTCTACAATACATATCTCTATATGTATCAATAAATAACATTCATCTCATGAATAATAAAACCATTCCATATATGCATTGATATCAATTAATGGGCAAAAGTTTTGCTAATATTTAGTTTTAAAACAAAATAAACTCTTTTATTTTAATCAAAAACCAAATCCAAATTAAACTCCTTTAATTTTAGCAATCTGAAATCCTATTTCAGATAAAATAAACATCTTTATTTTAAACTTTTATCAATTAAATAAACCATTTATTTCAATTGAAGGAAAAATATTTTTCCGGATTCTGCTGTCTGGCGCAACTGCGCCCAGAATGAATTGGGAAACGGCGCAGCTGCGCTGAATCCCAGAAAATGATTTTCTGGGTTTGGGCGCAGCTGCGCTCCAGAATGAACTGGAGCCGGCGCAGCTGCGCCGCGTAGCAGTTTCAGAGAAAAACGGATTCTGCCCAAAAATTTCGATCTAATCGCATACCATACACACATGGAATCATCAAAATCGATAATTAGCACAAGATTGGGCTCTGATACCACTATTAGGTTTGTATATAACGCAAACATGCAATCAAATTACATAAATAGGGCGGAAGCGTGATAAAACGGTTTTTAAAATTTTAATACAAACCATCACCATGATCAATCTATGTGCTCAATTAACGATATAAACGAAAGAGAAAAAGAATAAGAATTATACCCTCATAGAACAAAGCTTCCTCGGGTACAAGTTCAACTCCTAGTCCCTCGTGTTCTCCTCGAATTCCACCGATTAAATTCTTTTGCTTGATCAACGTTACCCACCCAAGTGTTTGGCCTCTAGAGGTGATCCACCAAGGAAGAATAGGTGTTCAAGAAGTTGGGTGTTGGCAAAACCCTAGTTTCTATCTCTATAGAAATTGTAAGTACTCTCCACAATCTAATGCAAGAGTGTGTAACCCTAATCTATGATAAGACTCCTCTTATTTATAGATGTAGGAATAACCCTTCTCTAAACTATTTAGGATTAGGGTTTCTATTATAATTAAACTCCTTTAATTAATTATGCTCCTAATACAATTAGGAATTCATGAGAGAGATAGTACTTCTATTAATTAATTCCCAATCCTTATTAGAAATTAAATAATAGTAATAGTAATAATAATAATAAGACTCCTCTTATCAATTTATATTTAATATTTCCAAAATATTAAATAATAAATATTAATCTATTTAATTTATTCTATCTCCATAGATTAAATTAAATACACTTAACTTATTATTACAATTATGCCATTTACTTCTTAAATAAATATTTTTCCTTTTGCGGTGTGACCCTTTAGGTTCTCCATATTAAACCAGTTGTGAATAAATCAATTAGAACAATTCTAATCTTATTTAAATAAATAAATTAAACTATTTATTTCATTTAAATAAATAATATTTATTCTACAATAAGGGTAAGCCCCCTTAGCGATCAACGACTTTCCAGATAATATAGATTTCAACATTAATCACAAAAGAACCTTTCACTGAATAGTTACCGTACAATTCAATCCTTCTACCATACAATGTCCCAATTAAATATAAGACATGGATTTAGTGTCAAGTCTTATTTTATTTAATTATATGTATTTCGATTCCAAAATGCACAACTCTAAATAATGTAAATTAGAAACTCCTTTCTAATTTCATTCTGCCTTGGCCAAGGACTACTGAGTTGTCATTTATCGAATCACATAGGACATTCACATCTTTTACTAGACGTAGTAGATTCTTTATTGATCATTCACCTATCTCCATGTACAACTTATTATACCCAATCATACCCTTTGATATACCCTAAAGGTCTTAAGGGACATGTCAAAACATAACTCATCATACACAAGATACTATGATGATCTCAAGTCCAAGGATCAGTTGTACTACTATCACTAGAGGAATTCCTATTGACAGGCGAGTAAAACTCTATTAGGGATTCCTTAGCGAGCCACATTCAGTGAACTTATTCTCCAATAAGCACCTACATACTTGCTTTAGTGTGTCCACACAAATGATTATGAGATCAATCATCCTCTTTTTAAGAGCAAGCAATGTATGTACTAATCTATCCGGATTCACTAATCCCCAATTTAGTAATCCAACGATTAGGAACAATTTTAGTTTGTGAGCTATCTAGAATTTAGATCTCATTAGCATGATCACTATCATGATTCTAAAAACATTGCTCAAAACTATGGGTTTATCACATTTAATATAACAACACCATGTAGATAATATAAAATGCCTTTTAAGAAAATCAATTCTTTTATTAATAAATGAATAAGATTACAAAGTATATGCTAAGGGCTCCTCCGGATAGCACTTTCTTAATCACAAATGGCCCTTCCCAGTTCGAGGCGAACTTCCCCTTGGTTTCGTCTTGACAAGGCATGACTCTTTTTAGCACCAAATCATTTTCTTTGAACTTCCGAGGTCTTATCTTTTGTCGTACAACCGATATAAATACAAAACTACATAATATGTATAACCTATTATGTATGACCTCTCCTTCTAAGTTGTTTCTCAATTTTGATAGCCATGACAAACAAATTTAGCAAAAAAAAAAATTTTTTGATAGCCATGTGCACCATATCTTCCAACACTACATAATGCTGTCACTCTACCAAATCCGCAATCTCCCAATTTAGCCCTGCTGAAAATCTGGCTATATTTGCTTCATTTTCTTCATCTATGTTAGCCCTTGCCATTAACATCCCGATCTCTTTGAAGTAGTCCTCTACGTTCCTACTTCCTTGTCTCAAATTCTACAAATTTCGAAATAAATCTCGGTAGTAGTGGTTTGGCACGAATCTCTTTTTCATAACTGCCTTCATCTCTGCCCATGTTTCAATTGGACGTTCTCCACATCTCCTTCGCTAGTCATCAGCTAATCCCACCAAGTAACTGCATAATCTGAATACTTGACTTTCTTAAGATCTGAATAATTGTGACACTCAAATATCCATTTCATCTTTATCGCCCATTCTAGGTACACCTCTGGATCGTTCATTCCTTAAAAGGCTGGGATTTTCATTTTGATTTTATCTAAGTTGTTGTCCTCTCTATTCCGATCGCCTTTTTCCCTAGTTCCCCTTTGTCTCTGATTAATGAAGTTGGATTCTCCATTTTCCTCCTCACTGAATGTACCATCACCGTGAGTTCTTTCCTCTCTAGTCCCCTTTTGTTGCGTCCTTCCCTTTCGATGCGTCCCTTGAGATTGTTGAGTCGATTCCCCTATTATAATGCTTATTTGATCTAGACGCTCATTCACACTTTCCATTGCCATGTCCAATCTCCTACTCCAATCTTTATTCATGGCATCCAACACAAATTTCATGTCAACGTTTGACATCGTGTCTTCCTTAGCACCCTTATCTTTTGAGCTAGCCATAATTTTTCCCTACAAAACAAAGTTAGTAGAAAAAATAATTTCCTTTACTACTCCCTTACGTGTTTCGCTCGAATTAATGTTCGCTCGTGTATCACTCTAACAGCTTTTACCCTCGAATGATCTTACAACTGATGAGATCCTGACCAGGCTCGCATCAAGCAATCAAGAGTCAACTCATGTTCCGGGTGTAGAACAAATGATCGTGAGTGATTGGGCTGAAAACTACTCTCGAATACTTAATTTGAGGCTAAATTCAAGTGAATCGCGAGTAGAGGATAAATTCTATGATTTGGGATTACTAGATACAATATATTTAGTGAGACCAAATCAATGCAAGCCGATTCGTCATGCATTGCGCGGAATGAAAGAAAGAGATTCAAGCTTCGTGGCAAAGCATTCATCATTGGATATGATTCTAAGTTCATTCATTACGTTCTTCCAAAGATTCAAGTTCAGTGAAGGGAACGAAAGAGGAGCAAAGAATCACGTTTGGGACGTAAAAGGGCAAAATGGTCAAACCTGCCAGAGCAGCGCACCCCGCGCCAAATTTGTACTAGAGGCAGCGCGCCCCGCGCCAAGGAGGTTTGAGGGTTTCTGCAGGTGTAGCGCGCCCTGCGCTAGGGCATCAGCAAGTTCTGTGACGCCCCCAAATCCGGGTCACCTGAGCCACGGACCTGGTTCGCCACTATCTAAAACAAGAATTATACAATCGATAACTTAAAGCGGAATAAAGGAATATTTACATTGATATAACATAAATAAACCTGTCCCAAGTCTCAAAACCAATACTAATACAAAACATAACATAATACAAAAGGGTAAATATGTCTTAATACAAACGGTAATTCTAGAACAACAAAATACAACTACTCCGTAGCTTTCTCCTTTCCCTTATCTTTTCCTGAGCTCTCGCCACGTGCCGCACTAACTGAAATGTTTTAAGGAAAGCAAGGGTGAGCAACAAATTGCCCCGCAAGTATAATAGCAGTGAATAATCACATGAATAACTTTATAGCTCTCAGGAGTAAAAATTTAGCTAACACAAGGAAATAAACAACTTCTTTCATCACCGTTATAGTGGCCACTAAGGACCGAAGGATTTCTGAAGTATTCAAGGATTTCAAAGTTTCCCAAAGAAGGGAACTATTCAATACTGAGGGTGCACCAAGGCACAGAACTCTATTCTAGAATTACTGGAAATTCATCCGATAATCCACAAAACTGGTACAATAGGTGATCAGCCTAAAATACCTGGCGTTATGCATAAGCCTTACATTTTCCATTTACGCGCGTGTCGGTTTCCCGACGTTTATACAATTTCCCCTGCTGTGAGGGTTGTTCCACTCAGCTTTACATGGGAGTCCAGACCAAAACAATTTGATCGGACAATTTTACTTAACAATAATAATAGTTGGAGGACTTTAACCTCGCTTTAGTAACCAAATCAATAAGTGTCTAGCTGAAACAATTAGCCTTGACATAGCTTTTAAACAGTCTATGGAATAAAGAACTTTAAGGTTCAACAACATGCATGATAGCATTTAAAAATATCTTGAATGAATAAAAATTCATAATCTTTGGAATCACACAATATATAACATTGCATGAAATGGGCTTTCATTGCAATACTTGAATAGAAGTATGAATACTAGCACATTAATTGCTAAATTGATAAGTAATTTGAACGGAGTCAAGAAGCTCAATAAGCTTGCTCAATAAATAATATTTGCTCGATAGATAAATGAATTCGACACTTGCCCAATAAATGAATCGAGTAAGGAAACCTCGCACAATTAAATAGGAGTTGTATGAGTTAGGAAACTTGCCTTGTACGTGCGTTAATACTTGACGTTAATCGTCCGTCAACAAAATATCCTACATAGTTTATTAAAATCGTCATAAATATTTGTCACAAAAGAACTAGGTTCATTACAGTCATCACATCATTAAAATACATTGATTGCCACCTGGAAATCCAAGCGTAATTTGTAATCCGTTAATTCAATTTACGCCTTAGGACAACATCGTTTAGTTCGACACGGGTATAAATTAAGCACATAAAGCTTTAACAAGATATAAGCGTTTTTAATCATTTTGTACAAAAATATAAGTTTTAGACTCGCGGGAAAAATTTACTGGGTCCGACCCGATCCGGCCCGACCCGACCCGGTCCGGCCCGACCCGACCCGGACCAGTCGCCATGCAGTAGCAGTTGCAGTAGCGAACTGCTGTTCCTGCAAGCAGCGACACAGTCATACCTTGCCTTGCTCCAACTGCTATATCTCCCCCTACACTCGATCAATTTCATCCCTTACGGACTCTATGGATTCCTAAGACACAAGGCTACAACATATCACAAATTCAAGACGACCCATAATCATTAACATGACCAAATCCTGAGCTAAAACATAAACTGCATGCTCTGTTTTTCGCAACCATGAAATATCTCACACAAATGGCTACTGTGACTTCATTTTAGCATCATTTTAGTTCATTCAAATTGGTATATCTTCACAACTGATAGAAGTACAATATTCCAATAACAAACAATCAAAATAATCACACCATCAAGGCTTTACAGTCCTCTAACAGTCCGAATGTCCAAAAGTCCAAAAATGTCCAAAGTTCATCCTTTAAGCCAAGGTTCGGATCTTTACTTGTTTTTGTTCCACTTTGAGGGTGTTTATGGTTTATATAGCTTCTTAAGAACCTCCATGATAGATTCAACACAACCAATCAACAAAAAAATTAGCAAAAAATCCAACCCTCAAGCATGTAAGCGTAAAAAAAAAAAAAAAAAAAACTCATGAAAGCTTCAAGTGGAGAAGAAATGGTTGTGGTTCATGGTTACCTTCTTGTTGCTAGCTTCGTGTAGGGTGAAATGGTTGCTAGAGTGCTGCTCTCCTTCCTCTTGGTGCCCTTCTCTCCTTTCTCCTCCTTCCTTGCTTTTCTTCTTCTTCCCGTAGCTTGCTTATTCTTCTTCTATATTTCCCTCTCTCTCTCTCTACGTAGCTCTCTGTAACTCTCTCCTTACTTGCAAATGGGAAGTATGCTGATGGTTTGAAGGAGAAAGAAGATGAGCTGATGGGAGGTTTAAGGTGGCTTCGGAAGGAATGTTTTGATATGCAGAAAATGGGATGCCCGAGCTCTTGAAAATGAATTTGAGGAGCATGCTTTGTGAAGTTAACATTCCCATATATGGTGTACTGTGCATGTTTATTCTTTTCCCCCCAATTGGCTCTCAATATACACGTGGCCTCCCCCAATTGGTTTGAGGCTTAAATGTCTCACCAATTAATTCGAATATACAGATAAATATACCCGAATATTCCCACTTTTGTACCAAATTTGGTAAATAACTCTGCCCAAAATTATAATGGGTACTCCCATAAATTATTGGAACACGCAAAAATATTTATTATGGGATTTGTCCATTTATTCGGAACACCCATAATATACATTTCGGATACAGATTAAATCACGTATCAACCCCAATAAAATTTCTGACACTTGGAAAAATTATTCCTCAGCATATATGCCTCATCTAAATTAATAAAAATCGAAATAGACGAAAAA
Organism: Aralia elata; assembly: GCA_034770075.1. Lineage (NCBI taxonomy): Eukaryota > Viridiplantae > Streptophyta > Magnoliopsida > Apiales > Araliaceae > Aralia > Aralia elata. The sequence goes on from CM068379.1 coordinate 37,857,841, forward strand.
GTTTGGGTGTGAATAGTGCTCGTGAATAGTGCCTCGGGAAGCGGGTCCCGCTAATAGTGATTTTATGAATTTTTGTAAAATCGATATATTCACTCTAACGACACAACAACACATAAAATTTAACATATGCACATTTTCTAGGCTGTAACACAATTCTAAACACGTATTATAGATTAATATAAAAAAAAATAATAATAATAATTCATTTTATTCATACATAACTCGGGTTACAAGGAAATCTAAAATTCCCGATCGTTACAAGTTCAACGCGTTTTTTTGAGGCAACGCGTTTTTTGAGATTTTCCAAGATTTAATTCCATGATTATAGAGATTTTTCATATCTTTTAGATTTCTAATGTAATTAGGATATTTATTAGATATGATTTGATTTCCATATTAATTAGTTAGGTAGAATTTGATTTCCAATTGGATTTCTATTCCTTTTAGGATTTAGGGTTTCTTAAGGTTTTATTCTATTAGTATAAATAGAATACATGGGTTATGTATTAGACATCAGATTTATTCAATACAATTATTTGTGAGGTTTCTCATCTTTTGGTTCTTTAAGAATTCCTAGATTAATTTCTTAGTTTTCTTGAGATTCAATTATCGACGTATCATTCAACAGATCATAGTTGTTTGTGGTGTCATTCTACCGATCCATCAATCGTCGATTGTACCGAGGTTCCTGCTTCTTATAAGCATGGGGTTTAGGTGTCGTTGGTATCTATTCAACACAAGCTTCCTAGCGCAAATCAATTATACCAAGGTTCTCGTCTCAATATAGGCGAAGGGTTGAGGTGTTGTGAGCGTTTCACCTTATAACTTGCTGGAAACGATCCGGGCAACGACCACCTCACGCAAGCGTGCCATAGAGTCTATCAACAACTTAGCCTTTTACCTCTAATTATTCTCTCTTGTAGGTTCTTTTCGAATTCACTAAATAAAGCTCTCAGTTTACTAATCAATTCAAAAATCACTTATCATGAACAACTATAGAAGGTATGACTATGAATACTATCAATCTCAATTATAGAATTTGAAGCTACACTTACGAATCAACTAAAATAAATTTTCTATACTTTTTTTAATATGTAATCAAATTACGAAACTAAAGATAGATACTTAGCTAGATAACTGTGCTCTGATACCAAATGATAGACTCTACGGCACGCTTGCGTGGGGTGGTCGTCGCCTGGATCGTTTCTAGTAAAGTTTTAATGATGGAACTCTCCCGACATCTTAATCCAACGTCTATATTGAGATGATAACTCCGGTAAAATCGTTCAAGCAGATGAATTTACATAGGTAGATTATGAATGACATCTAAACCTCGTACTTATATGAAGCAGGAACCTTTGGTACAATCAACGATCGATAATTGGTAGATAGCGCCACACACAACTATGGTTCTCTTCCTGTGCCCCCACCGTCTGATGATAGAATTACATGGGATGCTATTGATATTAATAGAATTAAAGCTGGCCAGATTTGGGATTCTATTCGGTATATGCAGCAACAGGTAGGATTGTATAAACTGCTTTGGCACAAGTTACATGGACCAAGGTACTCCTTCATCCTTTGGTTGGGATTGTTACGGAAATTGCCAACAAATGATGTCACAAGGCATTACTAAGCACTAAGCTGGAAGGATCTCGTTATGCTATTTGTGTAGCCGACAGATCGAAAGTTTTGATCATTTATTTTTTAATTGTGATTACTAATAGACTCCACGGCACGCTTGCGTGAGGTGGTCGTTGCCCGGATCGTTTCCAGCAAGTTATGAAGGTGGAACGCTTACAACACCTTAACCCAACGTCTAATTCGTAATTTGATTACATATTAAAAAAAGTATAGAAAATTTATTTTAGTTGATTCGTAAGTGTAGCTTCAAATTCTATAATTGAGATTGATAGTATTCATAGTCATACCTTCTATAGTTGTTCGTGATAAGTGATTTTTGAATTGATTAGTAAACTGAGAGTTTTATTTAGTGAATTCGAAAAGAACCTACAAGAGAGAATAATTAGAGGTAAAAGGCTAAGTTGTTGATAGACTCCACGGCACGCTTGCGTGAGGTGGTCGTCGCCCGGATCGTTTCCAGCAAGTTATAAGGTGAAACGCTCACAACACCACAAACAACTATGTTGAATAGATACCAACGACACCTAAACTCCGTGCTTATAAGAAGCATGAACCTCGGTACAATCGACGATTGATGGTTCGGTAGAATGACACCACAAACAACTATGATCTGTTGAATGATAAGTCGATAATTGAATCTCAAGAAAACTAAGAAATTAATCTAGGAATTCTTAAAGAACCAAAAGATGAGAAATCTCACAAATAATTGTATTGAATAAATCTGATGTCTAATACATAACCCATGTATTCTATTTATACTAATAGAATAAAACCTTAAGAAACCCTAAATCCTAAAAGGAATAGAAATCCAATTGGAAATCAAATTCCACCTAACTAATTAATATGGAAATCAAATCATATCTAATAAATATCCTAATTACATTAGAAATCTTAAAGATATGAAAAATCTCTATAATCATGGAATTAAATCTTGGAAAATCTCGAAAAATGTGTTGCCTCGAAAAAACGCGTTGAACTTGCTGATGCCCTAGCGCGGGGCGCGCTGGAATTGGCCTTGCTATAGCGCGGGGCGCGCTACACCTGCAGAAACCCTCAAACCTCCTTGGCGCGGGGCGCGCTGCCTCTAAGTACAAATTTGGCGCATGGCGCGCTGCTCTGGCAGGTTTGACCATTTTGCCCTTTTACGTCCCAAACGTGATTCTTTGCTCCTCTTTCGTTCCCTTCATTGAACTTGAATCTTTGGAAGAACGTAATGAATGAACTTAGAATCATATCTAATGATGAATGCTTTGCCACGAAGCTTGAATCTCTTTCTTTCATTCCGCGCAATGCATGACGAATCGACTTGCATTGATTTGGTCTCACTAAATATATTGTATCTAGTAATCCCAAATCATAGAATTTATCCCTTACTCGCGATTCACTTGAATTTAGCCTCAAATTAAGTATTCTAGAGTAGTTTTCAGCCTAATCACTCACGATCATTTGTTCTACACCCGAAACATGAGTTGACTCTTGATTGCTTGAAGCGAGCCTGGTCAGGATCTCATCATTCCCCTCTTCTTGAAAAGGATTTGTCCTCAAATCTGACATCCCCTCCTCTTGAAAAGGATTTGCCCATAATTCAGATCCTACATAAAAACAGATTAAGTTAGTAGCATCAAACAATTCATAAACACAAGCCTTACCTAGCATATGAAATATATAAACAATATCAACAATGCAAGTAAGAATATGAAGATAATCATCAAAAACTCCAACTCCTGCAAAGAACACAACAACATCTGGTGATACAATCCTGACCAGGCTCGTATTAAGCGCCATCGACTCAACTCAAGCTTCGAGGGTTCAACAAACGAATTCAAGTAATTGGGCTAGAATCTATTCAAGGATGCTTACATTGGAGCTCAATTCGTATGAACATCGAGGAGAGGGTCATTCATGTGATTTGGGATTGCTAGAAATGATCTATGTAGTGAGACCAAATCAATGCAAGTCAAGCGTTCGAAATTGTGTTCAACATGTTCGTTGGTATCGTCTAATCATTAATGAAGATATGTGTCCATTAATGCAAGGATTAGCGTTCTTACGACGTTATGGATGTCCAAGAAAGCTGAAGAGGTTATGTTATATCATTGGACAACACAAGGATGGATAGCACGGAAAACAAACTCAGAAGTTAGGATTCAAGGTTCTCGCCCCGGCGAGAATCGCAGGCTTATTTTTCTCGCCCCGGCGAGAACTCCTCTGTCCATGTTCGCCCCGGCCTGAAATGATGTCGCCCCGGCGAAGACCTCTCTGGCCATTCTCGCCTCGGTGAGGATTCTAGTGCAAAGTTTCTCGCCCTGGCGAGAACAGGCGAATTTGCCTGACACGTTTTTCGAGGCACGCAGTTTTTGGCAGATTTCTTTCTTTTATTTTAGGGATTTACATATCTTTTAGATTTCTATTGTAATTAGGATATTTATTAGATATGATTTGTTTTCCATATTAATTAGTTAGGTAGAATTTGATTTCCAATTGGATTTCTATTCCTTTTAGGATTTAGGGTGTTTTAAGGTTTTATTCTATTAGTATAAATAGAATACATGTCTGATGTAATAGAGACGACACTTTTTGATTAATGAAATTATTGTGAGATTCTTCTCATCTTTTGGTTCTTTAAGAATTCCAAGATTATTTTCTTAGTTTTCTTGAGATTCAATTATCGACTTATCATTCAACAGATTATAGTTGTTTGTGGTGTCATTCTACCGAACCATCAATCGTCGATTGTACCGAGGTTCCTGTTTCTATAAACACGGGGTTTAGGTGTCGTTGGTGTCCATTCAAACCAAGCTTCCTAGCGCAAAGTGAAAGTAGTATGCACACAAGCTAATCATATTTGATATGATGTAGCATATACTTTGTAATCTTATTCGTTTGTTAAAGGCATTTTACTTTATCTACATGGTGCTGTTATATTAAATGTGATAAACCCATTGTTTTGAGCAATGTTTTTAGAATCATGATGGTGATCATGCTAATGAGATCTAAATTCTAGATAGCTCACAAACTAAAATTGTTCCTAATCGTTGGATTACTAAAAAGGGGATAAGTGAATTCGGATAGATTAGTACATACGTTGCTTGCTCTTATGAAGATGATGATTGATCTCATAATCATTTGTGTGGAGACACTAAAGCAAGTATGTAGGTGCTTATTAGAGAATAAGTTCACTGAACGTGGCTCGCTAAGGAATACCTAATGGAGTTTTACTCGCCTGTCAATAGGAATTCCTCTAGTGATAGTAGTACAAGTGATCCTTGGACTTGAGATCATCATAGTATCTTGTGTATGATACTCTTCGTGGATTTCTCTCCTCTCCAGCCAATACGAAACCCTAACCCTAGCAAGGTGTAATTTTCTGTACCTACAAGATGCTAATCAAACTAGAACGAAGTAATATGACTCCTAATCACCTCTTTCTTTGACAATTTGAAGGAACTAATGAACCAATAAGAAGCTCTCCCAAAATCAAGACTTGTGTGAGATGTACACATCGTTTTAAACGCGATAGTGATGAGATTGCTCCTTCTGATGCTAATCAAACTAGAATGAAGTAATAAGACTCATAATCACCTCTTTCTTTGATAATTTGAAGGAAACTAACGAAACAATAAGAAGGCTTTCCCAAACTGAGACTTGTGTGAGGTGTACACATCGCTTTGAACGCGATAGTGATGAAAATGCTCCTTCTGATGCTAATCAAACTAGAACGAAGTAATATGACTCCTAATCCATACTTTTATAATTTGAAGGAAACTAACGAAACAATAAGAAGGCTTCCCTAAATCGAGACTTGTGTGAGATGTACACATCGTTTTGAACACGATAGTGATGAGATTGCTTCTTTAGATGCTAGTCAAACTAGAACGAAGTAATAAGACTCCTAATCACCTCTTTCTTTGACAATTTGAAGGAAACTAACGAAACAATAAGAAGGTCTCCCTAAATTGAGACTTGTGTGAGATGTACACATCGTTTTGAACGCGATAGTGATGAGATTGCTCCTTCTGATGCTAGTCAAACTAGAACGAAGTAATAAGACTCCTAATCACCTCTTTCTTTGACAATATGAAGGAAACTAACGAAACAATAAGAAGGTCTCCCTAAATTGAGACTTGTGTGAGATGTACACATCGTTTTGAACGCGATAGTGATGAGATTGCTTCTTCTGATGCTAGTCAAACTAGAACGAAGTAATAAGACTCCTAATCACCTCTTTCTTTGAAAATTTGAAGGAAACTAACGAAACAATAAGAAGGTCTCCCTAAATCGAGACTTGTGTGAGATGTACACATCGTTTTGAACGCGATAGTGATGAGATTGCTCCTTCTGATCCTAGTCAAACTAGAACGAAGTAATAAGACTCCTAATCACCTCTTTCTTTGATAATTTGAAAGAAACTAACGAAACAATAAGAAGGCTTCCCTAAATCGAGACTTGTGTGAGATGTACACATTGTTTTCAACGCGATAGTGATGATATTGCTCCTTTAGATGATAGTCAAACTAGAACGAACTAATATGACTCCTAATCACCTCTTTCTTTGACAATTTGAAGGAACTAATGAACCTATAAGAAGGTCTCCCTAAATCAAGACTTGTGTGAGATGTATCGATCGTGTTGAACGCGATAGTGATGAGATTGCTCCTTTAGATGCTAATCAAACTAGAACGAAGTAATATGACTCCTAATCACCTCTTTCTTTGACAATTTGAAGGAAACTAAGGAAACAATAAGAAGGTCTCCCTAAATCGAGACTTGTGTGAGATGTACACATCGTTTTGAACGCGATAGTGATGAGATTGCTCCTTCTAATGCTTGTCAAACTAGAACGAAGTAATAAGACTCCAAATCACCTCTTTCTTTGAAAATTTGAAGGAAACTAACGAAACAATAAGAAGGTCTCTCTAAATCGAGACTTGTGTGAGATGTACACATCGTTTTGAACGCGATAGTGATGAGATTGCTCCTTCTGATGCTAGTCAAACTAGAATGAAGTAATAAGACTCCTAATCACCTCTTTCTTTGACAATTTGAACGAAACTAACGAAACAATAAGAAGGTCTCCCTAAATCGAGACTTGTGTAAGATGTACACATCGTTTTGAACGCGATAGTGATGAGATTGCTCCTTCGGATGCTAATCAAACTAGAACGAAGTAATAAGACTCCTAATCACCTCTTTCTTTGACAATTCGAAGGAAACTAACGAAACAATAAGAAGGTCTCCCTAAATTGAGACTTGGGTGAGATGTACACATCGTTTTGAACGCGATAGTGATGAGATTGCTTCTTCTGATGCTAATCAAACTAGAACGAAGTAATAAGACTCCTAATCACCTCTTTTTTTGACAATTTAAAAGAAACTAACGAAACAATAAGAAGGTCTCCCTAAATCGAGACTTGTGTGAGATGTACACATCGTTTTGAACGCGATAGTGATGAGATTGCTCCTTCTGATGCTAATCAAACTAGAACGAAGTAATAAGACTCCTAATCACCTCTTTCTTTGAAAATTTGAAGGAAACTAACGAAACAATAAGAAGGTCTCCCTAAATCGAGACTTGTGTGAGATGTACACATCGTTTTGAACGCGATAGTGATGAGATTGCTCCTTCTGATCCTAGTCAAACTAGAACGAAGTAATAAGACTCCTAATCACCTCTTTCTTTGATAATTTGAAAGAAACTAACGAAACAATAAGAAGGCTTCCCTAAATCGAGACTTGTGTGAGATGTACACATTGTTTTCAACGCGATAGTGATGATATTGCTCCTTTAGATGATAGTCAAACTAGAACGAACTAATATGACTCCTAATCACCTCTTTCTTTGACAATTTGAAGGAACTAATGAACCAATAAGAAGGTCTCCCTAAATCAAGACTTGTGTGAGATGTATCGATCGTGTTGAACGCGATAGTGATGAGATTGCTCCTTTAGATGCTAATCAAACTAGAACGAAGTAATATGACTCCTAATCACCTCTTTCTTTGACAATTTGAAGGAACTAATGAACCAATAAGAAGCTCTCCCAAAATCAAGACTTGTGTGAGATGTATCGATCGTTTTGAACGCGATAGTGATGAGATTGCTCCTTCTGATGCTAATCAAACTAGAATGAAGTAATAAGACTCATAATCACCTCTTTCTTTGATAATTTGAAGGAAACTAACGAAACAATAAGAAGGCTTTCCCAAACCGAGACTTGTGTGAGGTGTACACATCGCTTTGAACGCGATAGTGATGAGATTGCTCCTTCTGATGCTAATCAAACTAGAACGAAGTAATAAGACTCCTAATCACCTCTTTCTTTGACAATTTGAAGGAAACTAACGAAACAATAAGAAGGCTTCCCAAAATCGAGACTTGTGTGAGATGTACACATCGTTTTGAACGCGATAGTGATGAGATTGCTCATTCTGATGCTAATCAAACTAGAACGAAGTAATAAGACTCCTAATCACCTCTTTCTTTGACAATTTGAAGGAAACTAACGAAACAATAAGAAGGTCTCCCTAAATTGAGACTTGTGTGAGATGTACACATCGTTTTGAACGCGATAGTGATGAGATTGTTCCTTCTGATGCTAGTCAAACTAGAACGAAGTAATAAGACTCCTAATCACCTCTTTCTTTGACAATATGAAGGAAACTAACGAAACAATAAGAAGGTCTCCCTAAATTGAGACTTGTGTGAGATGTACACATCGTTTTGAACGCGATAGTGATGAGATTGCTCCTTCTAATGCTTGTCAAACTAGAACGAAGTAATAAGACTCCAAATCACCTCTTTCTTTGAAAATTTGAAGGAAACTAACGAAACAATAAGAAGGTCTCCCTAAATCGAGACTTGTGTGAGATGTACACATCGTTTTGAACGCGATAGTGATGAGATTGCTCCTTCTGATGCTAGTCAAACTAGAATGAAGTAATAAGACTCCTAATCACCTCTTTCTTTGACAATTTGAAGGAAACTAACGAAACAATAAGAAGGTCTCCCTAAATCGAGACTTGTGTGAGATGTACACATCGTTTTGAACGCGATAGTGATGAGATTGCTCCTTCGGATGCTAATCAAACTAGAACGAAGTAATAAGACTCCTAATCACCTCTTTCTTTGACAATTCGAAGGAAACTAACGAAACAATAAGAAGGTCTCCCTAAATTGAGACTTGTGTGAGATGTACACATCGTTTTGAACGCGATAGTGATGAGATTGCTCCTTCTGATGCTAGTCAAACTAGAACGAAGTAATAAGACTCCTAATCACCTCTTTCTTTGAAAATTTGAAGGAAACTAACGAAACAATAAGAAGGTCTCCCTAAATCGAGACTTGTGTGAGATGTACACATCGTTTTGAACGCGATAGTGATGAGATTGCTCCTTCTGATGCTAGTCAAACTAGAACGAAGTAATAAGACTCCTAATCACCTCTTTCTTTGATAATTTGAAAGAAACTAACGAAACAATAAGAAGGCTTCCCTAAATCGAGACTTGTGTGAGATGTACACATTGTTTTCAACGTGATAGTGATGATATTGCTCTTTAGATGCTAGTCAAACTAGAACGAACTATTATGACTCCTAATCACCTCTTTCTTTGACAATTTGAAGGAACTAATGAACCAATAAGAAGGTTTCCCTAAATCAAGACTTGTGTAAGATGTACACATTGTTTTGAATGCGATAGTGATGAGATTGCTCCTTCTGATGCTAATCAAACTAGAACGAAGTAATAAGATTCCTAATCACCTCTTTCTTTCATAATTTGAAGAAAACTTACGAAACAATAAGAAGGCTTCCCTAAATCGAGACTTGTGTGAGATGTACACATCGTTTTGAATGCGATAGTGATGAGATTGCTCCTTTAGATGTGTGGGCCCATGTGCAAATTAGGGTTCATGTGACCTAATTAAATGTACAAATTAGGGTTTACAAAAACCTAATTAAATGCGTTAGACCCGGGGAAGTCTCCACGTGTTCCAAGGCAGAAGACTCGTGGATGCGACCTATTTTGGGAGTTGATTGAGGGATTGGATTAGTGGCTAGAAGAACAAGGCAATTTGGGCATTACTTTGATGATTAAAGGGCATTTCTGGAATTTCTCCTTTAAAATATAATTAAAGGGTATTTTGGAAATTTCCCTTAAAACATGTGCCTGATATGTGATTCTTTCCCAGGAAAACTCTATAAATAGCCCCTCTATTCTAAGAAAAGGAGAGGACTCTCAAAACATTACACTTAGACTCTTGGAAGCTCTAAACACTTGAAACTCTCTCACAACTCGAAGACTCTAGAAGGCTCTTGGAATCCCTGCTACCCTAACCCGGTTTCCGGATTCTAGGAGTTCTGCCACGTGTCATTGGAGTAATTGCCTACCTGTTCTTCTCCCCTCTTCAATCAATCAATCAGTTCCGTACTCTTCGTGGATTTCTCTCCTCTCCAGCCAATACGTAACCCTAACCCTAGCAAGGTGTAATTTTCTGTACCTACAAGATGCTAATCAAACTAGAACGAAGTAATATGACTCCTAATCACCTCTTTCTTTGACAATTTGAAGGAACTAATGAACCAATAAGAAGCTCTCCCAAAATCAAGACTTGTGTGAGATGTACACATCGTTTTGAACGCGATAGTGATGAGATTGCTCCTTTAGATGCTAATCAAACTAGAATGAAGTAATAAGACTCATAATCACCTCTTTCTTTGATAATTTGAAGGAAACTAACGAAACAATAAGAAGGCTTTCCCAAACCAAGACTTGTGTGAGATGTACACATCGCTTTGAACGCGATAGTGATGAAATTGCTCCTTCTGATGCTAAGCAAACTAGAACGAAGTAATATGACTTCTAATCACCTCTTTCTTTGATAATTTGAAGGAAACTAACGAAACAATAAGAAGGCTTCCCTAAATCGAGACTTGTGTGAGATGTACACATCGTTTTGAACGCGATAGTGATGAGATTGCTTCTTTAGATGCTAGTCAAACTAGAACGAAGTAATAAGACTCCTAATCACCTCTTTCTTTGACAATTTGAAGGAAACTAACGAAACAATAAGAAGGTCTCCCTAAATTGAGACTTGTGTGAGATGTACACATCGTTTTGAACGCGATAGTGATGAGATTGCTCCTTCTGATGCTAGTCAAACTAGAACGAAGTAATAAGACTCCTAATCACCTCTTTCTTTGACAATATGAAGGAAACTAACGAAACAATAAGAAGGTCTCCCTAAATTGAGACTTGTGTGAGATGTACACATCGTTTTGAACGCGATAGTGATGAGATTGCTCCTTCTAATGCTTGTCAAACTAGAACGAAGTAATAAGACTCCAAATCACCTCTTTCTTTGAAAATTTGAAGGAAACTAACGAAACAATAAGAAAGGTCTCCCTAAATCGAGACTTGTGTGAGATGTACACATCGTTTTGAACGCGATAGTGATGAGATTGCTCCTTCTGATGCTAGTCAAACTAGAATGAAGTAATAAGACTCCTAATCACCTCTTTCTTTGAAAATTTGAAGGAAACTAACGAAACAATAAGAAGGTCTCCCTAAATCGAGACTTGTGTGAGATGTACACATCGTTTTGAACGCGATAGTGATGAGATTGCTCCTTCTGATGCTAGTCAAACTAGAATGAAGTAATAAGACTCCTAATCACCTCTTTCTTTAACAATTTGAACGAAACTAACGAAACAATAAGAAGGTCTCCCTAAATCGAGACTTGTGTGAGATGTACACATCGTTTTGAACGCGATAGTGATGAGATTGCTCCTTCTGATGCTAGTCAAACTAGAACGAAGTAATAAGACTCCTAATCACCTCTTTCTTTGACAATTTGAAGGAAACTAAAGAAACAATAAGAAGGTCTCCCTAAATCGAGACTTGTGTGAGATGTACACATCGTTTTGAACGCGATAGTGATGAGATTGCTCCTTTTGATGCTAGTCAAACTAGAACGAATTAATAAGACTCCTAATCACCTCTTTCTTTGAAAATTTGAAGGAAACTAACGAAACAATCAGAAGGTCTCCCTAAATCGAGACTTGTGTGAGATGTACACATCGTTTTGAACGCGATAGTGATGAGATTGCTCCTTCTGATGCTAGTCAAACTAGAACGAAGTAATAAGACTCCTAATCACCTCTTTCTTTGATAATTTGAAAGAAACTAACGAAACAATAAGAAGGCTTCCCTAAATCGAGACTTGTGTGAGATGTACACATTGTTTTCCACGTGATAGTGATGATATTGCTCCTTTAGATGCTAGTCAAACTAGAACGAACTAATATGACTCCTAATCACCTCTTTCTTTGACAATTTGAAGGAACTAATGAACCAATAAGAAGGTCTCCCTAAATCAAGACTTGTGTGAGATGTACACATTGTTTTGAATGCGATAGTGATGAGATTGCTCCTTCTGATGCTAATCAAACTAGAACGAAGTAATAAGATTCCTAATCACCTCTTTCTTTCATAATTTGAAGAAAACTAACGAAACAATAAGAAGGCTTCCCTAAATCGAGACTTGTGTGAGATGTACACATCGTTTTGAATGCGATAGTGATGAGATTGCTCCTTTAGATGTGTGGGCCCATGTGCAAATTAGGGTTCATGTGACCTAATTAAATGTACAAATTAGGGTTTACAAAAACCTAATTAAATGCGTTAGACCCGGGGAAGTCTCCACGTGTTCCAAGGCAGAAGACTCGTGGATGCGACCTATTTTGGGAATTGATTGAGGGATTGGATTGGTGGCTAGAAGAACAGGGCAATTTGGGCATTACTTTGATGATTAAAGGGCATTTCTGGAATTTCTCCTTTAAAATATAATTAAAGGGTATTTTGGAAATTTTCCTTAAAACATGTGCCTGACATGTGATTCTTTCCCAGAAAAACTCTATAAATAGCCCCTCTATTCTAAGAAAAGGAGAGGACTCTCAAGACATTACACTTAGACTCTTGGAAGCTCTAAACACTTGAAACTCTCTCACAACTCGAAGACTCTAGAAGGCTCTTGGAATCCCTGCTACCCTAACCCAGTTTCCGGATTCTAGGAGTTCTTGATGAGGACATCCTTAGTTCACAAGCCCTTGACATAACACAAGTGGATCCATTGCATATGCCACTTGGACCCATTACGAGGACACGAGCTAAACGCTTCAAAGAAGGACTTAATGGGATGATTCATAAATTATGGACCGAGGTTGGATCGAGCATAGAGGTTATAGAGACGGGTTACAAGCACGCGAAGTTCATAAACACATTGGAAGCAAGCATACCCGAACCGACACAACAGAATCAGCATTTCCGCACTATTGGACTAGTTTGACATCAGTTCGTATTTTGGCCATAACTTGAGTTTCCAAACTCCAAATGAGGTGATTCAAAAGCCTAAATTCATTAGAAACTCCAGGACTACAATTTTCATTCTTGGCCCAAGTCCAAATTCGAAATTTATCAGGTGTGAAAATAGCTTGCAATGTGCTGATGAGTTTATAGTTGTCTGATTTGGACTTTTAACACATCACATGTTTTGGATTGTTAAATTCTTTAGGTGGTTGATACATGTGATGTGATTAGTTGTTAGATCTTGACTTATGATGATGGTTTAGCACACCATGAGTTCCTATAAATACCAAGTGATGCTAGGATGTAAAATCATTCATTCATATCAATTTTCAGATTATCAATACTATTGTGAGTTTGTTTCTCTACTTGTGGTTCTTTGAAGAATTCCTAAGTGTTCCTTAGTTCTTCTTTTTAGATTCATAATTGACTTATCATACAACCATTCATAGTTGTGTGTGGCGTCTTCTACCGCATCAATCGTCGATAGTACCGAGATTACCGCTTCAATATAAGCGAGGGGTCGAAGTGTCGTTGGTGTTCATCCTCCGCAAATTTCCTAAGCAAGCAATTGTACCAAGATTACCATCTACATATAGGCGAGGGGTTAAGGTGTTTCAAGCTATCCATCCTATCAACTTGTTAGAAACGATCCGGGCGACGACCACATCACGCAAGCGTGCCGTGGAGTCTATCATTTGGTATCAAAGCTAAGTTTCTTATCAAGTTACTTATCTTTACTTTTATTGTTGAAATATAGTCAAAAAAAAAACTGCATAAAATATATAGCAGAAAATTTGTATTGTTGAATTGCTATCATCGGGATTTTCATTTGCAAGAATCATATTTGGCGTTTGAAAGTCTTGTGGAGAGTCGTACCTTCTATATTGTTTTCTTGATAAGTTATTATTGGATTGTAATTAGAGAATTGAGGTAATATTTGTGAGAATTCAAAAAGAACCTATTAGAGAGAACTATGAGCGGAAAAAGGCAAGAGTAGTAAGTTTAATTGAGGGTAAAAGCCTAATTGTGTGATACACGAGCGTTTCCTACTTATGTGGTATATTGTTTGAGTGAAACACGCAAGGGAGTGGTGAGGAACTTGTTTTCTACTAATCTTTATTTTGCAGGAAATATGTCTAACACAAGAGATAAGACAATTGAAAATGAACCTTCTACATCAAATTTTGACCCAAAACTCATGATGGAGGCTATGATGAAAGAATTTTCTAGACAATTGGGGATGGCTATTGAACAAGTGCATGATCGCATCGATCAATTGAGTGTCACTCGAGGGGAACAAACTCAAATCCCTCCGGGTGGGCGTCCAAAAGGAAAGACCCAACAAAAGGAAGCAAGGCTAGCGGAGACAAATTACTATGATGAAAGGTTTAGCGAGGAAGAGGATCGGGAAATTGACCTTATCCCTAAAAGACATTTTGCAAAGGATAGAGGCGGCCGAAATCGAGAGGACAACAATCTCGATAGCATCAAAATGAAAATTCCCACATTCCAAGGCAGAAGTGACCCCGAGGCATATTTAGAGTGGGAGAAGAAAATGGAGTGGATCTTTGACTGTCACAACTACTCGGAACTCAAGAAAGTTAGGATTGCAGCTACCGAATTTTCAGAGTATGCAGTTACTTGGTGGGATCAATTGATGATCAGCCGAAGGAGGTGCAGAGAACGTCCATTAGAGACTTGGGCAGAAATGAAAGCTGTAATGAAAAAGAGGTTTGTCCCAAGCCACTACTATCGAGATCTGTTTCGAAACTTACAAAATTTGAGACAGGGAAACAAGAGTGTGGAGGACTACTTCAAAGAAATGGAAATACTAATGTCTAGAGCTGACATCGACGAGGATAATGAGGCAACCATGGCCCGATTTTCAGCAGGTTTAAATTGGGATATTGCTGATTTGGTGGAGCGCCAACATTATGTGGTATTGGAAGACATGGTGCACATGGCTATTAAAATAGAGAAGCAACTTAAGAGGAGAGGTGGCCAGCGAATAAACACTACTACAGGTTCATCATGGAAATCCAATAATGTGAAGCGTGAGGAAAAGCCAACTGTTTTCAAACCAAAGCCAGAAATCAAGCAGGGAGCGGCTAATCAAGTGGTGCAAGGTAAAACTAATACACCTTCTACTAGTCGTAATCGAGATATTGTATGCTTTAAATGTCAAGGCAGGGGACATATTGCAAATCAATGTCCAAATCAAAGAACTATGTTATTGCTTGATAATGGGGATTTGGAGACCGAGGAAGAAGATAGTGACAATGACTCTCTGCCACCGTTGGAGGAAGATAGAGAGGTGGCTATGCATGGCGAAGTGTTAGTTACACGGAGAATGCTTAGTACACAGGTAAAGGAAGAAAGCAGCGAGCAAAGAGAGAATCTATTTCATACTAGATGCATGGTAAATGGTAAAATCTGTTGTGTTGTAATTGATGGTGGGAGCTGTACAAATGTGGCAAGCATCACAATGGTGGAGAAATTGGGACTTACAACATCCAAACATCCTCACCCATACCGATTGCAGTGGCTCAATGACAGCGGCGACATCAAAGTTACCAAGCAAGTATCAGTACCGTTTACAATTGGGAAGTATGTTGATGAGATCCTTTGTGATGTAGTTCCTATGCAGGCAGGTCATTTACTACTTGGGAGACCTTGGCAGTTCGATCGGCGAGTAAAACACGACGGTTTTACTAATGAGTACTCTTTTGTTCACAATCAAAGAAAAGTTACCTTGTGTCCTATGTCACCAAAACAGGTGCATGAGGATCAAATACACTTACAGAGAGATCATGAAAAGAAAACAAAAGAGAGAGAAAAAAAGAAAGGAGAAGAGAGAAAAACAAATATTTTTGCAAAAAGGAGTGATGTAAGGCGAGCTTTGGATTCTAAAAGGCCAATGATTGTACTTTGGTATAGGGAGGCACTTTTGAATACTAACGCTAATAAAACTTCATTGCCTAGTGTTATTTCTACTCTTTTGCAGGATTATCAGGATGTATTTCCCGAGGAGCTTCCCCAAGGATTACCACCAATTCGGGGAATTGAACATCAAATTGACTTTGTCCCCAGCGCGACCATTCCAAATCGCCCGGCATACCGAAGCAATCCCGAGGAAACGAAGGAATTGCAAAGGCAAGTTGACGAGCTAATGGACAAGGGGTTCGTGAGAGAAAGCATGAGTCCATGTGCGGTTCCAGTTATTTTAGTACCTAAGAAAGATGGGAAGTGGCGCATGTGCATTGATTGTCGAGCGGTAAATAACATCACGGTAAAGTATCGGCATCCCATTCCTAGGTTAGATGATATGTTAGATGAATTGCATGGATCTTGTGTGTTTTCTAAAATAGATTTAAAGAGTGGTTATCATCAAATTAGAATGCATGAGGGTGACGAATGGAAAACTGCTTTTAAAACAAAATATGGATTATACGAGTGGTTAGTCTTACCCTTTGGTTTAACTAATGCTCCTAGCACATTCATGAGATTAATGAACCATGTTTTGCGATCCTTCATTGGAAAATTTGTAGTTGTCTACTTTGATGATATCTTGATCTACAGTAAAGATTTAGGAGAGCATGCATTGCATATAAAATCTGTCCTAGAAGTGCTTCGGAAAGAAAAATTGTATGCTAATATGGACAAATGCACATTTTGTACGGATCGAGTTGTGTTCCTTGGCTTTGTTGTTAGTGCACAGGGAGCACAGGTTGACGAAGAAAAGGTACGTGCAATCCAAGAATGGCCAACTCCTACGAATGTCTGTCAAGTTCGTAGCTTCCATGGGCTCGCAAGTTTCTATAGACGGTTTGTAAGGAACTTCAGCGAAGTCACAGCACCACTCACCGAAGTAATCAAAAAGAGTGTAGGATTCAAGTGGGGTGATGCACAGGAAAAAGCGTTTAATTTGATTAAAGAAAAATTAACTAACGCTCCTTTACTTGTATTGCCTAATTTCACTAAGACCTTTGAAATTGAATGTGATGCTTCAGGATTAGGCATTGGAGCTGTGTTAATGCAAGAAGGAAAGCCAGTGGCATATTTCAGTGAAAAATTGAGTGGATCAGCTTTGAACTATCCTACCTATGACAAGGAGTTATATGCTTTAGTTCGATCATTAGAAACTTGGCAACATTACCTGTGGCCTAAGGAATTTGTGATTCACACGGATCATGAATCATTGAAATATTTGAAAGGCCAACACAAGTTGAACAAGAGACATGCACGATGGATGGAGTTCATCGAGACATTTCCATACGTCATTCGCTATAAGCAAGGTAAGGAAAATGTCGTGGCCGATGCTCTTTCGCGAAGGTATGTGTTGTTAAATACTCTTGATACAAAATTACTTGGTTTTGAACAAATCAAAGAATTATATGATAATGACCATGATTTTTGTGAAGAGTTTAAAAATTGTGAAAAGAATGTTGTAGGTAAATACTTCAAGATAGATGGATTCTTGTTTCGTGAGAATCGATTATGTATACCTGCATGTTCTTTGCGTGAGTTATTGGTTCGAGAGTCACATGGGGGTGGTTTGATGGGACATTTTGGCGTTGATAAGACCTTATCTGTGATAAAAGAACATTTCTATTGGCCCCATATGAAACGAGATGTAGAAAGAATTTGTGATAGATGCATTACATGTCGTCAAGCTAAATCTCGTGTTCAACCCCATGGGTTATACACACCATTGCCTATTTCGAGTGAACCTTGGATTGATTTGTCTATGGACTTTGTATTGGGTTTACCTAGATCTAAGCATGGTCATGATTCTATATTTGTGGTCGTGGATAGATTTTCAAAAATGGCACATTTTATCCCATGCCACAAAGCTGATGATGCATCCCATGTTGCTGATTTATTCTTTAGAGACATTGTACGTTTGCATGGCATGCCCCGAACAATTGTTTCGGATAGAGATGCTAAGTTCTTAAGCTATTTTTGGAAAACTTTGTGGTGTAAACTAGGAACTAAACTGTTGTTTTCAACTACTTGTCATCCACAAACTGACGGCCAAACGGAAGTAGTTAATAGAACTCTATCTGCTTTATTGAGGGCTATCATTAAAAAGAATATTAAGCTTTGGGAAGAGTGTCTACCACATGTTGAGTTTGCTTATAATAGGTCTGTTCACTCTGCTACTAAATTCTCACCTTTTGAAATTGTGTATGGCTTTAATCCTTTAACACCCTTGGATTTGTCACCATTACCTGTTTCCGAGTATACTAACATGGATGGCAAAAACAAAGCTGATTTTGTTAAGCAGATACATGAGAAGACAAGACTCAACATTGAGAAGAGGACGGATCAATATGCCAAACAGACCAACAAGGGTCGGCGTCAAGTAATCTTCGAACCCGGGGATTGGGTATGGCTACACATGCGTAAGGAAAGATTTCCTGCTCAAAGGCGTTCAAAATTACTTCCAAGAGGAGATGGACCATTTCAAGTGCTTGAACGCATTAACAACAATGCTTACAAATTGGACTTACCCGGTGAGTATAATGTTAGTGCAACTTTCAATATTTCTGATCTAAGCCCGTTTGACGTAGGTGAAGATTTGAGGACAAATCTTTTTCAAGAGGAGAGGTATGATGAGGACATCCTTAGTTCACAAGCCCTTGACAAAAAATAAGTGGATCCATTGCATATGCCACTTGGACCCATTACGAGGACACGAGCTAAACGCTTCAAAGAAGGACTTAACGGGATGATTCATAAATTATGGACCGAGGTTGGATCGAGCATAGAGGTTATAGAGACGGGTTACAAGCATGCGAAGTTCATAAACACATTGGAAGCAAGCATACCCGAACCGACACAAAAGAATCAGCATTTCCGCACTTTTGGACTAGTTTGACATCAGTTCGTATTTTGGCCATAACTTGAGTTTCCAAACTCCAAATGAGGTGATTCAAAAGCCTAAATTCATTAGAAACTCCATGACTACAATTTTCATTCTTGGCCCAAGTCCAAATTCGAAATTTATCAGGTGTGAAAATAGCTTGCAATGTGCTGATCAGTTTATAGTTGTCTGATTTGGACTTTTAACACATCACATGTTTTGGATTGTTAAATTCTTTGGGTGGTTGATACATGTGATGTGATTAGTTGTTAGATCTTGACTTATGATGATGGTTTAGCACACCATGAGTTCCTATAAATACCAAGTGATGCTAGGATGTAAAATCATTCATTCATATCAATTTTCAGATTATCAATACTATTGTGAGTTTGTTTCTCTACTTGTGGTTCTTTGAAGAATTCCTAAGTGTTCCTTAGTTCTTCTTTTTAGATTCATAATTGACTTATCATACAACCATTCATAGTTGTGTGTGGCGTCTTCTACCGCATCAATCGTCGATAGTACCGAGATTACCGCTTCAATATAAGCGAGGGGTCGAAGTGTCGTTGGTGTTCATCCTCTGCAAATTTCCTAAGCAAGCAATTGTACCAAGATTACCGTCTACATATAGGCGAGGGGTTAAGGTGTTGCAAGCTATCCATCCTATCAACTTGTTAGAAACGATCCGGGCGACGACCACATCACGCAAGCGTGCCGTGGAGTCTATCAGTTCTGCCACGTGTCATTGGAGTAATTGCCTACCTGTTCTTCTCCCCTCTTCAATCAATCAATCAGTTCCGTACTCTTCGTGGATTTCTCTCCTCTCCAGCCAATACGAAACCCTAACCCTAGCAAGGTGTAATTTTTTGTACCTACAAGATGCTAATCAAACTAGAACGAAGTAATATGACTCCTAATCACCTCTTTCTTTGACAATTTGAAGGAACTAATGAACCAATAAGAAGCTCTCCCAAAATCAAGACTTGTGTGAGATGTACACATCGTTTTGAACGCGATAGTGATGAGATTGCTCCTTCTGATGCTAATCAAACTAGAATGAAGTAATAAGACTCATAATCACCTCTTTCTTTGATAATTTGAAGGAAACTAACGAAACAATAAGAAGGCTTTCCCAAACCGAGACTTGTGTGAGGTGTACACATCGCTTTGAACGCGATAGTGATGAGATTGCTCCTTCTGATGCTAATCAAACTAGAACGAAGTAATATGACTCCTAATCCATTCTTTTATAATTTGAAGGAAACTAACGAAACAATAAGAAGGCTTCCCTAAATCGAGACTTGTGTGAGATGTACACATCGTTTTGAACGCGATAGTGATGAGATTGCTTCTTTAGATGCTAGTCAAACTAGAACGAAGTAATAAGACTCCTAATCACCTCTTTCTTTGACAATTTGAAGGAAACTAACGAAACAATAAGAAGGTCTCCCTAAATTGAGACTTGTGTGAGATGTACACATCGTTTTGAACGCGATAGTGATGAGATTGCTCCTTCTGATGCTAGTCAAACTAGAACGAAGTAATAAGACTCCTAATCACCTCTTTCTTTGACAATATGAAGGAAACTAACGAAACAATAAGAAGGTCTCCCTAAATTGAGACTTGTGTGAGATGTACACATCGTTTTGAACGCGATAGTGATGAGATTGCTCCTTCTAATGCTTGTCAAACTAGAACGAAGTAATAAGACTCCAAATCACCTCTTTCTTTGAAAATTTGAAGGAAATTAACGAAACAATAAGAAGGTCTCCCTAAATCGAGACTTGTGTGAGATGTACACATCGTTTTGAACGCGATAGTGATGAGATTGCTCCTTCTGATGCTAGTCAAACTAGAATGAAGTAATAAGACTCCTAATCACCTCTTTCTTTGACAATTTGAACGAAACTAACGAAACAATAAGAAGGTCTCCCTAAATCGAGACTTGTGTGAGATGTACACATCGTTTTGAACGCGATAGTGATGAGATTGCTCCTTCTGATGCTAGTCAAACTAGAACGAAGTAATAAGACTCCTAATCACCTCTTTCTTTGACAATTTGAAGGAAACTAACGAAACAATAAGAAGGCTTTCCCAAACCGAGACTTGTGTGAGATGTACACATCGCTTTGAACGCGATAGTGATGAGATTGCTCCTTTAGATGCTAATCAAACTAGAACGAAGTAATATGACTCCTAATCCATTCTTTTATAATTTGAAGGAAACTAACGAAACAATAAGAAGGCTTCCCTAAATCGAGACTTGTGTGAGATGTACACATCGTTTTGAACGCGATAGTGATGAGATTGCTTCTTTAGATGCTAGTCAAACTAGAACGAAGTAATAAGACTCCTAATCACCTCTTTCTTTGACAATTTGAAGGAAACTAACGAAACAATAAGAAGGTCTCCCTAAATCGAGACTTGTGTGAGATGTACACATCGTTTTGAACGCGATAGTGATGAGATTGCTCCTTCTGATGCTAGTCAAACTAGAACGAAGTAATAAGACTCCTAATCACCTCTTTCTTTGACAATTTGAAGGAAACTCACGAAACAATAAGAAGGCTTCCCTAAATCGAGACTTGTGTGAGATGTACACATCGTTTTGAATGCGATAGTGATGAGATTGCTCCTTTAGATGCAAATAAAACTAGAACGAAGTAATATGACTCCTAATAACCTCTTTCTTTGACAATTTGAAGGAACTAATGAACCAATAAGAAGGTTTCCCTAAATCGAGACTTGTGTGAGATGTACACATCGTTTTGAACGCGATAGTGATGAGATTGCTCCTTCTGATTCTAATCAAACTAGAACAAAGTAATAAGACTCCTAATCACCTCTTTCTTCGACAATTTGAAGGAAACTAACGAAACAATAAGAAGGTCTCCCTAAATCAAGACTTGTGTGAGATGTACACATCGTTTTGAACGCCATAGTGATGAGATTGCTCGTTTAGATGCTAATCAAACTAGAACGAGGTAATATGACTCCTAATCACCTCTTTCTTTCATAATTTGAAGAAAACTAACGAAATAATAAGAAGGTTTCCCTAAATCGAGACTTGTGTGAGATGTACACATCGTTTTGAACGCAATAGTGATGAGATTGCTCCTTCTGATGCTAGTCAAACTAGAACGAAGTAATAAGACTCCTAATCACCTCTTTCTTTGAAAATTTGAAGGAAACTAATGAAACAATAAGAAGGTCTCCCTAAATCGAGACTTGTGTGAGATGTACACATCGTTTTGAACGCGATAGTGATGAGATTGCTCCTTCTGATGCTAGTCAAACTAGAACGAAGTAATAAGACTCCTAATCACCTCTTTCTTTGACAATTTGAAGGAACTAATGAACCAATAAGAAGCTCTCCCAAAATCAAGACTTGTGTGAGATGTACACATCGTTTTGAACGCGATAGTGATGAGATTGCTCCTTCTGATGCTAATCAAACTAGAATGAAGTAATAAGACTCATAATCACCTCTTTCTTTGATAATTTGAAGGAAACTAACGAAACAATAAGAAGGCTTTCCCAAACCGAGACTTGTGTGAGGTGTACACATCGCTTTGAACGCGATAGTGATGAGATTGCTCCTTCTGATGCTAATCAAACTAGAACGAAGTAATATGACTCCTAATCACCTCTTTCTTTGACAATTTGAAGAAAGTAATGAACCAATAAGAAGCTCTCCCAAAATCAAGACTTGTGTGAGATGTACACATCGTTTTGAACGCGATAGTGATGAGATTGCTCCTTCTGATGCTAATCAAACTAGAACGAAGTAATAAGACTCCTAATCACCTCTTTCTTTGACAATTTGAAGGAAACTAACGAAACAATAAGAAGGTCTCCCTAAATTGAGACTTGTGTGAGATGTACACATCGTTTTGAACGCGATAGTCAGGATTGCTCCTTCTGATGCTAGTCAAACTAGAACGAAGTAATAAGACTCCTAATCATCTCTTTCTTTGACAATATGAAGGAAACTAACGAAACAATAAAAAGGTCTCCCTAAATTGAGACTTGTGTGAGATGTACACATCGTTTTGAACGCGATAGTGATGAGATTGCTCCTTCTGATGCTTGTCAAACTAGAACGAAGTAATAAGACTCCTAATCACCTCTTTCTTTGAAAATTTGAAGGAAACTAACGAAACAATAAGAAGGTCTCCCTAAATCGAGACTTGTGTGAGATGTACACATCATTTTGAACGCGATAGTGATGAGATTGCTCCTTCTGATGCTAGTCAAACTAGAACGAAGTAATAAGACTTCTAATCACCTCTTTTTTTTCTTTTTTTTTTTTTTGCTAAATGTGTTTGTTTTATAAAATGAAAACCAGAGAACAAAAGCAAAGGGGCATACCCCAGGCTATAGCAAGGTCATCTGATGACACTCCCAGCAGAGGACTAGGCTATAGACAATAGCTATACAAGCCAATTACAGTAATAAGTACTAAAATTAGTGGCTTTAATGAAGGAATTACAAGTTGATAATCTAGACTTGATGATATTAATAACATCTTGTGCAAGCGCATTAGGCGGGATATGGAGACCTCTATGCAGTTTTGAATTTCGCGCCTCCCAGATTTTATAGAAAGAAACTGCCAGAGAAAGGCTGAGGATGCTTTTGGTAAGATGACTCCCTTGAAAAATTAGTAATATACGTAGTGATGCCCTGCCAGTCCATAGGAAGGTGAACCCAATTACCAATGAGAAGAGCTGCTTGCAGGATAATTGTAGAATATTCACATATGAAGAACAAATGTTCAAAACTTTCATTTTGCGTTTGGCACAGAGGACATGTGATGTATTGACCAGTGTAATGCCGCGTTATATCATTCGTTGGAAGCTTATTCCTAAATCCCAGCCACAAAATGAATGAGTATCTAGGCACAAACAATTTATGCCAAAGAATTTTGTGCCAGCTTACTACCGGTTGACGATGCCTAATAGAGTCCCAGATCTGACGAGCCTTTATATCCTTTATATCGATTGAGTTCCAACTGATACAGTCCTCAGAAGGAGTGGGAACAGGTAAGGCCTCGATCTGTCTTCGGAAGAGAATAACCTCATGATGATTGCTTTGTGGGAGATTCCATGAAGAGTTGTGAATGATGGAGCTGACTGTAGCATGAATTGAGAGCCCAGAATTAGTTAGCAGATGAGGACTGGGGTTAATAACATTACCCTCAATCCATGGATCATGCCATAGGCTGATTTGGTTCCCTATGCCCACCGAATAATGAAGGTGTTGTCTTGCTATAGGTCTAAGCTTTAGAACTTGCTTCCATATCCATGAACAATCGGATGGGAATTGGGATTTGCCAGATATTCTGCTTCTTAATGACAGTGGATTTGATCCATCGAGCCCAAAGTGAAGAGGGGTGAAATTGAATAACACGTATGAGATGAATCAAAATTAAGGATTGATTCCAATCCAATAAATTTTTTAACCCCCAAACCTCCTTCATCTGTTGGTAGAGTTAATAGAGCTCCAAGCCACCCTAGCACCATATTTAGCAAGAGAAGCACCCTTCCACAGAAACCGACATAGAATGGATTGGATTGAATGGATGGCAGCTTTAGGGAGGATAAAATGAGTACTCCAGTAAGACTGTATAGAGAACAAAACTGATTTGATCAGCTGAAGTCTCCCTGAGTATGCTAGGACAGATGAAGTCCAGGAGGTTACCCTCTGGGTAATTCTGAGGATTAGAGGCAAGCAATCATGGTAGGATAATTTAGAGGAGATGAGAGGAACTCCGAGGAACTTGGTGGGGACATGTCCTTCAATAAATCCAAACAGGGATTTGATGCATTGTGTTGTGGTAGTATCCGTATTGGCAATGAAACACTGACTTTTGTGAGTGTTAGGAATCAACCCAGAGACTAAAGAGAATGAGTTGATGCAAGAGTGAATAATCTGTGCTGAGGGATCAATTTGAAGGAAACTAACGAAACAATAAGAAGGTCTCCCTAAATCGAGACTTGTGTGAGATGTACACATCGTTTCGAACGCGATAGTGATGAGATTGCTTCTTCGGATGCTAATCAAACTAGAACGAAGTAATAAGACTTCTAATCACCTCTTTCTTTGACAATTCAAAGGAAACTAACGAAACAATAAGAAGGTCGTCTCCCTAAATCGAGACTTGTGTGAGATGTACACATCATTTTGAACGCGATAGTGATGAGATTGCTCCTTCTGATGCTAGTCAAACTAGAACGAAGTAATAAGACTCCTAATCACCTCTTTCTTTGACAATTTGAAGGAAACTCACGAAACAATAAGAAGGTCTCCCTAAATCGAGACTTGTGTGACATGTACACATCGTTTTGAACGCGATAGTGATGAGATTGCTCCTTCTGATGCTAGTCAAACTAGAACGAAGTAATAAGACTCCTAATCACCTCTTTCTTTGACAATTTGAAGTAAACTCACGAAACAATAAGAAGGTCTCCCTAAATCGAGACTTGTGTGACATGTACACATTGTTTTGAACGCGATAGTGATGATATTGCTCCTTTAGATGCTAATCAAACTAGAACGAACTAATATGACTCCTAATCACCTCTTTCTTTAACAATTTGAAGGAACTAAAGAACCAATAAGAAAGTCTCCCTA
Organism: Aralia elata; assembly: GCA_034770075.1. NCBI lineage: Eukaryota > Viridiplantae > Streptophyta > Magnoliopsida > Apiales > Araliaceae > Aralia > Aralia elata. The sequence continues at coordinate 37,883,347 of CM068379.1, forward strand.
AATCAAGACTTGTGTGAGATGTACACATCGTTTTGAATGCGATAGTGATGAGATTGCTCCTTTAGATGCTAATCAAACTAGAACGAAGTAATAAGACTCCTAATCACCTCTTTCTTTCATAATTTGAAGAAAACTAACGAAACAATAAGAAGGCTTCCCTAAATCGAGACTTGTGTGAGATGTACACATCGTTTTGAATGCGATAGTGATGAGATTGCTCCTTTAGATGCTAATCAAACTAGAACGAAGTAATATGACTCCTAATCACCTCTTTCTTTGACAATTTGAAGGAACTAATGAACCAATAAGAAGCTCTCCCAAAATCAAGACTTGTGTGAGATGTACACATCGTTTTGAACGCGATAGTGATGAGATTGCTCCTTCTGATGCTAATCAAACTAGAATGAAGTAATAAGACTCATAATCACCTCTTTCTTTGATAATTTGAAGGAAACTAACGAAACAATAAGAAGGCTTTCCCAAACCGAGACTTGTGTGAGATGTACACATCGCTTTGAACGCGATAGTGATGAGATTGCTCCTTTAGATGCTAATCAAACTAGAACGAAGTAATATGACTCCTAATCACCTCTTTCTTTGACAATTTGAAGGAAACTAACGAAACAATAAGAAGCCTTCCCTAAATCGAGACTTGTGTGAGATGTACACATCGTTTTGAACGCGATAGTGATGAGATTGCTCCTTCTGATGCTAGTCAAACTAGAACGAAGTAATAAGACTCCTAATCACCTCTTTCTTTGACAATTTGAAGGAAACTCACGAAACAATAAGAAGGCTTCCCTAAATCGAGACTTGTGTGAGATGTACACATTGTTTTGAACGCGATAGTGATGATATTGCTCCTTTAGATGCTAGTCAAACTAAAACGAACTAATATGACTCCTAATCACCTCTTTCTTTGACAATTTGAAGGAACTAATGAACCAATAAGAAGGTCTCCCTAAATCAAGACTTGTGTGAGATGTACACATTGTTTTGAATGCGATAGTGATGAGATTGCTCCTTCTGATGCTAATCAAACTAGAACGAAGTAATAAGACTCCTAATCACCTCTTTCTTTGATAATTTGAAGGAAACTAACGAAACAATAAGAAGGCTTCCCTAAATCGAGACTTGTGTGAGATGTACACATCGTTTTGAACGCGATAGTGATGAGATTGCTCCTTTAGATGCTAGTCAAACTAGAACGAAGTAATAAGACTCCTAATAACCTCTTTCTTTGACAATTTGAAGGAAACTAACGAAACAATAAGAAAGTCTCCCTAAATCCAGACTTGTGTGAGATGTACACATCGTTTTGAACGCGATAGTGATGAGATTGCTCCTTCTGATGCTAATCAAACTAGAACGAAGTAATAAGACTCCTAATCACCTCTTTCTTTGACAATTTGAAGGAAACTAACGAAACAATAAGAAGGTCTCCCTAAATCGAGACTTGTGTGAGATGTACACATCGTTTTGAACGCGATAGTGATGAGATTGCTCCTTCTGATGCTAGTCAAACTAGAACGAAGTAATAAGACTCCTAATCACCTCTTTCTTTGACAATTTGAAGGAAACTAACGAAACAATAAGAAGGTCTCCCTAAATCGAGACTTGTGTGAGATGTACACATCGTTTTGAACGCGATAGTGATGAGATTGCTCCTTCTGATGCTAATCAAACTAGAACGAAGTAATAAGACTCCTAATCACCTCTTTCTTTGACAATTTGAAGGAAACTAACGAAACAATAAGAAGGTCGTCTCCCTAAATCGAGACTTGTGTGAGATGTACACATCGTTTTGAACGCGATAGTGATGAGATTGCTCCTTCTGATGCTAGTCAAACTAGAACGAAGTAATAAGACTCCTAATCACCTCTTTCTTTGACAATTTGAAAGGAAACTAACGAAACAATAAGAAGGTCTCCCTAAATCGAGACTTGTGTGAGATGTACACATCGTTTTGAACGCGATAGTGATGAGATTGCTCCTTCTGATGCTAGTCAAACTAGAACGAAGTAATAAGACTCCTAATCACCTCTTTCTTTGACAATTTGAAGGAAACTAACGAAACAATAAGAAGGTCTCCCTAAATCGAGACTTGTGTGAGATGTACACATTGTTTTGAACGCGATAGTGATGATATTGCTCCTTTAGATGCTAATCAAACTAGAACGAACTAATATGACTCCTAATCACCTCTTTCTTTGACAATTTGAAGGAAACTAACGAACCAATAAGAAGGTCTCCCTAAATCAAGACTTGTGTGAGATGTACACATCGTTTTGAATGCGATAGTGATGAGATTGCTCCTTTAGATGCTAATCAAACTAGAACGAAGTAATAAGACTCCTAATCACCTCTTTCTTTGATAATTTGAAGAAAACTAACGAAACAATAAGAAGGCTTCCCTAAATCGAGACTTGTGTGAGATGTACACATCGTTTTGAATGCGATAGTGATGAGATTGCTCCTTTAGATGCTAATCAAACTAGAACGAAGTAATATGACTCCTAATCACCTCTTTCTTTGACAATTTGAAGGAACTAATGAACCAATAAGAAGCTCTCCCAAAATCAAGACTTGTGTGAGATGTACACATCGTTTTGAACGCGATAGTGATGAGATTGCTCCTTCTGATGCTAATCAAACTAGAATGAAGTAATAAGACTCATAATCACCTCTTTCTTTGATAATTTGAAGGAAACTAACGAAACAATAAGAAGGCTTTCCCAAATCGAGACTTGTGTGAGATGTACACATCGTTTTGAACGCGATAGTGATGAGATTGCTCCTTTAGATGCTAATCAAACTAGAACGAAGTAATATGACTCCTAATCACCTCTTTCTTTGACAATTTGAAGGAAACTAACGAAACAATAAGAAGGTCTCCCTAAATCGAGACTTGTGTGAGATGTACACATCGTTTTGAACGCGATAGTGATGAGATTGCTCCTTCTGATGCTAGTCAAACTAGAACGAAGTAATAAGACTCCTAATCACCTCTTTCTTTGACAATTTGAAGGAAACTCACGAAACAATAAGAAGGCTTCCCTAAATCGAGACTTGTGTGAGATGTACACATTGTTTTGAACGCGATAGTGATGATATTGCTCCTTTAGATGCTAGTCAAACTAAAACGAACTAATATGACTCCTAATCACCTCTTTCTTTGACAATTTGAAGGAACTAATGAACCAATAAGAAGGTCTCCCTAAATCAAGACTTGTGTGAGATGTACACATTGTTTTGAATGCGATAGTGATGAGATTGCTCCTTCTGATGCTAATCAAACTAGAACGAAGTAATAAAACTCTTAATCACCTCTTTCTTTCATAATTTGAAGAAAACTAACGAAACAATAAGAAGGCTTCCCTAAATCGAGACTTGTGTGAGATGTACACATCGTTTTGAATGCGATAGTGATGAGATTGCTCCTTTAGATGCTAATCAAACTAGAACGAAGTAATATGACTCCTAATCACCTCTTTCTTTGACAATTTGAAGGAACTAATGAACCAATAAGAAGGTCTCCCTAAATCGAGACTTGTGTGAGATGTACACATCGTTTTGAACGCGATAGTGATGAGATTGCTCCTTCTGATGCTAATCAAACTAGAACGAAGTAATAAGACTCCTAATCACCTCTTTCTTTGACAATTTGAAGGAAACTAACGAAACAATAAGAAGGCTTCCCTAAATCGAGACTTGTGTGAGATGTACACATCGTTTTGAACGCGATAGTGATGAGATTGCTCCTTCTGATGCTAATCAAACTAGAACGAAGTAATAAGACTCCTAATCACCTCTTTCTTTGACAATTTGAAGGAAACTAACGAAACAATAAGAAGGTCTCCCTAAATCGAGACTTGTGTGAGATGTACACATCGTTTTGAACGCGATAGTGATGAGATTGCTTCTTCGGATGCTAATCAAACTAGAACGAAGTAATAAGACTCCTAATCACCTCTTTCTTTGACAATTCGAAGGAAACTAACGAAACAATAAGAAGGTCTCCCTAAATCGAGACTTGTGTGAGATGTACACATCGTTTTGAACGCGATAGTGATGAGATTGCTCCTTCTGATGCTAGTCAAACTAGAACGAAGTAATAAGACTCCTAATCACCTCTTTCTTTGACAATTTGAAGGAAAACTAACGAAACAATAAGAAGGTCTCCCTAAATCGAGACTTGTGTGAGATGTACACATCGTTTTGAACGCGATAGTGATGAGATTGCTCCTTCTGATGCTAGTCAAACTAGAACGAAGTAATAAGACTCCTAATCACCTCTTTCTTTGACAATTTGAAGGAAACTAACGAAACAATAAGAAGGTCTCCCTAAATCGAGACTTGTGTGAGATGTACACATCGTTTTGAACGCGATAGTGATGAGATTGCTCCTTCTGATGCTAGTCAAACTAGAACGAAGTAATAAGACTCCTAATCACCTCTTTCTTTGATAATTTGAAAGAAACTAACGAGAAACAATAAGAAGGCTTCCCTAAATCGAGACTTGTGTGAGATGTACACATTGTTTTGAACGCGATAGTGATGATATTGCTCCTTTAGATGCTAGTCAAACTAGAACGAACTAATATGACTCCTAATCACCTCTTTCTTTGACAATTTGAAAGAACTAATGAACTAATAAGAAGGTCTCCCTACATCAAGACTTGTGTGAGATGTACACATTGTTTTGAATGCGATAGTGATGAGATTGCTCCTTTAGATGCTAATCAAACTAGAACGAAGTAATAAGACTCCTAATCACCTCTTTCTTTCATAATTTGAAGAAAACTAACGAAACAATAAGAAGGCTTCCCTAAATCGAGACTTGTGTGAGATGTACACATCGTTTTGAATGCGATAGTGATGAGATTGCTCCTTTAGATGCTAATCAAACTAGAACGAAGTAATATGACTCCTAATCACCTCTTTCTTTGACAATTTGAAGGAAGTAATGAACCAATAAGAAGCTCTCCCAAAATCAAGACTTGTGTGAGATTTACACATCGTTTTGAACGCGATAGTGATGAGATTGCTCCTTCTGATGCTAATCAAACTAGAATGAAGTAATAAGACTCATAATCACCTCTTTCTTTGATAATTTGAAGGAAACTAACGAAACAATAAGAAGGCTTTCCCAAACCGAGACTTGTGTGAGATGTACACATCGCTTTGAACGCGATAGCGATGAGATTGCTCCTTTAGATGCTAATCAAACTAGAACGAAGTAATATGACTCCTAATCACCTCTTTCTTTGATAATTTGAAGGAAACTAACGAAACAATAAGAAGGCTTCCCTAAATCGAGACTTGTGTGAGATGTACACATCGTTTTGAACGCGATTGTGATGAGATTGCTCCTTCTGATGCTAATCAAACTAGAACGAAGTAATAAGACTCCTAATCACCTCTTTCTTTGATAATTTGAAGGAAACTAACGAAACAATAAGAAGGCTTCCCTAAATCGAGACTTGTGTGAGATGTACATATTGTTTTGAACGCGATAGTGATGAGATTGCTCCTTCTGATGCTAGTCAAACTAGAACGAAGTAATAAGACTCCTAATCACCTCTTTCTTTGACAATTTGAAGGAAACTAACGAAACAATAAGAAGGTCTCCCTAAATCGAGACTTGTGTGAGATGTACACATTGTTTTGAATGCGGTAGTGA